>MU225840.1:854747-923380 GCA_018584345.1 Thuja plicata
TATGCCAGAAATCCTGATTCAAATAATCATGTGTTGTTTAAAGGGAATATTAACAAGATTTCAATAACATCCACATTCTGTGAATATTAATCTCCTCTCGCTAAGAGGGAGTGTTAAATTATAGCATTGAATTGATATATATACACACACACACACACACACGTGATATGTTATTAATAATAATAATAATAATAATAATAATGATATTATTATTATTATTATATATATACATGTGATATGTTATTTTTAATTATTATTATTATATATATGTGATATGTTATTAATATTAATCTATAATGCAATAAGTAATCGTTGTTTATAACAGTCGATGTTTATTCAACCGATTAAGTGTTACCGGGTTTCATTATAATGAAACACTGCCGCTATCATATACCATAACCATTAGTTAATGGTTATCGTAACACATTGTTAATGTGTTACGATAACCATTTACTAATGGTTATACAAACACATTCATATATCATCTGCACTCTTTCAAAATAGCGTCAGCCTACACGGCTGTGTAGAGGCATGGCTCGACGTGGCTTTAGCCACGTAGAGTCATGACTCTACACAATCGTGTCTCATCATTTACATATTAATAATAAACAATATGGGCTGTGAAATACAATCAATTACAGTGGCATTGTCTTCTCTCAGCAACATACTAATAATCAGTATTATTATATATATAACATGTATATACATAATCAGTAAGAATATATATATACATCATCAACACATTTATCATTGTAAGATCTTCTCTATTACGATCCTAAAATAACACCTATGTCCCTTTTTGACATTAATAAATACTATGTATTTATGTCCCTTTGTCTTTTGTTGCACATTTGAGTATTTCAATATTTAAATTTATTTGGTCGTTTGGAGGGAAATTTGTAATTAGACTTTATTATCTGGTTTTATTATGGTCTATTGGCTCTCCCTATCCCTCTTGTCTGTTTGTTTTGTGTCTGTTCATTTTTGAGATAGTTTTCTATTTGATGGGCCTTCTTCTTCATTATGTGGCTAATCATGATTCGAGTATCCTCATTGCATTATTATTTTTATACTTGCTTTTTATTATATTAGTGCACTTGTCAACAAAGAGTGACATTAAAGAGGAGAAAGAAGAACAATGAAGCACAAAAAGGAGTTTGCATATTTTGATTTTTTACATTTTTACATTTTTGTTTTTTATGCAAATTTTGTTTAATCACTTCATTGAAGATTAGGGATAATTTAAATGTGATTTTTATGCTTTTCGTGGTTGAGCTTTTCATATTACCACATTAACATTTTCCCTATCTATACATATCCTATCAATGGTCTTCTATTCTTCTCTTAATATACGATGACTTCTTTTTGTCCAGAGAGCCCAAATAATGACCATAAGAGCTATGTCATAGATCAAGGATAATCCTGAGATCACAACTTTATTACACTAGGAGCTAAAGAGACTAGCCATATTCTTAGGTAACACCCATCCCAACCCTAGTCTTGTTAATAAATATACTATAAATATGCCAAGCCACAACACGATGCACAAAAAGATGGTTATTACACTCTTCTTGTTGCTTACACATAACACATGTAGAGGGCCATAACTTTCCCATTAGCGAAAATTCATCCCATGTTAAAGATCACCCCTTCTAGGTAATCCAACATAATTCATTCATCTTAGGAATTCCATTCTTGCACTTGATTTTGTTGTCCCTCCTAGAAGTGGACTTGGATAAGTAGGAGAGGAAAGCATTCTTGACTATTATGATTCCACTATTGTGACCCTTCTACATGAGTTTATCTTCTTTGATTTCCTCAACTAATGACCACTTATCCAACTTGCCTTGCAACTCCTCATATTGCTTGCTCAATTCATCCATTAGAGCTTGAAGATGTTTCCATTGCCTTTGCGGGTAGATTGTATAAATTGTGATTTCATGATTTCTTTTTAAATTTTAAATAATAGATTTATAGTATACCTCTTTAACATTTAACTCTATATGTTTTTATTGTAGAATTTAGTTTTATAGACTCGAACAATTATTTTAACTAAATCTAGTCAAATTGATTGGGTTTGTTGATTTATTTATATTTTATGAATGAACTATATTTTTTGAAAATTGATCTCTCTCAATGTATCTTACATAAAATAAAAATAAAAATAAAAATATAGATATGCTAGTCATTAGACACATCATTAATAAATCATGAGCCACAAGTTAGGAAGGACTAGAAACCTCATCTAAAGGTAAAACTAATGTACTATGTAGAGATACATTAGTAGTGATAGAGAAGTATAATAATCATTATAAATCATCATCAATCATAGGAAAAGGTAAATCATCATAATATGTAAGTGAAGGTGAAACATGTGTATCTATCAAACATACAATACTGGGCCCCTTAAGGATTGATGAATCAAGAGAGACACATGGAGGAGAATCCAAGAATGTAAAATTAAAATATCATTCTTATTAGGTGCAATATTTACTGAAACTAAGATCCTTAGTTGTATCAAGTGCATATATAAATGAAGTAGTAACCATGTCACAATTATAGGCCATAAAAGATGTATTATCATAAAGCGTCATATCATTATTTGCTCACTTTTTAGAGAGGGAGGTGACATCATATAATTTTATCATTTCCACGAGTCTCAAATCTAGAAATTTTTGAACATTTATTAAAAAAGTGATGCTAATTGGCACTAAATCCTATTCAATGAGGAGTGTAATAAGTGAGCTTGGTAAGGAAGGGGAAGAAGATGTTAATTACAAAATAAAGTAAAGAATATTTAGATTTAAAAATAAAAAATGTCATTGGTATATCAAATTTGAAAGTGAAACCCTATTGAGATAGATAGGGGTACACGTACAAAGTTTAGTTGAAATTTTAACCAGCTATATAGTTTCAACTATAAAAATCATTTCAATTGAAAAGGTTGTGGGTGGAAGTGTTTCACTCAAAACCATGTGGCATATATGTGGCGCTAGAGTTTCAACCAAAACCATTTCACTCAAAACCACAAAATATTTTTTTTGCTTTTCAAAATTTGCATCACAGTCAAATTTACATGTAGAGCTTTGGGCAAAAGAATTTTGGCTAAATAGTTTAGGTCAAAATCCTCTTGACCAAATTTGTCTTAGTAATTGCCTATGTGGTAGTTTAACCCCTATTTTTAGGTATTCAAATTTATTTGGAATTTCTCCAAGTAGTAGAAGTTTCAATAAAATTTAAAAATATCGTTTTGTACAATTTAGAGTATAGAATCCAAAAGTATCTTCTTCTTTTTAAAAATATTTTGATTAGTTTTCATTTTATTTTTTTAATATAACAAGTGGGTTTTAATAATTAAACATGACGTTGATTAGAACATTTTAGAAAAATATTAAAACATATTCAAATTGTTTTAAATATATATGGTGCACTAGAGGAGGGAATCCTATCCAAAAGAGTGTACTTTATTTTATGATGAAAAAATTAGACAAAAAAATGATGTTAAATGAGAAATATGACATTCTAGCATATTTAACTTTAAAACGTTATTTGTTACTTTTGAATTTCACTAACATAAAGGATAATGTAAGCTGGTACATCATGAATATCTATGCTCCTAACTCTAAAAAAGGTAGAAGATCTTATTAGGACAAACTCAGAATCATAGCGTCCATGTTTGATCTTTCAAAAGGAATTATAATGGGGGATTTTAATACCCCCCTTAAAGAAGGGGATAAATAGGGAGGATTTAATCCAGATTTGGAAAGCATGAAAGATCTTATGGACTTCATAAACAATCAAGCCCTCTTAGATGTGGAAGTTTAGGGCGCAAACTTTACCTGGAGTAATAGGAGAATTGGGAAAGAGTGCATCCAAGTCCAACTGGATAGAGGTTTGATCACTGTTGATTTGTTGAATTCCCACAATAGTAAATTTTCCGCCTTGGTACGGATTGGGTCAGACCATTCTCACTTGGCTCTCTCTTTGGACCCACTTATTAAGAAAAGAAACTTCCCATTCAGGTTCGAAAAGATGTGGACTACTCATCCTAATCTGACAAACAAGATTATAGAATGGTGGAACATTGATATAAAAGGTTCGACAATGTTCAGAGTGGCTAAAAAACTCAGAAACATCAAGATAAAAATCAAGAAATGGAATAAGAATGAGTTTGGTGATATCTTCTCCACCAAAGAAAATGCAATAACAGATCTCAATCTTGTCCAAGAGGAAATCCAGAGAGAAGGGTATGATGAGGAAAGATTGCATAAAGAAAAAAAATCTACTTTCGGAGTACCACAATGTTATAGGGAAGGAGGAAATTTTTTGGAAGCAGAGATCTAGATCCATATGGCTGAGGGAGGGGGACCAAAATACTCATTTCTTCTACTTGTCCACAATGAAACATTGGGCTACCAAAAAGATTAGTAGCATAAAGAGGGGGGATCAAATCTTGAAGGATGACAATGATATATCTAATGAAGCTGATGATTTTTTCTCTTCCCTTCTCTCAAAAGACCATGACATCTCTGAGGAGGACCAAGAGGTCCTCTTGAGAAACATACCCAAAATCATCTCGGAAGATCAAAACAAAGTTCTGAGTACTATTCCTAATTTGGAAGAAGTTAAAAAATCCCTGGAATCCCTTCCTGGTGATAAGGCCCCGGGACCGGATGGTTTCCCAATGTTTTTCTTCCAAAGGTACTGGGAAGTAGTCAAATTTGATGTGGTCAAAGCGGTGAAGGAATTCTATGGATCCAAAAACCTTCTAAAGGAACTTAATGCTACGTTCCTGGTTCTATTCCCAAAAGTCTCAGGGGAGGAATCTATGGAGCTTTTTAGACCCATAAGCTTATGAAATTCTTTCTATAAGATTATCTCTAAAGTCATTACCATCATAATTCTCAAAGTTCTCCCCTCTATCATTGCTCACCAACAGTCAGGATTTGTTCTGGGTAGACAAATTCTTGATTCCATTATGGTGGTGCACGAAGTGATCCACTCCTTAGATGTTGGAAATAGGGAAGGATTCCTCCTCAAGCTAGACATGTATAAGGCCTATGACCGTGTTGACTGGTCCTTCCTACTGAAGGTGCTTGGAGCTTTTGGTTTCAACTTGAATACTTGCATGATCGTCCATCAACTCATATCTTCTCCTTCGTTGGTGGTTTTGGTCAACGACTCTCCTTCAACTTTCTTCAAAGCTTCTAGGGGTTTGAGACAAGGTGACCCCCTGTCTCCCATTCTCTTCATTATTTTGACTGAGTGCCTTGGGATATTGATCACGATAAAAAGGAGAACTGGGGAGCTGAAAGGTATCAAACTGTCCTCTGAAAACACTATTTTATCTCACCAAAAATTCGTCGATGATACCATTTTAGGAGGGGAGGCTTCAGTGAGAGAAGCTAGAGTTGTTAAAAACCTTCTTAACTCCTACACTAGATCCACTAGACAATCTATCAACTGGAACAAGAGTTAACTCTTCTACATCAATACCCCTAAGGATATACAAAGGAAAATTGTGGAGATCTTGGGATGTGGCATTGGTTTCCTTCGTTCAAATTACTTGGGTCTCCCTCTTGGTGTTAAGCCCCCTCATGAGTTCTGGAACAAACTCACTGATAGATTCAACATGAAAGTGGTTGGCTGGAAGGGGATCACTCTCAGTTAAGCGGGTAAAATCCAGTTGGTTAAATCTACTCTGCAAAACCTGACAACCTATACCTTAAGCCTCTTCTCAATACCTACTAAAACTGCGAAGGCAATGGAAAAAAATCAAAGAAGATTTCTTTGGTTGGGGGTTAAGGAGCATAAGAGATTTCCTCTGATTGCTTGGGACAAAGTTTGCCTCCCTAAAAGTGATGGAGGTCTTGGGATGAGGAGAATCATGCCTTTCAACAAAGCTCTCCAAGCAAAACAGATATGACGAATCTTCTAGGGCAAGGGAGAATGGAGAGACTTTATTGAAGATAAGTATCTTTCTAATGATTCTATGAGTTATTTATTTCGCTGTGATGATATTCTGAAAGGGTCTTTCATTTGGAATGACTTCCTCAATGCTAAAAAGTTAGCTAAGTCTAAAGATAAATGGAAAATTGGCAATGGTCAAATCATTAACTAATATGGGATGACATTTAGCTCCAGTTTGATTCTCTGAGGGACTGTGAGCCTTACAAAATATGGAGGGATTAGTGTAACCATCAATTTGGCCCCTGGGTTTGCAACTATAAAGTGGGGAACACCTGGGTGCACTTTCCCTCTGTCTCTCAGGATTTATCCTCCCTCATAATTGCTTTGTATGCGGTCTCTTTATTCCCTAATCAGGATGTTTTGATCTGGGAAGGATCCCCCAAAGGTGCCTTCTCGGTTGCTTCTGCCTACTCTTTCCAGATGCAACTAGAAGCCAAGCCTATTTGGGCTAAAGCCTAGTCCCCTGGCCTTATTCCCCAAATTAATGTCTTCTTCTGGCTTTTGCTTCAAAACCGTATCCTTACTGTTGATAACCTTTTGAAGAGAGGCCTCCCGATCCCCAATAGGTGTGTGCTTTGTAAGTGTCAATCTGAATCTGTGGATCACCTTTTTATTCATTGCCCTTTTGCCATTTCCATCTAGCAGTCTCTCCTCTCTGTTTTTGGGTTACATTGGTGCTTTCCCTCCTCTATCCAGGACCTTTTTGCCCAATGGACCCTGCCTTTCAAACACACTGCTCTTCTCAAAATCTGGACCTGGGCTCTTCCTCACTTGTACTGGGGAGTTTGGAAAGAGCGTAACAACCGTATCTTCAAGGATTATTGTGCCCCTCTCAAAATCATTTTTGAAAAGATTCACCATTCTCTTATGGAAAATTTTGTTTCCTATGCTGATACTAACCCTTTTGTAGGTAAAGACAACTATGGTGCCCCTAAGAAGATAGACTAGAATTGCTCCTGGAGCTATCCCCCGGAAGGATGGTTTAAGGCAAACTTTTATGGTGTTGCCAAGGGTAATCTGGGAAAGACAGGAAGTGGTGGTGTGATAAGAAACTGCTATGGTAAGAGTATTGTTGCTGTCATCATCCCACTTGGTGCCCAAACCAATCACTTTGTGGAAGTGAATGCAACCCTCCAAGTTACCAAATTATCCCATGATATTGGGATCAAAAACCTTTGGCTAGAAGGTGACTCTAGCAACATTATAAACTAACTTAACAATTTACACCCACCATCATGGAATATTGCCAATATGATTGAGGAAACCTGCAATCTCTTGAATACCTTTGAAAAGATACACATATCCCATGTGTACAAGAAAGCCAACCAGGTTGCTGACTGGTGTGCCAAATTGGCTATGAAAAGTGACACTCAGATCAGATGGCTTCACGGAGGAGACCTCCCATGTGAGGTGAAGGATTTAGTCGAATACGATAGAATCTAGGGAAAGGAGGGAATTAAAATTATTAATCATGAAAGTTGATGTTGTGTTTCGTAACGGCTTTCCCATAAATGAAAATTAAGGGATTGACAGGAAGGGTAATGAATCCAAGTCCCATTCACACGCTTTCTAGGTGCTGATTCACAAAGTTAAAACTTAACTTTTAAAGCATATCAGAAGAACAATCTGGAACAATTCAACGAGAAATTGTCTGTTAAGTTGTAAGCCGAATCACCATAACACAAATCTGAACTGTAATCTTGCAATGGGTGACAAAAGACACAGAAGGGAGCCCTCTAATGACAGTGAGAAATGGAGGAGACAGACTAAGGTATGGAATTATATATAGCAAGGTGGTATCTCAACTTTTATTGAAAGGATTCATGTTGGGAAGCCATCGGTGACCAAAATGTTTGTTAAAAGTTGGGATGAGGGCAGTGTGGTGATTGACAAGAGAAAATTTATGATAACTAAGGATTTCATCTCCAATGTTACTGGCATCCCCATTGTGGGTAAGAAATTTTATAGGGATCGTAAAATTTTGGACTTTGTGATTAGCGACTTCATGAGGAACGAGGAAGAGAAAAAATCTCTCATCAAAGTTGGGACCTATTACCTTCCATAAGGCATCAAAATGTTGTGGAGATTCATCCTAAAGGCTATCATCTCTTATGTCACACTGGATACCAGGTTTGATAGGATTAGAACCTATTACTTTGTTCTCATGAACCACTTTAGACATGGTATGCCAAATTCTATCTCGTTCTACTTATATGCTTCCATCAATGAAAATATTAATGGTTATAGGGATAAGGCTATTGTGAATCTTGCTCTACATGAGGGGCTTTTACTTCTCATTTATGGTCACTTTAAAGACCAAATTATGGGGAAGGAGATTGCTGATAAAGAGGACAGAATGGATGTCTCTGGCTCTGATTATGTCCCCTCAGAGACTAAAGATAGTGAGGGTTTACACTCTGAGGGTCAGGAATATTGTGACATTAATAAGAAGAATATGGGATCCTCCTCTAAAAAGAGAGATGCCAGTACTCATATTATCAAAAAAGAGAAAATAGTGACCCCTTCCAAGAAACATACTACTACTGTGATCTCTTCTAAGGAGGAGTATAATGGCAATGAGGAAGGGATGAAAAATGATTATGAAGAAGAGATTTCCTATGGAAAAGGGAAAAAGAAAAGGGAGACCACTATTGTGAAGTACAAAAATAAAAAGAGTAAGAATAGGGAAGATAACACAAGTTGGAAGACTCCCGAGGACCAGATTCACAGAACTTGTGAAAAGGTGAAGGATAAACTCCAGGATGAGAATGACGACACTAACCAAGAAAACCCTTCTCCCCAGTTTTCTGAGCCCCACATCTCAATAAAAGAGAAGGGACAAGACATCAACTTTTTCTGTTATGTGTCTGCACAGGAGAGGAAGACGGTTTGGTGCAACTTTGATGTTAAGACCGCCAAAATGGGGATAACCAGGCAGGTCATTAATCTCAAAGTTATCAAAGGTGAGGATGGCAGGATAAAGCTAGAGGAGATGATTGACCTAGCTATGGTGGTTCTCAGTGACAATAAGAGGGAAATGGAGCTTGACCTTCTCAATAATGTCAGAAATAACATGATGGATAACTACAAGTCAATCAAGTGGTTATAACATGAAGTGGGGGAACTCAAGAATAGAGCTAAAGGGACAGAAAACATCAATAGTGATGGCACTATTGAAGACCAGATGAGTCTAAATACCAGGGTCAGTAAGATGGAGGAAAAAATGTGAAGGTTTGAGTCGACTCTTAAAAGCACTGCAGAGAAGATCTTCAACATCCTGAAAGCCTCCAATGAGCATATCAATATTCTCATTGAAAAATGGAAGAGAAACTTGAGGGAACAGATGTGGCCAAAACTAGCATGGAACAAGAGCAGAAGCCTGTAGAGGGACCTGGAAAGAGGACTAGGGAAAGTTCTAAGAAGAAGAAAGAGAATGAAATTCAGAATGATCTCTAGAAGATAAAGGAATCTGCAGCAAAGATGAAGATCCTTGAGTCCAAAGCGGCTAGCCTGCTTGGGAACATACCCTGATTGTGTTCCCTAGCTCTTTTGGTTGTCCCTGTGTTATGTTTTCTTTTCAGCAGTTTAGTTTGTTTTTAGTTGCGGCCCTGGTGGTGGTCGGTTTCATTTTTTGGAACTATTGTTTTTTGTCTGGGCAAACATTCTGATCTTTAGCTTTGTAATTGGGTTTCAGGCACCCTGTAAAACCTATTTTACTTAATCAAACACTTTAAAATGTTATTATGAGACAAATATCATAAAAAATATTATTGTTTCATCTACTAGATATTGAAGTTATATATTTGAGAAAAAACTCAACGAAAATAAAATTGTTCTCTCTTTTTGTGACATTAACTCAACCTCACTTTTTTAAAATTTATTTTCAATAATTCAAATTCTGCTCTTGAATTTATAAAATAATATCAAACCATTTAAAAAAAAGCTTACAAGCATAAACTTCACCTAGAGTTCTATATTTTTATTAGTTTGCACCATTTTGAAATTTAGAATATAAATGCCACTTTTATATTGTTGAAGTTGAACATCTTTGTTTATGTTGGTGGATTCCTTTATAAAAGTGTGAGATAGGTTTGTATTTTTACTCAAGGGTGCATACATGGGGTGGAAGAGATGTCTTGGAAAAGCTCAAAAACTCTAATAGACAATAAATGTAATAATGCCAAGACAATAAAACATAAAAATGAAAGACAGGATCAAATGTAAAAAAAATAAAATTACATATCTAAAAATTATAATAAATAGTTGATTTTATTAACCCCAACGAACTAATAACTTGATCTAGCTGCATATTGAAATTTTTTGTGCAAATTCATAATCATAGGAATAAACTACAGGAAGACATACATCTTAGTTATCGAACTCCAAATCAAACATGTGGCTTGGAAGAAGATAATATCTATATCTATACTTGTGTCCTCTTGTAAAAATCATAAAAGATATGTAAAAGGGGAATGTCATGTTTCTCTTGTAAATTCATGTAAAAGGGGAATGACCTATTTCTCTGATGTAAAATGAGCTATACCTCATTATATACTTTTTAATTAATGCGTTGGACGAAAGTCCCACGCAATACCGAAGGTTTTTCTTTCCTCCATTATTTTCCTCTGGTGCCCGCACTGAGTGAAGGATAATGCAACGTTTTATTTTCTTAAATAATAAAAAGGCTTTTGTCATTTATTTAGAAAAAAAATCATAATAAATAGGGAAAATCCTAGGGGGGAGCTAGGTCAATCACATATGTTCACAAAAAATGTAAAACAAACTAAAACTTCATTTAGGTTAGTCTAACTTAATCAAATAAATACATCTGTTAAGCATAAATCATCCTAGATTGAATAGTGACATTAATAATGATTAAATTAGATAATCATAACTATTTTAGGAATTTGACCTTATGTAATGCGGAATTTGACCTTATGTAATATAGATTTGTCCTTTGCATTTGAATTTGAGCTTATGTAATCTCGAATTCTACTCCATAATTCTTAGTAAATTACAATATGATTTATCTATTTAGTATTCATTTACTCTACACTTTTAGGATATCCAAAGGTTGGTGATATTTAGAAATACTTAGAAAGAGTTTTTGTCATGTTACAAAATGACGTGTTCCTAAGTCAACCCTTCCAAATGTATAAAATATTAAAGATAAAAGGCAAGGGCCTTATAATGATGCATGCATACTTGTTACTCCTTTTGTTGTACCAAATGCAAATATTTTACTATTGATCACTCTAATGCTCAAGAATGAGAGAAGCTTAGATATTTGGTGTTTAAATGAATGCTAATGGATGCCTTTAAATACTAGTGCATTACTGTAATGACCCAAAAATAGTCATCTAAACCCTAGACCCGCAATCTCAATATTTAATCAAGAAAGCCCTAATCTTGATTATCTTCAGTCCTAGCCCAAGGCAATTTTAGTCTGACCTGACCTAAACCATAATGGGTCCCAATCTATCATCACACTTGATTAATTAATTAATTCCTAAAATTACAAAACATTGACAAATAAACATTATGTTATTTATTTAATTAATGTTGATTAAATAAATTGCTAAATTGTCAATTAAATCCAAAAAGGAATTAAATTAATAAAGTTGAGTTAAAATGCATTTAAATATTAAAAAATGCATCAAGTTGAATCGTTTCCACTCTTTGGCTTTTGATCTCGACCGTCAATTTTGACAGAGATTTTCTATAAATTGAACCTCTTTTCCTTCACAAAGGATCCAAATTTTTGATATTGTTATTCTGGAGGTTTTTGCATTCAAGCATATTAGCATTTAGCTTTAAACATTTTACCATTTTGTTAATTGTTTAGTTTGTTTTCAAGAAAAGCATTCAATTTCATAACTAGAACACATTTCAATATGGGATTAGAAGGAATCAAACACATTTATTTTGGTTCTCTAAAATCAATTCTAATTAGCATTGGATTAACCATAAATTTGCATCTTGCATTTGTCTTTTGGTCATTCATCATAGCTTTCAAATCCTTTGTTAAGAATGGGTATAGTCATTGAATCTTGCCATGATCTGTGAGAAAGATTCACATTCCTACCTACTAGAAGGCAATGAGTCAATTTTGGTTAATCTAGTTAGTTTTTATTTGATTTTATGTTTTGTTAGATTAGCCATGTAATGATTCATTAAAGTGTGTGTTGCAGCTTACAGGTAAACTGACACAAATTCACATGCACATTTCTAGCATTCCTTCAGCCATTATAATAGAGAATGGAGGATAGTTTAAAAACACCAATATAGAAGAACTCTGTGAGAAGTTCAAGATTAAACAATACTTCTCTTCCATTTACTATCCACAAGGTAATGGACAGGATGAGGCCTTTAATAAATTTTTTTTGAAGATCTTACACCGTACTGTGAACAAATCTGGATGGGATTGGCACCTGGTGATCAATCCTGTACTATGGGCTTATAGAGCAAGCATCAGAATGCCTACTGGGGAAACCTCCTTTGCTCTCGTCTATGGAGGAGAAGCAATATTACCCATGGAAGTAGAACTCCCATCTCTGAGGATTTCTCTATGAAGGCTAATTAAAGATGAAGATCACAGGGTCTCAAGGCTACAAGAATTGGAACTATTGGATGAGCGTTAGTAAGTGGCGTTCAATCACCTCTGAGCTTATAAAAAGATAATGTCTAGAGAATAAAAAAAAAGGTTAAACCAAGAGAACTTCAGGTGGGTGACCTAGTGTTGAGAGAAAATCCCCGCAACCAATCTCACTGAGAACAAAAGGGGAAATTTGCACCCAACTAGCTGGGTCCTTATATCATAATTGCGATATTCGGCTCTGGAGCATATCGACTCTCTACAATAAAAGGTGAAAAACTCTGGGAGCCCATCAACACTCTCCATTTGAAGATGTTCTACACCTAATGCAATCTTGGTGACCATCACCGTGTGCATATTTATGATCTTGAGAAAATACTAAAAATTAGAAAAAGACCTGAAAAAATGACCATCTTGGTGAAAACCTGGTAACATGCACCTTGATGAATCCACAAAAAAATAAAAAATAAAAAATACAAAAAATGGAAAAGAAGAAAAAGTGCCTTGGTGAAAACCTCATAAACAGGTACATTAGTAGAAAAAATAGAATATCTGCGAAGTAGGTGAAAACCTGGTAAACAGATGCCTCTTGTACTTGAGCACTCCATCTATCAATGCTTAGTCTTGGAAATCCTTTGCTTTAGTTTATACATAGGATTTCAGTCACTTTCGTGACACTTTGGTTCTTCTGAGAACCCTCCTGGCTTGAAACTGATCCAGAGTCATGGTCTAGGGGTAATCGAATTGGTTTTGTCCCAGTAGTATGAGTCAATTCAGTCATCTTTTGTTGGATTTTGGTACTAGGGGCAATAGCCCCACTGTGATCAATTGATAAACCAACCCATCATTAGTATTTTAGTCATTTCTAAAGGACACTTCGCTACTGACACAATGGGTGTTTGTTAACACCCCAATCAACAATGTTTCTTAACACTAGTTATTTGGATACATCTACATTTTTAACACACATTAGATAATGTGATGCAAACGAAAACAAAAGATCAATAACAATAAACACAACGCACCCACAAGAACAAAGGTGTTTCTCAACACCTCATACATGTACACATCCAAAAACTTTGAAACTGGCTGAAGTATGCTAAATTTTTCTTTGTATGTTGTCTGTTCTCATTGATTTTTGTTAATCATTTTTTTTGTCTACTGCTTTTTGGTGTGGTCTTGATGATCCAACAACATCAACTAAATTGAGTGTATGTGATAAGTGCTCCCGCATTAAGGTGGAATGACTCACATCCCTTGACTCAGTTTACTTGCACGCCAAGGTGAGGTCAGAACTATCTCCTTGACTGTAATTGCTCTACTTATTTATGCAAGATCACACTCATGGTTATCTTGGCTTTAAATGCCCTGATACTAGTGTACCCTTGCAACATCAACTGGCAACAACGTTCAGGTCATCTTGGCTTTTGTGCCCTGATGCTTAAGTTAGTTTCCCATATCTTATCTGATGAACATCATATTCATATCCTTGTGGCTACAGTGGCACCAGTAAGGGTTGTATCAACTCTGGTGTCCCAAACCCTCAATGATGACAATTTCAAAGCTACAATTCAATGAATACACCTTAGGTTGCATTCATGGTCATCTTGCATTGCATCTGTATGTTGTTGAAATCTAGATAATATCTTTATCTCTCTTCAATGTGAATGATATGAGGCTCTGATTTGTCAATCTTCTCGTTGTCAAGTGGGCAAGTTGCGTGTTGATAGAGACATGATGAAGTACCTGTGTTGACAATCACCTTTTACATACATGAGATGTTAGAAAAAATACATTAACATTTCCATTGCATTACATGACCATAACATCCACATCATTTGATTGCATCATATAAATCATTACATCATAGCACATTCATGATATAGTTCAGATTACATTTCATACATATATGCATCAGAAAATAAATTAAAAATGTTGTATCAACATCATAAGTACCATCCGCACATTTAGAAATCACACTATATTTGTATAAACAAGTACATAAACATTTGCACAATCATTCATAGACCATAAGAAGAAATGCATCCATACATAAACCATCATAAAGTAACTAGAACATCTCATAAACATCACATCAACACATGTATGAGGAGAACAAATCACATGTCTCTATATAGATCATCAAACATGTCAGAAGTATATCAACATCTCAAAATATACAAAATCATTGGAGCAATGTCATCATATATAAGGCCAAAAATGGCTATAACATTAGAATGGATAAATAATGGGTATAACATCAGAATGTATCAAAAATGTATATCAACGAAGTATGTCTAACTCTCGGTCATATCCTTAGCATCATTAAGAACATGTGGAGGAGGTTATGTCAGCTATGAGACATCATCTACAGGAGGCATACGAGCACCCTATGATTTGGCCATGAACTGTGAATAGGGTACCGCCTGCTGTGCAACATGCACTACTGCACTGTATGCAACAACATAATAGGAAGCCCTATTGGTCACCAGGGTGGCTACACACTGAAAATGATCATGCTCGACAGTGATAGCAACAACTCTCTAATCACGCTCTACCCTGATGACAACTATTATATGATTGCGCTCAATAGTGATAGTCGCTATCCTCTGATCTCTCTCTGCAATCATATCTAAAATGCGCTGGTCCTGCTCTAAAACTCTAGTATGAGCTACGACCACCTCTATCTAGAGAGCCTAAAATATATCCCTCTCTCTCTCTCACACAATAAACGAATCACATCCTGAGGGGTTATTTGGCCCTATACCTGCTCGCCCTGTACCTATTCTATGATTGCGCTCAACAGTGATAGTCACTATCCTCTGATCTCTCTCTGTAATCATATCTAAAAGGTGCTGGTCCTGCTCTAAAACTCTAGTATGAGCTACGACCACCTCTCTCTCTCTCTCTCTCTCTCTCTCTCTCTCTCTCTCTCTCACACACACACACACACACACACACACACACNCCCCCTCTCTCTCTCTCTCTCTCTCTCTCTCTCTCTCTCTCTCTCTCACACACACACACACACACACACACACACACACACACAATAAATGAATCACATCTTGAGGGGTTCTTTGGCCCTGTACCTGCTCACCCTGTAGCTTCTCACCCTGGCCCTGCTCTGCCTTACCATCCCTCCGTTGTCTCACCTATTAGGCAACCTCCTCAAATGTGGTTGTATCCTATCCTACTACTGGGAGATCACATGAATTTGATGCTATGTCCACCCCAACAAATCCCAAACCTCCACTCTCTCCCCTCCGCCTCTGACCACCTATAGGTGCTTCCCTGCTAGAACTCGGCCCTAGGTTTGCACTTGTCCGCCTAGGAATTGTCACTGGGATGGAAAAAGGGATCGGGTCTATCTCCTCTATCCAGGTCACTCTCGTTGCTAGATCTATAAATCGAGGGAATGGATGTTGTATGAAATAACCATGATACTCAGGTGTCACACCTGCATCTTTTATATCCTCTCTGTAACCCCAAGTAACTTGAGCTATCCCAGTCATCTCTTAAATTGTTGTGGCGTATACAAGCCACATGTCCCATCCTGATTTGACCTTGTCAGCAAATCAAGCATATGATGTAAACTCTGTACAAATGACATGTGGACGACCAAACTGCCTATGTACTCGGGTAACCACAAATCTCTCCACGATGGCAAGAGTCCACCCAATTAGTGGGTGTGTTAGAAACATCTCTCTACTCTTTCTAGCCTAGTCCCCCCATGGCTCTATGCCTCTGTACAATTGCCAGGTCACAACTATCATATCATCCAACTATCGACACTAATACCCTGTCTGCCCCAGATGTGGCTGCGTAACATATCCTACATACCTATAAATGAAAGGCTGGCCACACTGTCATACATCATCAACTATTGGGTGACATACAAGAAGGTTCTCCCAGGCCCAAATCTATAATACCAAAACTCCAACAACAAGGCTCTTGGCTTCGCGATAAACAATCTCATGTAGCTCCTAATACATGTGATATAATAGGCAAGACCCCCAAGCCAGCTTTGCTGGCCTATCCAAAAAATCCTCCAACACCAAACCCCATCTAGTTTGAAAACCCTTCTAACCTCTATCAAGCATAATGATGCATCCTATGATCCCACCTAGGACACATGTCAAGGGATACTATGCTGCATATCGGGCCATCATCACATCCTAGGTAATCCACCTATCCAAGATGGTGTCATCATGAAAAAATCTCTGCAAAGCTACCCTACTGGGATGATGTGCAACCTCATACCGCACCTGATTCCCTCTAATGAGAATCCTCAGAATCCTATACACACCGTCTAGCGTTACTGTAATCTCACCAATGGGCATATGGAATGTGTTATGCTCACTGTGAAATCGCTCGACTAAAGTGGTAAGAAGACCATGTTTCACCCTGATATCAGGGATCCCAAGTAACCATCCAAAGGCACATGCATATATTGTGACTCTTTCCTCATCATCTAATCGACCAACTAGACGCATGGTTGGGGGGAAAGTAATACGAAACTGAACATCCGGGAAGTGCTCGAGTGACAACAAATGGAAGACATATCAATACATGGATCAAACTGGCTCAGAACAACCAAAGCAGAGGTTTTAAACATGATAAAGAAGACAACATGATGTCACCAAAAATCAATTTTGCCCATTTTGACCCTCAAAAAGTGCCACTATTTTCCATTCAAGTTTTTCATTGCTGCTAAGTCTCGTATGAGCACTGGGTTTATGCCATACGAGTAAGAAGGCCCGTATGAGAATTTATTGTTCCCCATATGAGCAAATAGTTAAGTTTGAATTTGCTCGTACGAGCACGGGGCATGGGACATACGAAAAATCTAATGCCCTCATACGAGTAAGGATTTTATTGTAGAAACTCGTACGAGCCTAGGTAGGGTCTTGTATGAGAATCTGGGAAAAAGTTTTTAAAAACATTAAAAACAACATATAAATCTATCAAAATGTGTCTAAATTGAATTGAAAGGCAAAGTTCTCAGTTACTTACTGGTGGAGGGTAGTTTTTGGGTTGATTGTGGAGTCTCTGATGCTCGAAACGGTGAGTGTTCATGGGGACCACCATTTTTTTCTCTCGAAGGTTGAAGGCTCGAAGGTTTGAAATGACCCTTTTGGCCCTTATATAGGTTTTTGACCTCATTTTCAACTTTCTCCAATTAACTTGAAAATTGCACCCCTGGCTAATTCGATCGTCCTGATTCCATTTTCACAATCAAAATTGAAATCTGAGATCATTTTACTTTTCATTTTTTGACATTTGACCATTTTTAGTCAACTACAACTTTTGCTTGCACAATAAG
Organism: Thuja plicata; assembly: GCA_018584345.1. Classification (NCBI taxonomy): domain Eukaryota; kingdom Viridiplantae; phylum Streptophyta; class Pinopsida; order Cupressales; family Cupressaceae; genus Thuja; species Thuja plicata. The sequence continues at coordinate 872,639 of MU225840.1, forward strand.
TCTTGTAGATTCTGAATCAATAAAAATCTCTCATGCTCTTCTTCTAGTCAATCCATATGCTAGACTTTTGGTCAAACTTGGTCAACATGACCTTGAATCAAGTATAGATTGGGTCCTAATTGCTTGTAACCTCTTTCAAATCAGACCAGTTTATCCCTTAATCATCTAATCTCAAATCAATTCGCTTTTGATCACTGGGGCACCTAGCCATATTTCAATTTCGCTCCCGAGGGGGCAAGATCAAGACATCAACAAATCAGTGATAACATCATCAATCAAGACCCCATTGCTTGGGGCATCTTAGCTTCATCACATCAAATAAAGTTGAGATCATCTTCAATCAAAGGCAACCTAATCAATTGTCTTATACAGCGATGGATACACTCAAAACTAGACAAGATCGATCTTATACGAGTCATCCATATCTGAAACCAAACACATTGATCAAATTGGCTTCATCGCTTCAAATCAAGTCATGCTTGCTAATCAAATCTCTTAACGGTAATCAGTTTCATCGCTTCAAATCAAACTTGTTATTCATTCAAACTAATCAAAATGTTCAAGAGTTCCTGACAGATGTTCAGTTTCATTGCTTCAAATTAAACTAAGCATTCTATTTTATATCTTTTGATCGATCTTCGTCCAATCAAGCTCAGAGTCGGTCTTCTTCACAAGAATCGTTTCATCACTTCAAATTAAGCTATTCTTGGTCTCATCGCTAACATGTCTTTGAATCAATGAGCTGACCACACATCAATTCAAAGAGGGGCAAATGTAACGACCCAAAAATAGTCATCTGAACCCTAGACCTCAAATCTTGATCTTTAATTAAGAAAATCCTAATCTTGATTATCTTAAGTCCTAGCCCAAGGCAATTTCAGTCTGATATGACCTAAACCAGAATGGGTCCTAATCTATCATCTCACTTGATTAATTAATTAATTCCTAAAATCACAAAACATTGACAAATAAACATTATGTTATTTATTTAATTAATGTTGAATAAATGAATTGCTAAAGCAATTAAATCCAAAAAGGAATTAAAATAATAAAGTCGAGTTAAAATGCATTTAAAACCATTTAAATATTAAAAAATGCATTAATATGTCATCATTTCAGTCATCTGAATATCAAAATAGAAACAAATCAGTTTTATTCAGTTAGCTAATTCTTTTCTGTTTCTCATTTTGGAAACAATCTACTTAACTGAAAAATAGATTTTGGAAGTTTCCTAAGTAACTGACTAGTCAGTTCAGTTAACTGACTCTCTCAACCAATCATTCTCCGTGCACGTGGATTGTGCTTCTTCAAGTCGAATCCTGTCCACTCTTTGTCTTTTGATCTCGACTGTCGATTTTGACAGAGACTTTTTCTATGAATTGAACCTCTTTTCCTTCACAAAGGATCCAAATTTTTGATATTGTTATTCTGCAGGTTTTTCCATTCAAGCATCTTAGCATTTAGCTTTTAGCATTTTATCATTTTGTTAATTGTTTAGTTTGTTTTCAAGCAAAGCATTCAATTTCATAACTAGAACACATTTCAATTTAGGATTAAAAGGAATCAAACACATTTCTTTTGGTGCTCTAAAATCAATTCTAATTAGCATTGGATTAACCACAAATTTGCATCTTGCATTTGCCTTTTGGTCATTCATCATAGCTTTCAAATCCTTCGTTTAGAACAGGTGTAGTCACTGAATCTTGCCACGATTTGAGAGTAATATTCACACTCCTGCCAACTAGAAGGCAATGTGTCGATTTCGGCTAATCTAGTTAGTTTGTATTTGATTTTATGTTTTGTTAGATTAATGATTCATTGAAGTGTGTGTTGCAGCTTATAGGTAAATTGACACAAATTCACACGCACAATTACATCAAATTTCATAAAACATGGATTTTGTTGGCTCAAGGTGGGAAAATAAATGGTTATAATTGACCAAAATTTGAATTCAAATTTTAAGAAGATGAGAATCAAGTTTGAGATCACAGGTTTGACCTAATCACAAATATAATATATGTGTGTGTGTGGCATGCGCTCGCGCATACACACACAAACAACTAATTAGGCAAATACTTAGATTTAGGTGTATGATGACTATGTCAGTAGGTGTTAGGGTGAGTATAAAAGTGCTATAAATTAACCATAAAAATGACTTTGGTTGAGTATAAAAATACTAAAAAATGGCTATATAAATGATATGGTTGGATAAACGCTTAGATCCTAGAATAAAATAACTATCTCTAGACATGTTTATAGATAAATACAAAAAATATTTAAAATTTATACATACAATAAAATAAGGTGAATACTTTTTTTTGGTAATAAAAACCTAGTTTAGGTCCATGAATCGTAAAAAGAGACATAACAACTTTACTAGAAACCAAACTACAACTATTTACAACCAACATAGAGACACCAAAACATGAGGACAAACAAGCCCCCCCACGAACAAGAAGTACTGAGAACCAAAACACAAAACTGATTGTAACCAAGGAAAATATACCACAAAACCGCCATAATTGCAACAAAGAAAAAAGGTTAGAACCAAGCACATCTAGACCAATTGATCCCTTAGATCGAGGGATGTGCTTGAAATTAGCTTTAGGAGGCTCATAATATCTTTTTCCATAAACTTGATTACTTCGAAAGAAAAGTCACACAACCACAACTTGTCACACACATCACTATCCTTCATAAAGTTGACACCAACGTTCACAACCCAAAAATAAGATGAATGCTAAATATGTAAAAACATATAATAAATAAGTAAACAAAGACCATAAAATCCAACTTCTCCTAAAATTGGACTAGGCATTTAACATATCCACATATATAAAATAAATTAAAAATTAAATTTTTACCTAAATTTCACCATTACACTAGGCATTTATAGATCCACATATATAAAATAAAAATAAAAAATAAATTTTTTTGGGAAATGACATGGATATTTAAATTTCACCATTACACCGTAGTAATTATCTCTGTTAATACCCCACATGCTGAATGGTTGGTTGCATGGTAGGCCATTGTCTTTCTAGGATGCATGTAAAAGTAAAAATCACGAGGGTTTAGGACGGCAGAAATGTTATTTTCACCGTCTCCTAAGGAAGTCTTCGATCCTCATTTACATTGGGTGCCATCTGTTGCCTTTCCCCATCTTTCCATCATCTAATCTTCTCTTCCCCCATCGACATTCATCATTATCGAAACTTCCTCCCCCTCTGCCATTTCTGGAGGTCCTCCAAATTGAAATGGTGATCTCTGTTTTTTTTGTGTGTTGTGCTTCTTATATTTCTTAAGTATGATGCTTTGACCAGATTTCCTCTTGTTTTGGGTTCCTTCATGTTTCCTTGCTGGTTGATTATTAAGCTTGTTTCAATCTTTTAATGCCAATACCCTATATTTGGGTGAAGGATTTACTTGTTCTTGTTGGTTAGTTATTTGGAGATCCTGTTGACGATAATTCTGCAAGCTTTCTGTTTTTCCTTTTGCCTTTCTGAATTTGGTTGTTGGTGTTTTTGGCCTATTTATTTTTTGTTTGTGTGTTCTTGGGTTTTGTCTGGAAGATACAATTTGGAATGGAGGGAAACAAAGTAACAGATACCCATTTGACATCCGCGGCGGCGTTCGTGGAAGGAGGCGTGCAGGACGCCTGTGATGATGCTTGCAGCATCTGCCTGGAAGCTTTTACCGACAACGATCCTGCCACGGTAAAATTCTCTCCTGAAATTATTATTGATTTCCTTATTTGATTTTACCATTTACAGAGCAATCTGGGTTTTAGAGCGAATTTTGTACTAATGAAATGAATTGATTTTAATGAAGTCCACCACGAGACCCACTTCTTGTTGCACCATAAAATTTACATCTATCTCATTAACCAAAAGAGGGCTTTAAGGTAAGGCAGTGTTCTTTGGATCTTTTTCTATTGATTTTGATCAGAATTCCCGTATTTTATATTCTTGTCTCTCCAGAGGGTTCGAACATGGAGTCAACTCCAAGGGCGTAGAGTTGACCAGAATGTTATTAATAATTATAAGCCGGCATTCCATGATAAAGTGTTTCTGTGTTTCTTCCACCCCTGTATGCAATATAGAGATCTACCCTTTTTGTCCCTCCTTAGGTTATGTCCATCTACCTTTCTCAGTTTTAAATTCATGTAAACTGAATGATTATTTGGGCTACAAATATATTTTCCATCTTCAATTTCTCCCACGATGTATAACATGTCCTGGTATTCACAAATATAATTGAATTTACTTAATAAAGATTCCGCATTTATATACGCCTTGTCAGGACCATGATAAGTATAACTCGACTCGGTGCGATTCCATTGTCTTTTACACCTTATATTTGTCAACGTGGCTAGTTTAAAATCTTTGTTTGTCATCAAAGAAGAATGTTTAAACAATCTGTAGGAATCAACTATATGACCTGTGCTTGACACGCCCTCTTCCTCAACACAGCTATACACCAATAAATAAAAACTCTGTTTTCTTAATTGGTTGTAGCAATTGCAGTGGAGTTTGGGTTTCAAATATTTTTAGGGGGTCTTATGCCATTTGTTTTGATTCAGTCAATGGCTTAACGGTTTATTGAATTTGATTCTTAGATTTCTACCAGCATAATCGTTTGATTGGGGAAACTGACCTTAGATCTGCTCGAGTTGTTTCAGGTTACCAGCTGCAAACATGAGTACCATTTGCAGTGTATACTTGAATGGTGAATTTCTTCTAAATTATTTGTTTATCTTACTGTTCTGAAACATTAGAAAAAAATATTTGGATTTTAGGTAATCAAGATTAAAGTCCAGATGTTTTCAACAGGTCCCAAAGAAGCAAGGAATGCCCCATGTGCTGGAGGATCTTGAGTTTGAAGGATCCTGCAAGGTGTGTATAAATTTTGACTTATTGCTTTTTGGGGCTATATATAGTAACTCTGTTCTCTTTTTCTTTTGTTTTTGTTTTTGCGGTTATGTGTTAGACTTTGTTGTCCTTCTCGGAATGTTGGGATAATATTCTGGAGATGCTCTGCTAAAAAATTATAACTAGAATTCTCCGTTTGATTAATTTTTAAATTTTTTTTTATATTGTTTCTGCGCTATTGCTTTGGATCTTTGAATATTAATAACAGTTTTATAGTCAATAAGGATCACTGATCATTAATAATAATGACAATTCAGGGAATCCATTTTAGACATTAATTATTCGCTATTGCTCTTGCAGCCAAGAATTGCTTGCAGCAGTGGAGCAAGAGAGGAATATAAGATTAAGCCGGTCTCCGAATTCTCCTATGTTTGCTCGGAATTCTCTTGATGAAATAGAATTTCACCATGTTTGTGTTCCTTTTCCCTAACATTAGGCCATCGGATTTGTCATGGATGAATTTGCAACTTATATTGTCTCCTTCATTACGAGATTGGAGGATTGTAGTTGAGCACTAATGACGAGAACTGGTAATGGTTGTAGGTTCCAGCTTATACAGATGACTCTGATTTTGAGGAAAGGCTAATGCAGCATTTGGCAGCTGCTGCGATGGGCAGAGGTCATTTCAGCAGAAGGGAAAGTCTAAGGCATAGATCATCTGGCCAAGGTCATCCACAATTTTTGGTGTTTTCTACTCATTCTCCACCTTCCGCCTCTCCTAGCAATGCAGAAGCCGAGAATGGAACTGTTCCGGCAGCTAATGCAGTTGACCCCGCTACACCAGTTACCCCTGTCATAAGGGATGGACAATTAGAGCATGGCCCTTTGCCATCCACACCAGTGCAAATGAGTTCACGATCAAACAGGAATGCCAATGTTGCAGCCCGGACTGTTGACAACAGAAGTGAATTCTTTCCACAGAGGTACATTATTTTCAGCATGAGGTTTTTTGAATTGAATTTGAGCTGTTTGACTTTGTTATCTAATCACCGAAGTGACCGTATCTGTATTTTATCTGCAATGTTTCATTTGTTCACTAAGTCAAGGATCTTATGTAGAATATTACGAAAGATACTTATACTCGCTTTTAGTTCCGCCATAAGTATTTTATGATGACCATACTTCGTGGATAATGGAGTTGGAATGGGCATTTCTTTTTTCTTACCGTGTAAATTTGTTTTCTCTTGCACCAAATTTCATTCAGGAATGCCCCAGGACAGCACTCTCCTGAAAATCAACAGAGAGCTCGACCTTCCGAGTTCCAGTCCTTCTCAGAGTCACTCAAGTCTCGATTTTCTGCTGTTTCCTCCAGGTTTTATGCTACTTTATGTGTTTTGTGTGGAACTGCTGGCTTTAGTTTTATCCTATTTTGTCTCATTCTTAAGTTTGAGTAACATTTGGTAATTTTACAGGTACAAGGAATCAATATCAAGGAGTACACGAGGCTTTAAGGAGAAGTTGTTTGCACGTAATAATGCAGTAGCTGAACTTGGCAGAGAAGTTCAACGGGAAGTAAGTGCGGGAATTGCAGGTGTTACACGAATAATGGAACGCCTTGACCCTTCTGGTAAAAATAATGAAATTACTGCCCCTGTTTCTGATAGTATGGAGGGAAGCTCGGCTGGAATACCAGTTGGACATGGCACTGAAGAGCACCAGGGTTCTGCATCTTCCCATAGCAGCAGTGGATCAAGCTCACGTGGCACAAGTTCGGCTATAAGCAACACTGGTCCACAGACTGTGAGTGATAAATCAGATGGTTGCGTTGATGAGGCCTCTGTGAAGGTGAGGAACTCTGATCTCTGTTTAATTCCATGCCAAAGTCTTAATAAGCAACAAATGCTGAGCTTGATATACTAACTAATAAAAAAATATTCATATAGTTTACAATGTAAACCCAAAAATTGATGCCCAATATTTTAAACTGCTATGCCTTTTGTTGATGTTTTCTTTTCTTTTGCATTACAAGCTTTGCATTTGCTCTGGAAGGCATAGGAGAGGACAGTAACATCTTATAATAACATGTGTTATTCCTGACTTATAATCATTAAAAAATTAAAGATTTGTCATTTTTATGCTACCTATGGAAGCTCATGGTCCTGCTGAGTTTCAGCTCATTCCCACACCAATCCATTCCCATGCCTTTTTTGGTTGTGGAAGAAAGAAGAATTTTTTTTTCTATTAATGGGACGTGATTTTCTTCACCCAAAAATAATATGTTTTAGATTTGTGGAAGTGAAGCTTCAGCCTTGCTCTTCTTTTGATATCTTCTATTGCATCTATCCTTAAGCTATAACCTTAGTATAACTTGCCGTCTCAATTATTTTCCATCAATCTTGACTGGAGCCTATAGGAGCTCATGGTTTGCAGGGATGGATTTTCCAAAAAATCAACCAAGCAAAGGTTAGATGCTGTGTTTTACTCCCAAACATTCCATATGTGGTTATGTATATGAATTTTGGTTTGTAATTTCTTAATGATGGATGTCTCAAAATGCCATGGCTGTTACCCTCGAGCAAGAACCGCATACTTTTAAGGATGTGGCTCTTTTCCCATGAAGCACAGCAGTATGTTTTAGAACAGTGTACCCTTGAGCATCAACTGCATAACTTCAAGGATGTGGCTGTTTTCCCACGAAGCACAGCAGTTGTTTAGAACTGTTTATTTTCCTTGGTATCCATATTGATACTCACATCTGCTTCATTGCATTGTTCTTTAAAAAATGTATCCCATATTTTGGATCAGGTTGATATGTCTTATGTATTATCTTGTCCATAGATACCGTGCATGACAGATATGGTGGTATGAGAAATGGACAATTTCTATGGATATGCAGAGAAAGTAGAAACATATATGAAAAGTCAGTTTTTAAGAAAATTGACGTTACTGTTTAACAAGAAGTATGAAGGAAGATGCTAAAATTTTAAGTAGCATTTTCTATGCTGTAACAAGGATTTAAGTTATATTAACAAGGATTATATATGTGACATATTCAAGAACTAATTAGGTCTTTTCGAAAAGAATAAAAAAATATTGTGCTGATTTTGACACTTATTGTGGTCACATAAAAAGCTTATGTATAGAAGAATACTCTCTTTTGCATCTACCCATGATATATATATATATATATATATGAATTATGATTTCTGGTAAAAGAGGACCACTCATGAGCAGAAAATTAGGTGAAGATTTAGAGATTGGGAGACATACGAATAACCTTAAGCCCATCATCCACAAGCTTACGTGAAGTAATGTTATCGAGACAAGAGTTCATGATTGATGCACTATTCTTAATCATTTGATATATATTATTATTGTCTATAGACTCCATACTACCTTTTATAGACTCCATAATATCTAATAATATTATGTGCAGAAAATTAGGTGAAGATTTAGAGATTGGGAGACATACGAATAACCTTAAGCCCATCGTCCACAAGCTTACGTGAAGTAATGTTATCAAGACAAGAGTTCATGATTGACGCACTATTCTTAATCATTTGATATATATTATTATTGTCTATAGACTCCATACTACCTTTTATAGACTCCATACTATCTAATAATATCATGATGTAGATGGAGTTATCTATGCAGTGAGCTCCAAATTGTAATCTTATCATTCATCCGAAAGATGGGTCATAAGGCAACTAAAAATGTTGATCTAATAAACTTTTACACAATCATTTCTGAAACCTTGTTCCTATAAGTATTAAGGGTTGCAGGACTTTGAACTCTATAGTGAAATATACTCAGTCTAAAAGCCCCATTAAGGAACAGGGGTCTTGAAATAAATTGTATACCTAAAAAGTTAAAAACTATTTCAAGTCATCATTATGATCTATTGCCAATCAGTGTGCTGATTATTTCATTAGCTATACAGGCATTGACTAGCAACCAGATTCCGGGCAACTGAGGGCCCAGCAATCAGAACCTATTGTCATTACCCGATTGACACAAAGTCTTATAGGCATGATCAAATGTTATAAACAACAATTATCCCAAGAGTAAGAGAGAGCACATTACAGTTAGCAAACTCCATTCTTAGTCTCCCATATGATGTCAAAAAGTGGCATCTTTAGTAATGGGGTATTCGGGGTTATTGGAAATAAGTCAGTCATGTTTTAAAGTTTTTTGCTAGTTAATGGAGAACAAGTCAGGGAAGGAATAGGAGTTATAAATAGGTTCTTAGGCTTTTAAAGTACTCTTATTTTTGGGAAAAAAATCTTGGGAAATACAACGTTAATCTAAGTCCCGTGTCAATTGTGTATTTTGATCTGGTTCACAAGTCTGATACATGTTTGGGATAAGAGAGTGACCATTTCGTTCTTGGATGTTCTTTTCGCTTGAGTTGGTTTGAATATTTTCTCACAAAGGTCTTTCCTCTAATATTTCCAGCAAGTGTACAATCTGAGTTTGTTTGTAGTTCTTGTTTAAGAAAAATAATCAAATAAGATGTAACATTTTAGAAATAATAAAATAACTCCACTTGCGCCAGAAAATATTTACCCTTTAATACACACGTAGCAGAATAAAAAAATTCCAAATATCAGACTCTGATAGCTTGATGTCTAGCAGAAAATTCAAGCACTATTATAAAAATACTGAATTGTGCTCCTTGAATGAATTATTATAATTTATAAATGGTAATTTTGGACAGTTTTCACTCCAAATATAACTGAATAGAACAGCAGATCAATCATCATACTCTTCAAAAATAGAATTTGAAACTCCAAATGAAAAAACAATGCTAAAAAGAGTAATTAAAAATTTTAAACTACAAAACAAAACATAGACTCAACTACAAATAGAAAACCTAAGTTGCTCATTTTGTTTGGATCCTATTTTGGGTTTGCAGATTCACTTTGTGGATGACAAATTTCTATTTTGGGGTTGGGGTTGTTTCTACAAAAAAATAGAAAAATCATATGTATTTATTTGTAGTTAAAAAACAAGAATACAAGTAAATATACATATTTTTTAATTCCTTATATTTGCTTTGCACAAGTATTTGTAAGCTTTATACAATATCAATAAAGTAAATATATAATATAATAACAAAATTATAAATAAAGTCAATATTAATATATTTGTAATCTAAAAACAATAATACAAGTAAATATACATATTTCTTCATTCCTTATATTTGCTTTACACAGAAGCATTCATAAGCCTTATACAATAATATTAATAAACTAAATATAAAATATAATAACACAATTATAAATAAGGTTAATATCAATATATGTTAGTATAAATATATAAATAAATAAAGTAAATATTAATCAATATTAATATTTAATATAATAATATTTTTAGATATATCTGCACATTTTTTCCTGAAAATCTTGTGTATTATATTTAAAATGACGGCCAATATAATTTGGATGGTAGTTCTACTAGCGTCCATTGTTTATTTTGCATCATAGCTGTACCCCATGTCAAGCCTTTGTAGTGTGTATTCTGCCTCATATTGTTCCATTGTTAAACTGAGACAAAAGATGACCTATGAGATTCTGTCATGGCAATCGCAGCTACAGGATGTATTCTTCAAGTGTCGAGGCCCAAGGGAAGCTACCTTTTCTGTTCCCATTTGGACCATTCTTATTGCTTTTGTGGAAGGGGCATGGATCATGCTTATTCAGTTTGAGAGTATGAGGATCCAACAAATTGGAGTCTACTGTGAGGCTTGTCTGGTTAGCCTTTGATTTTTCTGAGATGAGCCCATAGTCATATTTCTGCACTCCACTAGGATCAGAAATTGCATGGATTCAGATTCCGGATCTAGGGTCAAAATTGGTCGATCACATAACATAGTAAAAACAAAACAAAGGCTTATTTATATCTATTAAACCAGCTACAGACTTCCGAACTCAACTTTGTAAAAAGATTTCTACTAAAATAGAGTTCAGATTGTTGGAATGCTTCACTCCATGTTTAAGAATAAAATATCCTAATCTTAAACTCTTAAAAATAGTCTTCAAATAGAAACAACAACCAAAACAAAATATTCTCACTGAGCATAAACTCTTCTATTCCAAGTGTTAAAAAAATATATTGTGGACGTTATCAACATTCTATAGTTTTCACACAAGAATCTTGTTACAAAAATTCCAAATATGTATTTGTCGATGGAGTTTTGAATGTATTATGCAATCATGAAAAAATTATAAGTCGGTTTGATAATATTCATTTGTACTTTAACCCCCGTGATGTCAAATCTGTGTATTCGCAACAATTAAGAATAGTCGTTAAGCAAAAGAAACCACTACAACTAAATTAAATCTCCTAATATAGCTGAAAAGTTGGCCCTCCAAATTTGAACATAAATTCTTCCTCAAAATAATTTCTTGGGACTTCGTTAACATTTTATTGTTTTAACATTAGATTTTTCTACATTCTTTCTCATGATGTCAAATCCTTGTATTTGCAACTTTGTCTTCAACCCTAAATATATCATCTTTCCTCATCCATTAGTCATAATATTCGTGGACTGTTCTTCTCATTAGCAGCGAAAATCTTTCTGGGAAAAACTGACAAACCAAAAGATTAATATTTTTGTGGAAAGCCAGGATATGATTGGAAAAATGGGATTTAAAAAAATATAGAAAAACATGCACAAAAGAGGAGAAAAACCTGCTGTTTTACAAGCGCAAATGCATTTTAATAGCATAGTGGTATAAAGAGCAAATTAAACTGAGAGTTAACCCATGAATGGGGCAATATAGATTTTCCCATTTATGTTCATATTGCTGATTGCATTGTTCAATTCATACTGCTTGGTACATGAATAATAACTAAATGCTAATAGTTTTTGCATTTTCCAATATACAAAGTCGACGTTTAAACTAAGTACAAAGTTCCAGAAAATCAGATTATCTAATGACTCTTGCTGCATTGAAGAGAGTGAAACTAGAGGATTGCAAGTCTTGATGATGAAGCTCCTTGGCTAGATTTGGCAATTAAAAGTGAACAAAAAAACAATGATTACAAATTATAATCCAATTGCATGTATTTCAAAAACTCTGACCTTGAGAGCTTTTCAACTTTAGGCCAAGGTTGTGGTGAAAGAACAGCAAGTTGTTCCTCTGTTGTGTTGGTTTGTTTCTTGGAATGAACGTGTTAAAAAACACTCCAAGAATGTTATGTCCCCAATGTATTAATATTTTAATAATAATATTAATTATTATTAAAATAACATTAATATTTACTAATAATAGAAAATCTCTTCTGGGCCAACCTTGCCCTTTTTATAACTAGGCTGACCTATCCTCTCTTTTTGAATGCCCACAAACAGGTATAACAGTGAATTTTGTGGTACATTTCTGGGTATCTTTTGGAGAATTGATGATTTGCTGTTTCAACCATTTTCTGGTTCTAACAAGGACAGAAACTTCTATTGTAAGGTTTTGTGAGGTCATCTTGATAAGGCAAAGGTTAAAGTTTAGCGCCAACCTGTGAGGCCTCCAGTATTAGACCAAGGGTGTCGTCTCTTTCCAGACTGTCAGCATTTAGAAAGTTCAACAGTTGGTGATCACTGGATCAGATCTACATAGCAGTTGGCAAGGAGCAGTTTATAGTCATCAAGGTAGGAGATCAGTAGATCAGAAATGAAGCACCTACAAATCCACCCTAATTTAGGCACCAGGCAAGCAAACTAATCACCATCAACGCAGTGATTGCAGATTCCAACAAAAGGTCCCCAATCCCTCATGAATTCCACCCATCAGTTTTTTGTTGGGTACTGTTGGAATTACCCCACAGATCCAAATTCCTATCTAGCTGTTCAGAATCATCTAGGAAGACCACAGGTCCTTCCACTTGCTTGATCTGAAGATTCTACCCATCTGTGTGCAGAGAAATCTGCCACTTCCCTCGCTACCAGTCAATTCTGTGTTGCAGAGAGTGGAGTAGTGACCAATGATCTAATTGCTTTTAACCCCTATTTGTACCACAATTTTATTTCTGGGACACAATTTAATTAGTGAGATCTATTTCTTTCCAGATCTAAATTTGCTGTCATTTGCAGTGGCTTGAATTTTTAAAACTGAGTGCATTTGATGATTATTGTGGCTTGCCATAATTTCTCAATCCTTTCTAGATTTGTAGTGTCCTAATTATCACATGTTAGGGTTTTGTATAATTATTTATCAACTATTATTTGATTTGGATTTGAATTTAAGACCAAACCCTAGGATTGTTATGTTGATATTAGTGTAGTATGTTCTGCCTGCCCGCGTGTCTGATTTTGTATGAAGATTGAGTTAAAAAGATCCAAGAATTCAGGAGAGAGAACATGGAGTGGTTAGAAAAATTCTTGCACTAGGAAGAAGAAGATTGTATTTCAAAGCTATTGCTAAAAATACATAAGGATCAAGAAAGGTACTCATTTGAAGCTTTGACTATTATCAAAGAATGACTGATGAAATCAAATCTGTACATCCTTTTGATGATTATTTGAGATGTCTTGAATGGAGAAATCTAAATAAAAGAAGACTCTATTATAAGAGGAGAAAATAAGAGGAAGATTTGGAAGTTGTCAAGGAGCCGGAGCCAAAAGAATCATTCTTGAAAGGAGAGCCCAATATTGTGGAATTTGAAACAGTAATGCTACATCAGAGCTAACATCACAACAAGAGGTGAAGAAAGAAGTTGTGAGTGGAGCAGAAAGAAACATTGAAGTTACAAGACATGATGAAGCAAGAACAAGAGAAACCCAATAATCCTGTTAAAGGTGAAGATTCCATGTTGATTTCTAATGATTATGTGTACCAACAAAATACTGATGGAGCAAAGGTTGGAAATACTACATCTGTTGGGCGTGAGTTCAAGTTGAAGGAAGATGTACCAAATCATGTAATATCTTTTGAGCTTCCAAAAGATGAACCGTTGATTGATTTATGGAACAACATTGTGGAGGGTAACATTTGAGAAGAACATTGCGTTAACCCTAATTCTAGGATTCTGAGTCACAAAATGGAGGTGTTGAGAATATCTCTTTAAACTCTCTTTTAAACAAGGATGGGCATTTTGTTTGCAGCCAAAGGTATGAAAATATTTCAGATTTGGTGGTTCCTATGCCATTGCAGAATTTTTGTTTCACCATGGAAAGCATGCAAAAAAATGTGATGGATTAAGAGCTACAACTTATATTATAGGGCATAGAGACTCTTGGTTTCAAGTTCCAACTTGTTTGGCATATGGTGGGATCCCAAAAATCTCTTCGGTATCAAAGAGGATAGAGGCATTGGTGCCACATTTAAATTCTCCATCCCTTGCATTCAAAAGGAAAGGAGATTTATGAGAGATCTCATAGGGTTTGTTGTGCATTCTAATTGCATTGTGAAGGGTAGATGTCCACTACTTGTAGAACACTCGTGGGAACCAAGCCCCATAAGTGAAGGCAAGATTGTGGGCAATAATCTAATGTAAATAATCACCTTTGGGAGCTTGATGCTAGATGAAGGTAGGCAAAACTGGTGTCATTTTGATCAATGTTTTATTTATTCAAGTCTTCTATGGTGCTTTGGGTACCAAGCTATAAGCAAGTAAGAAGGCCTGTGAAGAATGATACACTATGAACCCCTAGCATCGTGGAAGCAAAACAAGTGGTCTTCCTTTTCGGTGAACAATATGTAAAGATCTATATATCATGGGTCTTGGATGGATCAGCAAAACATGGAGCTTGCATTGGGAGCATTTAATAGGAGTGCTCATTATGGAGTTGGTCTCCTATAAATAAGAGACAAAACTCAAGGCATTAAGGAGACAAAACTCAAGGCTATGTGGATGAAAGATCATTTGATGCCAATCACAATTGTTTCCAAAGATAAGACGCTTGATCATAATGGTGTTTGGCCTCTTCTGGTTTTGCTCAATATTGGACTAAGGTGGGCACCAAAGAGGATAATTGTTAATTGGAACTTGTTGGTTGAGGAATGCCAGTTTGACATAGCTGGGTTGAGTATTGGTTACAAAATACATGAGCAATGGACGAATTTGAGGATGCTTCCAAATTTGAGATCTGCTGCCCTCAAAACATCCAACACTTCTGACACTTCACTTTCAGGCAAAAAAGAATTTTGAGTCACATGTTGGGGAGTTTCTCAGCTCATTATCATCGCTGAGGTGTTGTTAGCTAGCACAAGGTGGTTCCTAGCAATTACATTTCTGGTTTTGAGCAAAAGAATGCAGTGTTACAGCAAAGTTATGGAGAACATCTCATAGTTTGTTGTTCTGTGTAGAAGGTATTATATGTCGAGATCATTTAGCATTGGCTGCAAGATGCATGAACCAAGGGCCACTGTGAAAATGGTTTCCAAGTTTAGATCTGCTGTTTTCAATTGATCTAGCCGCTACAATCCCTATTAGTAGATGAACAAGTATTTTCCATCACAAGTATGGGAGGATGTTCTTTCACTTTCTTGTTACTTCTAGCTTCCAAATTCTTGATAATGCTGATTAATGGCTTCTGTACCAATTTTATATTGCTAATTTTAATATTCTCAGACTTTGGGGTTGCTGACTTCAGTCAAGTACACTGGTGCACTAGCCAATTTCAAAAGTATGTCAGTCCATGGTGCAACGGTAAGAGAAGATAGACAAGCATGGATGAATGCAATGTGCCCAACAAAAAGAGTCTTTTCCTAGGAGAATGGAACATCAATCAGTGGCAACCATAACCCCATCCAATGGCGAGTAATCTTTAGAAAAGTACACTTGGCCTATTTCTGACCAGCATTGCATGGTGCTTAAATTTTCCGGGTTACCTTTGGATAGTGTATCATCATGAGTTGAGGGGGCGTGGTGTTCTATTGAAAGAACTAGAGGAATCACAAAAAGGATCCAAGGAGAAATTCAGATGAATGTCAGGGTGGCATGGCATAAGCATGAGTGGTTGGACTGCAAACAAAGCACAAGAAGGTTTAGCAATGAGGAGTAATTATCCTCAAATGATAGCAGAAGCATTCCCAGGACAGCTAGGGACCTAATTTTCAGCCCTAACACTCTTGTCATCTTTGCTATCAGTTACCACATTACTTCATTGGCAGTTACAAAAGTGGTTTTGCAAGGATTGCTAGCCAAGGGAAAGTAAAGTTCAGTTTGTAAATTCTAGTGGTGACTTTTCAGTTTGGATAAGGCTACACAGTGACACACCCCTTCTTCATTAATGACATGGCAGATTTTAGACAGATTTGTCATACTTGCAGCTATTACGTCATTTTCATATGACTGGGTTCAATGCTTACAGTCATTGATAGCAGCAGATTGATGCATTTTGAGGGGATTTCCTTTCATGGAAATGATAGTGAAAAGGTTTCATCGATTCTAGTACTCAATTGGACGAGATTCCAAGTGATTCATGGATTTAATGATTTATTTCTAGCTGATTTGCATTATGCATTGAAAGGATTAGCCCACAGTAGCATTATGACTTTCATTGGGGCTCAACGATCACGAAGCTTAAAAGAGGGTTGGGATACCTTTACCACATAAGAAGAAGAAGTGGGCACATCAGCTTGCCAACATAGTATATAGTTACATGGAATGCAACAACTTCTGTCATAGGAGAGTCCAGCATAATATTGGGCATGTCAAGCATACATCCTATTGAAGAGCTCTCTATGAAGTTGGAAGAGATACTTTTCCCTTCCAGCACTGCTGTTACCCATGTTCTCAGTCTGCTTGCCTTTTCCACTTTTAGATTTTATGTTGCTATTTTGGGACATAGCTCCTAGACACGGACTCAACGCGGACACGATAAGGCTGGCCCGACTTGGGACTCGGCAAAAACCACGTTTCTAGGGAGTCTTGCCTAGGCCGAGTTTCTGGAGAGTTCTGGGCCCTTGGGACTCAGCTAGGGTCACTCAACTTGGAATTCGACACTAGTCGGAGAGTCCAGGAACTATTATTTGGGATGATGCAAGAAAGCTTCCAGCAGAAATACCTTTATTTCTGAGTAGAGAAAAGCAAAGTACCAACTATGATAGTTTGTTTCAGTTGGTTGAATAACTTTTTAGTAGTCTTAGACCTGTAGGTATAGGGGAAGATTCTGAGTTTATGGGAATGAGTAGAAGAAAACATAGGTGGAGAGCACCAAATATGTACATTCCAGCATTGTGAGCAGCATCAAGGACGAAATTTGGGGTAATATGTTTCTGTTGCAATCACGTTTTGCACTCCTACAGTCTGACTTAAGTCACATTCCAAAGGGGACAGCTTGGGGCACCATAGCAATTTTGAATTCCCAAGCAAACTTTGTAACAATGATCTGGAACTGGTGTTTGGACATGATGCTGAATCTCTCACATATAATAACGAAGGGAAATTAATTTTGGAACCAGAAGTCATCATTGATACGAGGGAGAAGAAGCTCAAAAATAAAGTTATAACAAAGCATTTGATAAAATGAAAAAAATTGCCTATGGAAGATGCTACTAGCCTACTTGGGAAAAGGTGGAAATCTTCAATCACTCAAGTCTAAAATTGCTTGAGGGCAAGCTATATTTGGGACTGAAGCACTGTCATGTCCCCTCCATATTAATATAATAATAATATTAATTGTTTAAAAAAAATAGTATTAATCATTTTAATAATAATATTTAGTAATAATAAAATCTATTCTAGGCCAAACTGATATTTTTTTGATTCCTGAGCCCATCTATCTACTTTTTGACGCCCACAAACAGGCATAAAATGAATTTGGAAGTGCATTTTTAGATATCTCTTGGGGTATTGACGATTTCTTGTTTCAACCATTTTTCTGGCCCTAACAGGGACAGAAACCTTTGTAATAGGGTTTTGTGAGGTCGGCTTGATAGGCAAGGTTTAAAGTGGAGCACCAGCTTGTGAGGGCTTCAGGACCCAGACCCAAGGCTTCTCTTGCTCCCAGAATGGCAACGCTCAACAAGTTCAACAATTGGTGATCACTAGATGAGATCTACAAAGGAGTCACATAGGAGCAATTTGTAGCTACCGAGGCTGGAGACCAGCAAATACAGTGAAGCAACTACGAATCCACCCTAATTCAGGCACGTGGAAAGCAAACTGATTACCATCAACATGGTGATTGCAGATTCCAACAAAAGGTTGCCAATCCATTGAGAATTACACAACCTCAATTTTCAGTTGGACATTTGTGGAATTACCCCACATATAAATGCCTATCCAACAGTTCAAAGTCAATGAGGTGTGTGACAGGTCCAAGCACTCGCTTGATCCGAAGATTCTACCCATCTCTGCACAGAAATCTGCCATTTCCATCATTACTAATCAATTCTTTGTTGCAGTAAGTGTACTAATGACTAGTAATCTAATTGTTGGTAACCTATTTGTACCACAATTGTATTTTTGAGACACAGTTTAATGAATGACATCCATTTCTTTCCAGATCTGAAATTGCCGTCATTTGCAGTGGCTTGAATTCTTAACATTGAGTGCATTTGATGAGTATTAGCATAATTTATCAATCCTTTCCAGATTTTTTCCCTAATTATCACATGTTAGGGCTTTTGATAATATTTGACAGCTGTTATTTAATTCGATTTGGATTTGACTTTAAGACCAAACCCTAGGACCATTACAAAGTATGCTTGCAAGTGGATGAATTGCTTGGTTGACTCAAAATATGCATCACATCTATCAAAGATTTTTGGCTTCTTGGCCGTAAAAATCCCACTGATTGAAAACATGTATTGAAATAATTTCTAATAGGATGTACAAAATTTTTAAAATCTTTAATGTATATGTTTATGATATAGAGATACTATTAACAGTCTAAGGAGTTTATTTGGTTTGAAGGCCTTCTTATCTTGCTTGACAACCATATTTGAGAAATAAACCCCTTGCTATCTTAACAACATGGAGAAGGTAGTGCATTTCCCAATCCCATCTCTGGAGTCTTGTCAATAATCTCCTACAATGAAGCCAGATTTCATCCCCTAATTTGAAATAAACATTCACTTAATTTTTTTTTGTTGGCAAATGGTTTGCAATATAAGAAACTGTAGCAAACCTTGTCACCTTTGGGTGAATTAGCTCCATAAAATCTATGGAGGAGTGCATCATACACAAGGCCTTTATGTAATATTACCCTTTTGTAATATCTCATTCTATTCAAGTTTTTTAATGTCCTTTAGAGTAAGATCAAGGCATTGTGCTACACATGGGCAAAAAATCATAGAGGGATTGAGGGATTCTTGTCAATTTGGGAGCCTTCCAGTGGCAGCACAAGTTGCATTATTGTTTGTAATAAATTGAACCATAGTTGGTGGCCGAAAATCCATAATCACCTCATCAAACAATTTGAATAATGCAATTGTGGATTTGATATTATCTGATGCATCCATGGAATTCAAAAAGATTGTGCCAACATCATAAGGGGCAAGGAAGTTGATGAGAGTTCGGTTCCTTGTATATGTCTACAAATTTGAATTATGGTACATATAGTCTTTGCCCACTCTAATCAATGTTTGTTATCAACATCTTTCAAATTTTATACTGCGTCATTGAGTTTATCAACCCTCTTTGTCTAGGATGAGGCTTTGAACTTAGGATCTACAATTACAATAGCATCCATCATAGCTTGGCAATATGGCGATCTAGCTACATGGATATGATAGGTTAGAGGAGAACAAAATATTTGCAATCTTACTTTGTTTATGGATGATCTTTATAATTACAATAGCATCCATCATAGCTTGGGAATATGGTGATGTAGCTACATGGATATGACAGGTTAGAGTAGAATTAAATATTTGCAATCCTACTTTGGTTATGGATGATTTTTATTCTATACTCTCTGAAGTGGTTTGTGACCTTGGTAAAGTATATGGTGCGAAGAAAGAGTTAATGTTATCCCCAACTGTGTTTAGGTCATGTGCTATAGAAGTAGGTGTCCATTGAGACTCCTTTAAAGGCTGTCGTGCATTTGCTACCTAATTCAAAGGATTGCCCTTATCATTTGTAGAAATAGAAGCCTTGATTGCCAATTCTTGTGTTTTTAGCTTTACAATTATAAATTTCTTGAAGAGTTTGTTATATAATATGTGCAAGCAATTTGGGCAAGTAGTGGTGTCATCTTTTGGCTCCTTACCAAATGCCATTTGAAGTGATATATGCCTCCATTAATATCACTCGAGGAAAAATTGCATTAGACCTTGTTTGCAACTAAGATTGGCACGCAATATCCCCCATGAAGTTTCCTTGGTGTGGCATGATGACCAAATCTACAAAAAAAATGTTTTCAATGTTTCATGTGTTTTGAGGCTTATAGCTTTTGCCTCGTCACTCCCAAAAGAAACATTTATTGCTTTGACATTGTCACTCTCACCTTTAAATACACCTAGATTTCCAATGCCAAATTTTCCATCATACCAAAGTGATCCTACGAAAGAACAATTCTTTTTATATACCAAACCTTTGATACACCTTACTTTCCTATCTACTTGAAGGTACTTGGAAGAGTGATGGAACATGGACGAGAGATTTATGTGAGTAAAGTGTTATGTGAGAGTAAAGTAGCACCATAAGAAATGGCATATGAAATATCTTAGGTTTGTTTGATGACATACCTGCTTACAAGCGGTAATCCAAGTATGTAGACATTGTTTCCTATTTTACAGTGTGACCCCACTTTGCTGGATTTTTGGCAAACGACGAGTCACAAGAAGACATAGAAGAAGAGTAGAAGAGTAGAAATGTAAGGGAAGACAACAGTAAGGAAAATTGTTAACAAAAGTGTAAGGATTTGAGCTAAATTGGTTGAAATGTTGGGTTTGCCACGTGGAGGTCCAAGTTCATATCAAAGGGACATTACTTTGAAATTCTATGTGGTGTCTAGGTTTTATTGGCTTCTTGTTTGAATGTGATGTCTAATGTGGATTTCTAAGTCATGACACTTGGTATTCCATTGTTCGCTTCTAGCATGGATATTTAAGTTATCTATTGGTAAATCTTGAAAGGAGCTAGGTATTGGTCTTATTTGGGCTTGTAAGGAGGTTAACATTGGTCTCATCAGTTCTTGCAAGGTGCTGAGAGTTAGCCTCATTTGCAACCAGTTACTGCTGAATATAGTGGATTCATTACAAGTATTAGTACTTTTACCATAAATCTTTGTGGAACATTTACAAGTTAAATAAGGATAATTATGGCAAAAAAAAGGAAGCCCTAACCCTTTTAATCCTTAACAATGAAAAAACCAGCATTTAGTGATGGGTGTTAGGGTATTGTATTCCTAATTTTTTAAAATTATAAATTGCATTTTATAAATTAAATTGAAGAATATAGATTAATACAAAAATCAATATGTCTAGTTTAGAACCTTTCTATAAGTCTTGGCATTATAGAGAGAAGAAATGATAAATAAGTTTTTGGGAAATGTTGAATATTCACTTTTGTATAGTTCCCAAAGTGAAATTGAGAAGTCTGGCTCTGATGATGATGCTTGAGGTATTATAAAAAAGATGAAGCAAGTGATCATGATTTTGGGAAGCATTGAATAACAACTCATTTTGGGATTCATATAATGCTGCCAGATTTATTCATGGAGACACAGGCAGTATTATGCATTACTAAGAATATTTGATTTGCTATTTGACCATTTGGCATCTTTGCAATGTGCATAGCAACATTTTCACAAGTATAAACAGAGTCTAGTTGCATTTGATGTTAAACTTTATCTTGTTAGTTGTTGGTATTTAAAGCAGACTTGTTATATAAGGATGCATGCAGAAAAGGTAAGCAGTTCTACAAATAGAAGGAATGCACATGGTGGCATTTAACACTTAGACTAAGTGAGCTCTTCATTATGTATCGAGTCAATTCCATGCTAGCTAGTGCCACAGTATACCAATTTTGTTTGATTATACTAGTCCTTGCCATGGTACTTGATATGAGTTGAATCACAAATGGTTGAAGCAGTCAATACAGGACCGACAATGAATCATTGAATTGTGATGAAGTCAACTTACAACCTCATGATACTAGTGTCCCATACTAAGCTTCATATTGGACATACATGGTAAGAGCAGTTTCTATGATTCTATTCAATTTCAAAGAAGGTAATTGAAAAAATTATAATCTACTACTCCCATATATTTATAGCTTAGCATACCAACCCAGCCATTTGCAATCTGTTGTACAATATAGAAATCCCAGTTAATGGGGCAAGAGGTATTATGTATTTGTGTCTTCATGGTTATTTTAACGTAGAGGATTTAGTCAACTCATTCTCATTTATGTATTAGTACATTGGAAAACTATCAACGTCTACTATGAAATCATTTATGTATTAGTATTTGATTTTAGTTTTACCAATTTTGTATGTTCATTAATTTTCAGTCAACCTGCTTTCAGTTACATTCACTCAAAACTTTTAACACTGTTTGGATTTGATTTGTTGTAATCTTGGAGGCTTCCATATAGGATTCTAATACTACCTACACTTTACCATAGTTTCCATATAGGCCAATTATAAAGGATCACCATTCTGTAGTAGTGATTTATCAACAACTTCAAACATTAAACAGTCATGTCATAAATTTCAATGAGCAGAGATGGTTTTATTAATGAATAATATGCATTGTCCAAAGTTCAAACCTTGCATGCGATTAACAGAGGAAGGAGCTGAGTCAAGCTAAAATGTGCCATCACAGTTATGTTCTTCGTAGTCAACTTCAGAAGTCTAAATATGCAGCTAAAATGTTCATCGTAGGTGCTTTTCAATATGTTTTTGCTGCTTTGAAAATGAGTATTATTTGTTTGATTCAATAGTCATGTATAATACCCCGTTGAAAGCATATTCACAGGTTGCATCAAAAGCAATAGAAAACGAGAAAAAAATGGTCAAAGAATTGTGCAAATGATTTATATGCATTTCCAAACAATTTAAATCAGATTTCAGATGATTTAAATGCATTGAAATGTCAAAATCCGAAAAACGGGTCAAAATTGACTGCTATTTCTTCAATGCACTTTTTTGGGGAGGAATCAGCAATGGCAAGGATCCTCGTTCAATCACATTTTTTTCACATTTTTAGGTTCTATCTTTCTTTTGACTTTGAAAATTGAATTTCAACTTTCTTCTTTTGTACTTACTCTCTTAGGCACTGGTGCTTCAATTCTATGCATTCTTCCTTGCATGAAATACTAGATTATTATGTAACTATATTTTGCTCCTAACGTCATGAAATATCATTGTAGGATTTTTTTTGTTCTTTTTCTAGATCTCCTAAAACTCTTCTTAACCAAACTACTTGTGTACATGCTGTTGTTAATGCAACATCCTCTACTTTATACTTGCCAATGCTACTTTATTTTGCTTGTTTGAACTCCATGTAACCAATCCACTTTCTGGTGTAAAACAATGTCTGAATGTGCTCTTTCTATCATATGACGATCTTGCCACTCTGCTTCTGACAAAACAAACAACTTTGAACCTTCAACTTACTAATAACGGTCTCCATGATCTTTTGTTTCCTTAACATAGAGTATTCTTCTTGTTTCTTGCAAATGTCTTTTTGTAGGTTCACTCATATACCTTGAAATCAATGATATTGGAAACATAATATCCGGCCTTGTAGTTGTCAGATACATTAAACTCCAAAGAACACTTCTATATTTCCTTTTATCTACCTTTGACAATTTGTCTTCTTTCATTAAAATCTCTATGTACCATTGGTACATCAACTCCTTCAAAATTTACCATATTAAATTTCTTCAGCCTATTTTGGACATACTTAGTTTGACAAATAAAGATCTTACCATTGGATTGGCGCACCTTCATGCCAATATAATATTGTATAAGTCTTATATTAGTCATTTCAATTCCTTTCATCTGTCTGTTGAATTCTTTCATCTTGTTTGAGCTCATCATATAGATTAGGTCATGAAATATATAAACATACATACATTGTTCCATTACCTTCCTTCTTGAAATATAGTATAGGCTCATTCTTGCTTCTCACATGTGCATTCGCTAAGAGTCTTGTATCATTATTGAATGCCATACTTTTGGTGCTTTTTCAAACCATAGCATTTTTTTCAACTTGTTAGATCTTTGTAAAATCCTTGTGGCTGATCCACATATACTTTCTCTTCAATTTAACATTCAAAAATGCACTGTGTACACCCAATTGGTGTACTTTTAATCCTTTCTAAGCTGCTAGTGATAATATGAATATTATAGTGTCATGCCTTGGAAGAGGTGCATAGTTCTTTTAATGATCTATACCATGCCTTTGTGCATAAACCTTTGAAACCAATCTAGCTTTGTATCTTTCAATCCTACCATCACTTTTGTACTTAAATCTTATAAATTCATTTAGTTCTTATCACTTTTTGTTTTTTTGGTAGCTTTAGTCCCCAAGTTCTGTTTCTTACTATATCATCTATCCCTTATTCTTTTGCTGTAATCTATCCTTTCTTTTCAACCATTTCTTGAAACTCACTAGTTTCTACCTCAATATTTGAATAAAATGTATAATTTATTAATTAACTAATTCATCATTTTTTATGCTTTCTATAACGTTTTGTTTAAATAATCAATGATGATATTAGTATTTCAGTTTGGTTCATCCTATCAGAAAAAGTGTTCTCATATATGATTTTGTTAATGCCAATTTATCTTATATTTGTCCTGCTAAAGTGATACGGGCATCGGATGGAACATTTGCTTCCATTCTAGGTCCCTTTGATGGGAACTTGCCAATGGATGACATATCATTTGTTTTGCTGCATGTTCCCCTATTTTATTGATTGGGGTACACACCCATTCCAGTTTTTTAGAACAAATGTTTTGTTTTTCCTCATGATTAGTATTTTTTACTGCCCCTTGCACATATAGATTGTTCATAGTAGCATCGTTGATGACATCAAAATTTTCAAAGAACTCTCGAGATAATACATGATCAAAGGTGGAATCATTCATCACATTTATCAACTTCTTTGCAGAACATTTGAATTTCACTTTAATAAGCAAGGCTAGATCCTGCTTGCAATTTTTCTATGTTACCAGACCAGGAGGCGTTCTGAAAAGTAGACTTGCATCTTAACTTTCATAGGAGTCTAATAAAAGGCAACTGAATTATTTGCTTTCAATATTTTTTGTTTTTCCTAATCATTTAGTTGTTGCCAAGGAAATGGGATTGTAAAATAAAACATCAATTTTGTCTCGAAAGCAAAGCCCACAAGGTATCGGCAGTGTTTTGTTAATACTAAGCAAAGCTGGATCCTGCTTGAAATTTCACTATGTTACCAGATGGGGGCATTCTGAAAAGTAAACTTGCATCTTGTCTTCCATAGGACTCTAATAACAGGCAACTGAATTATGTGCTTTCAATATTTGTTGTTTTTCATAATCATCCAAGTGGTCCCCAAGGAAATGGGATTGTAAAATAAAACATCAATTTTGTCTTGAAAGCAAGCCCACAAGGCATCACCGGTGTTTTGTTAAACTTAAGCAAGGCTGGATCCTGCTTGAAATTTTGCTATGTTACCAGATGGGGGCATTCTGAAAAGTAGACTTGCATCTTAACTTCCATAGGACACTCTAATAACTGGCAACTGAATTATGCGCTTTGAATATTTGCAGTGTTACCCGGGGACGCGTTTCCGGCATAATTTGACCCGTCCCAGAAACGAGGACTTCCTGGAAACTCGGAAACCTCCAGAAACCCGTGCCCTGGCTGCCCATAAAATTAATGTTTGAATTTTAGTAATTTGTTTGACTTTCACTCTCATGTGAACTCTCAATTAAAATTATTTAACACAAACGTTATACGTTAAGGTTCTATAATGTATATAAGCGTGCTTTATCCATGTTTTCATATGAATATTTAAAATTTCCCTATACATGTTAAATTTTCCCTATTTCTATATAGCTGTCCCCACTGCCGTCCCCTCCCGTCCCCTACTTAAGGAAAAAAAAAATCCGTCTCAGAAACCCGTTCCCCTGTCCCCCCGTCCCCCCGTTCCGGAAACCTGGGGTAACATAGAATATTTGTTGTTTTTCCTTATCATCCAAATGTCCCCAAGGAAATGGGATTGTTAAATAAAACATCAATTTTGTCTTGAAAGCAGGCCCACAAGGTATCGACAGGGTTTTGCTAAACTTAACCATGGTTTATTCCTTCCTGAAGTTTTGCTATGTTACCAGAAGGGGACATTCTGAAAAGTTGACTTGCATCTTAACATCCATAGGACTCTTAGAACAGGCAATTGAATTATGTACTTACAATATTTGTTCTTTTTTCTAATCATGCAAGTGTCCCCAAGGAAATGGGATTGTTAAATAAAACATGAATTTTGTCTTGAAAGCATGTCCACAAAGTATTGGCAGGGTTTTGTTAAACATGGGTAAAATATTTGAGGAAGTTTCAAGACTCGGAATGATTCATATTTAGCTTGAGTACATAGTGACGATTCTAATCTTTTCAATTTTTAAGTTTGTTCTGTTTTGGGAGTGTTTCTGTTCCAAGTAGAATGTTTGCTTTGTTGATCTCTTTATAAATTATAGGTGACAGGCCCATTTTTCATTTGAATTTCATGGTCGGTGATTTCATTTGAAGGACTATTGCCAACAGGCTCACCACTTTGTTGACATCATGGAGGATAGTCGCTAGATACAAAATTTTGAATTCAGAATCAAGTTATTAATCAGTTTGAAGCTTGGGTTATTGAGTAAATAATATACTAATATTTTTCCCCAAATTGAGAGAATAGGCATGGCTGTAAATTTTTTGAGCATCTCTCTGAAATGAGCTGGAGAGAGTGGACTAAGATCTGTTTACTAGACTTACTTAACAGCCTAGCCTCTATCTGGTTTACAATTTCCAAATTTTAAGTGTAGTTTAGCAAGTAAACATGCATCCAGTTGCTCTTTTAAACTATGGCTGGGCAGTTGTTTGGGACAATATTCAGATATTTGCCTATATAAAGAAGACTAGTTTCGAGTGTCGTATAAATTGATTTAACTAAGGCACATCTTCCTTACCCTTTCCATAGCTAACAAGCCATTGCAAGAACAAAGTAATGGCAAATACATATTTATTTTTGAGGGCAAGCCTCTGATTATGCACGCTCAGAAGTTTCATGGCCAAGTCTTAGAGCTCACACATGCAAGAATGGGAATGTTGGAAATATGAATTTTTTATTTGATTAATTGTATGGTGAAATGTTGTTGACAATCATCAGTGCATGCTAGCAGTCAATATGCTAATCTTATCTTTGTCAGGCTCTGGTCTCGGATTAAGTTGTGGCACTTTGTTGATAATGAGTTGGGTTCCAGCTGAAGTGAGCTTGCTCACTGCATGTTATCTAGGTCCTGTGTGGTACCTCCCTTCCATCTGTGCCCCCACATGAGAAGTTGGTCTCGTAACTGTCATTCCAAATGGGAATAGAATATGATCACTTATTTTGAGTGTAATGCCCTAGTTCTGTTATTTGGATCCATTTTACTTATATATTGTTATTTATAGCAATCTGAAATTTCTGCATATTTTTGTAGCATGCCATGATAATGTTCTTGTTTTTTCAGAGACAACTAAAAATGTCATCCATCCAAGAGGGTTTTGTCATTTGCATTGGTAATGTTTTTGACAGGATATAGAAGATAGCAGTGGAGGCGAAGCTCATGTGCAACACAATGCTACTGTTATCTCCCCCGTATCATGAAAATAGCAGACAGAGGAAATGGAAGCACAGTGTTTCCCTTATTTAAAAATCACACCTTCTGTATATTCATAGTGAGCTGGAAGAAGTGATCCTGATGGCTACAGTTCAAAATTCATCATAATTGTTGTATAGCTTGTTCAAATAGTTGGGATTCCTCATCCTTTTAAGTGGTTTATCTCAAGTTTAAGCAAACTTTGATCATCCCTTTCTTTCTATTGGGAGTCCACTCTTAGAATGGAGTGTAACAAATTACAAAAGTGGTGTTTCTCTGAAGTGATTATCAGCAGAAACTGGTTTTGCTAGCAGTCTCTTTGGATTACAACTTTAATGATGGTATTAAGGTGTAAGAAACAACCATGAAGAGGGAAATGTATGACATGCCTTATAAGGTCTTGATGCAGAAAATGAACTTTTGCCGTGTATAGATTTTTCAGGACTGTCTTCAAAAGACAATTGTGGCGCTATTATCTTTATGGACAAGGAAATAATAAATACCAACATGATTTTCATGTTCTGGGTAACTGCTTGGTTTGGAATGCACAGATATTTTAGAGGTTTTCTTCCCCATTTTTCTAAATTACTTATTGCTGTTGTGTTTCTACAAAAATCTGGTTAGACATGGTCAAGTGATCAATGAATAGATCTTTGTCAGATGGCAGCAGTTCCAATTCAAGTTCTAGGATTATGATGCTTGTTGGTACTGCACTTGCCTGTTGATTATTTAATCATTTGTGTGTTTTTATAGTAGTCTGCATTTTTATTGCCATTTGCAAAGGTTTCTTTTTTGCATGAATGTCAAAGGGAAGTTAGCTTTGTACGTGATCAACGTGCTGGACAGAAAAACTGGATAAAATTATTTAGACTACATTTTGATATGCAGGGAATGTTTACAATTTTTGTTGACTCAGGTGTGATTTATGGTGATGGGTGATGACTCATTATTAGGTTAGGTTGTCAATGCGGTAATGAAAGGAGATTAGAGTAAATGGCGACAGAAATTAGCCTGTGGGAGATGTTCATCGGTAACAGCTTCAAAGGCTTTTCTCTGTTCATAATTACTTGGATACAAGATTTCTATGACTGAGTGTACTTGATGGCTTTTTGTTTGAGGCTCAATAAAGATGATTTCAATATATTCTCTGCTTCTATTCCCTTGATATGCTTGGCTGTAGTCTTATTCTATCCAGTTCAGTCTCCTAGGATTGTAGGTGAAGGTGGAGGTGGCGCACCAGAGGATATTAAACTTTCAAGCTTTGCCCCGAGGTTGAAATCTAACAGTATAGAAAACTTAGATATTATATGTATCTACACTACGAAACATGATTGGAAAGAAATTTTTTTACATTTACATGTGTGATGTGATGATGACAACTTCTAGCACAATTTAAACCTAGCAAGGACTATTAAAATGTTTTGGGCAATTAATTTGTGTTCAACATTTTTGTGATGTATTTCCTACTCTCTT
Organism: Thuja plicata; assembly: GCA_018584345.1. Taxonomy (NCBI): domain Eukaryota; kingdom Viridiplantae; phylum Streptophyta; class Pinopsida; order Cupressales; family Cupressaceae; genus Thuja; species Thuja plicata. The sequence continues at coordinate 901,706 of MU225840.1, forward strand.
CTTTTTGACTGTTCACAAATGCCTATTAATTAACTGTGAAGAAGCAACGGAACAATTTAAATCAAAACAAAACTGAGAGATGACTGTTAATCACTATACACGCCAAATGTTGTGCTATCTGTCTAGATAGATGTTTGTACGATTGTTTAGATCTAAAATGAAATCTCCAAGCATTGCTTCCTTAATCATTATATAACGTGTGAGTTTAGGGGTCTCATATTTCATTTCTTTTAAGTTACACGTTGCAGCTTTATTTTTCTAGGGTGTCAAGTTATGATCTACTCCCTTACTTGGTTCATGTGAGTTAAATTCTCGGTTTTGCAATGATCATTTTCTTTATGATTATGTGTTTATGATATCTTGTATTTTTGGGCTCAATTTTGCCATCACTTTGAAGGATGACAAAATTGCCAGGACTTGGAAGGATGTTGAATTTTTTAGTCTCTGGTTTTTATTTTCAATATATTACTTTGAAGGCAGCAGAGGTTGGCTTTATTATTACAATATTTCTGAATCAACCATGCAAATCATAGCAATCAAGAGTTTACAAGGAGTTTCTCTAAGATTCAAAACAAAAGTTATAAATGGAAGTAATGTTTTGTTTTTGATATGCTATGTTTAGTGAAAGGTATGTGGTGTTAAGGGAGACCCTAGATTCAATGTTTGGCAAGGTACCAGTAGCTGGTTGATACTAACTGAGAATATGAATGACGATTAAAGCTAAAAAAAAAGCTAGATGTAATTGTTTAGGGGTCTCATATTTCATTTCTTTTAAGTTACACGTTGCAGCTTTATTTTTCTAGGGTGTCAAGTTATGATCTACTCCCTTACTTGGTTCATGTGAGTTAAATTCTCGGTTTTGCAATGATCATTTTCTTTTTGATAATGTGTTTATGATATCTTGTATTTTTGGGCTTAATTTTGCTGTCACTTTGAGGGATGACAAAATTGCCACGACTTGAAAGGATGTTGAATTTTATAGTCTGGTTTTTATTTTCAATATATCACTTTGAAGGCAGCAGAGGTTGGCTTTATTATTAAAATATTTCTGAATCAACCATACAAATCATAGCAATCAAGAGTTTATGTAAGATTCAAAACAGAAGTATAAATGGAAGTAATGTTTTTGTTTTTGATATGCTATGTTTAGTTAAAAGTATGTGGTGTTAAGGGAGACCCTAGATTCAATGTTTGGCAAGGTACCAGTAGCTGGTTGATACTAACTGAGAATGTGAACGACGATCAAAGCTCAAAAAATAGCTAGCTGTAACTTAATGCTTGAATGCCATTAATAGCTTACAAATTTGGCAAGGAATCCTTATTTTATTTCAGCTGTCTCATCGATGTATTTGTATTTGATTATAAGATAGCTCACTATTTAAACTGTTGGTACCATAACCCCTAGCTCATTTGTTTTAGCTTTCTCCATTAATGCATTTGTATTTAATTTGTAAAATAGCGAACTGTTTACTTTTGGATAAGTAATTTTTCCTTTGAAGCCTATGAGAGATGTGGTCCATGAGCATTACTGACTAAAAAAGCTGAGTCCATGATTCCCTTGCCATTTATTCTATTTCGTGTTATCCAAATGAAAATTTGCCTTTTCTTCTCACTTGTTATTCCTATATGTTATTCCTACTTTATATAGTGTGAAAACTTTTATTCATGCCGGGTTAAAAACTCTCATTGCATTCAGATAGTGGGTGCATCATATTGTTACTAAAACGTGAGTTCCTTTCCAAAAAGGAGTGGCTCATATGGCTCATACATTCGTTGGCACTTCTATTCAAATGAGAGTCTTCTTTATTGAATAAATTGTAGATTTCCTAAAGGGTCTTCTGGAGGGATTATTATGTTACATAGGAAGGGCCTTATGGATAAGTAAGGGCTAGAGGTTTATTGGTTGCTGTGAAGGGTGGCACCTTCAGGGAAAGTAGGTATTGAATAAGTAACATACTCAGCCACCAACCATCCTCATCCAATTCGCTTGTTTTTTCCTGATTGAACGATGACCATATAAACGAATTGAAAGTGTTCCATCGATTCAGTTCTGATATTATCAGTCCATTGTCATCTCTTTCAACAACCTGCTTTTCCCCCACTTAGGATAGGGCTATATTGGATACGCCAAATTCGAGGGCCTTAGAGCTTAATATAGCTAAATGGTACTAAATTGTAAGTGTTCTTACTTTTGCGTTATGCATGATACAAAGGTTTAGATAGACGACCAACAATATTTTTTGATATTTCAGACACCTCGTCAAATAATCAAATCCCCCACAACATGAGATATGGACATTCTCAACATAAATTTTAATTGATGCATTAGAGGAGATAAAAAGGGAAGCAAAGATAAAGACCTATGGAGCCTACCTACAATACAAATGGTTAGAGCCTTGGCACACTCTTTCCTTGAAGCTTCAACATTACAACGATACATATCTTCACTTTGATGATAGGATCATCTAATCTCTAGGTTACTCTAAAATCCAATTACCCTACAATTTTAGGGCCCATTTGGTACAATTCAAAATATTTTTTGTAAATTATATTTGTTCAATAGAACTTGAAGTTAAAGATAATTTTGTTTTTAGATGCTATCCAAACTATTAGATTAGGGGTGATATTTTTGCATCTTTAGGGACTCGGCTTAACTCTTCTTAGATCTTCATATCTTATGCTTAACTCTTCTAAGATCTTCATAGCTTATGCAGAGTAATATTGCTTAGGTCTTTTCTTTTAAGCTATATTTGATCTTTTCAATCATCAAGCCAAAGGGTTCTTGTTGTGAGGTTTTCACACCATCGCCCCATTGCAAATGAGGACCCTCTCTTTTTGCAAGCGGTAGGAGTGATAGTCTTTTGGGCAACAATTTTATGAAGTCTCTAAGTTTGAGAGTTGGTTTTGACAATTTTGACCTGCTGGGAAGTCAAGTTTGTCTGGGACATGAGTGAGAGTTGTGCTAAATTTTTCAGGAATATGGAATTGAAACCAAGGATTTGCGATGAAACAAGTTCAAACCTTCAGAAAATCCTTGTTCCAACTTTAATTTGATCTTAGAAAGTCAAGATAGATTGTGGGAGGTAGCTCTGCTTAAGGGGCACTAAATCTTGAAATTTGGCTAAGTAATGAAATATTTGAAAAACTCTCAAAATCTAGAATCTGCACCTTAACTCATACAAAGCTGAAACCTATCTCAAACATCCTGAAAAGTATTTATACAAATATAACTTGAAGTATAAGAAGGTAAAAATGTCACTTATACTCAAATGTTATATTTGTATAAATCCTCTTGCCCATGAACTAAAAAAGGCTAAAGTCCAAATTCAATTTTTGGCGTTTTAATCTCGTCAAGCTCTCATTTTCGATGATCAAAATATTGCGCTTTCTCCAATTTTGGCATCGAAGTTATCACACCTTCCAATTTTTGGCATCGAGACCTTAACTCTAATTTTCGGCCGCTAGACTCATACAAGTTTTAATTTTCGGCAAGCCAACCGATGCAAATTTTCAATTTATGTCGTGGTGGTTCTTACAAGTTGCAAATACTGGCATGGTGATTATGTCATCTTTTCGGCAATGTCTAGGACATGATTTTGGGAGTTGAAATTGTAGCTTGCAATTTTTTGGAATAAATTTGAGCTTTGAGTGAAGAAATCAACCTTGGAGAAATTTGGAATTAATTTTGAAATTTTTCGTTTAAGTCTAGAATTTCTGGCGTGGTGGTTATGCAAGATTTTAATTTCTGGCGAGCTAGTTCTTACAAGTTTTTTTTATTTTCAACGAGCTCACCCTTACACTTTTTCAACATCATGACTACCTCACCTTTAATTTATGGCAGACCTCTTGGTGCAAGTTTTCGATTTGGAAATGGTGATTGTGTTAAATTTCAACATGGCTTGAGTGGTGATTTTTTTTGAAAAATTGATTCACCTCTTACAAATTTCTAATTTGTGGCAAGGTGATTGATACAAGTTTTTTAATCTTGACAAGGCGACTATTACATCAAATTTGATTCTTGGCTTGGTGGTTCTGACAGGACCTATTCTTGGCAACCCAACCTTGACATCATTTTTTTTAAAAACTTGTTGATTATGACATGCTTTCACACCTTGAGCAATTTTGATTTTCGTGCCAAATTTGGACCCTCAAGATAGACGCTATTTTAAGCCTCTTGCCTTTAATAAAATCGGTGCAAATTTTAAGCCTCTTGTGTTAATTTTCAAAATTAATCATGGGGCCCTCTTGCTTGGCAAATTTTGAAGTTAATTCCCAACCTCTTGCCTTTGTAAATTTTGAAGTTAAATTTAGGCCTCTTGCATAGCAATTTTGATTTAACTTAGAGCCTCTCCATGATGTGTTAATTTTTGAAATTAATTATGGAGCCATGATGTAGTAATTTCAATTTGAATTTGGAGCCCCATTATGTGATAAATCTGATGGAAATTAGAGTCTACATGTTGCTAAACACGAGGCAAATTTAAACCCCCCATGCTTGGTAGATTCCGAAGTTAATTGAGGGCCTACATGCTTACAATTCCAATTTTAATTTCCAGCCCTATATCAATTTCAAATTTAATTAATTTAAATCCCCCAAGTCGGCCCTATTTGCAAAGTGGTTGAAGATCTTAATATTGTTTTAAATCTAAGGGTGGTGATTTAATTGTAATTGTTTAAACTCCCCAAGCAAGTAGTCCCTCTTTGGGCAATCAAGTTGGGTATATAAGTAGCATTTTGGAAGTTATTTCAAACACAAACAAGAGCTTTTCCTCTAATTTTTATTGCACGGCCGATTTTTTCCAGCAAGGAGCGATTTTTAGGTGGTGAGGAAGTCTTCATTTGGCGTCGATTTTCTTGCCCTAAGGTCTGAAATTCCATGATTAGACTGGAGCAAATTCTTCTAGGGCATTTCCAGCCCCCTTCCTTGGCAATTTTCCATGTTGCATTTGCAAGAAATCAGTAGGAGGCAGCAACCAGAATTGAGCATCATTCCAAGCCCCCATTCTATGAAAATCACAATAGGGCATTTGAATTTGAATGTTTTAACTACAGATCTGAGTCAGGAAATGACGATTTTCACCATCAAGTTGAGGGATTCATTGTGATGAGCACTTTCCAAGTCAAGCAAGGCGTTGGTAATCCGTTTTCAAACCCCAAGAAAGATCAAATTTCCTTGAAGGCATTCGAATTTGCAAAGCTTTAGTTTTAGACCAAAATTCAGAGTTGGCGAATTGGTCATTTTGAAAGACAAATCTGGGCATTTAAGTGCCACAAAGCATTGTCAAATTGGTTAGAGTGTTGAAAGTATTTTTTTTTCCAACTTGCAAGGTTGGCAAGGATAGGGTGCCAAGTTCAAGCTTGGGGAATTCATGAAAGAAAGGAAGGGCAACCAAAGCGAAAGATGGATATGAAGAGAGGCTGATTGAAGTTTCATCCTTGGAACAACTCGGAGAATAAGAAACTTTGTGCATATCCCCCATCATCATGCCAACAAGTGAGCGCTTTAAGCTCAAGTTCAAAGATCTCAAGTGGGAAGGAAGCTCACACCAAGTTACCAAAGGAGAAGGTCAAGACATTGAAAGAAACATCAAGATGCAAGTTCAATCACGTTCGAATCATGACAATTAGAAAATTAAAATTTCAAGCACAAGCAATCACAACATGCCAAGTGTTTTATTTTCTCATTGATTGAGAAATCATTGTAATTTTCTTATTGGCCCATGATTTGGTGCCCTCATGTAATTGGTTGAAAATTTGGCAACCCTAATTAGGGTTTCTAGGGATGAATCTTGGCCCTTGATTTCAAGTGAATCTCGGCCCTTCGTTGTAATTGGACATCTATAAAAGCCCAAGGCCTTCTCATTTGTAAAGGGTTAGAAAAGGAGCATTAGATTGGAGTAGTGGAGAAGTTGTGGGATAGATTAGAGTAGGTTAGCCAAGGGAGAGACTTGATCAAATTGTTGTTATGATGCTATTGAAGTAATGGATAATTCATTGTTGGTTCATCATGGTGAATTACTTAATATTTCTTTGAAGTGTTGCATGGTTTCCTCAATCTTTCACTTGGAGTAGATTTTTTTTATGTTGTTAGAAGTAGCTTAGTTGGATGAAAGCAATTATGGATGTTTGTTTGTTTGACTCAAGTATACTAGGCCACTAGCCTCCTTGCTGATTGTGAGAAATCCTTGTGTGGTAAGCTAGTCATTGCACTTAAGTTCAATTGGCATTGGATCCTTAGTTTGTACTTCCAAGTTGGATTAAGGAGAATGTGTTGATATGAAAACCATTTGAGATCCTTAGAAGGTTGCACTAGGTGAAGTTGATGTTGCTGATAAGATTTCACTTGGTAGAGTCCAATTCATCCATGATTCCTTGCATTCCTAGTTAGAAGTAGAAGTATAAGTTAAGATTAAGTTTAAGTTGAAGTGGAAATTGGAAAAACAAAACTATATTTTCATTGCACATTGTGAAGCTGAATTTTAGAAGTGCAAATAAGTTGATATCCACTGAATGAACAACGTAAGTCCCCTAAGTGATTACCAACAAATCATATTATTTCACTAAGCGAGTATCCACAATTGAAGGAACCTTGAAGTCATTTCATGATCTTACTTTGCAAGCTTAGCGTGAGAGATGACCTTATATCAAGAGATGATTGAGTATTTGATATTTCATCTTGGAATACTAAGTGTTTGATTCTGCATGTTGTAGTGGAACAAAACTCACATAAATAATTCTCTTCCATAATGTTATACAATTGGAGAATTACTTATTTCATTCACATTTTTCTTTGTAAAGATCAAGTAGGAAGCGACTACATGACAAGCTTATAGATATGACATCTACGAGACATCAAAGGGAAATGATTTGCTTTACTTTGTTTCAATTTATACCTTTTATGTTGTTATCTTTTTGATTTTTTTAGGAGTTGAGCTTGTTCTCCTTATGCCTATTATTCATTGTAATTTGATACTCCCATTGGTTACTCTTGTTCTTTCTTGGATATTAATATCATTGTTTTATCTTCTCGAAGTCTAAGGCTATACCCTTAGAGACACAAGGCATGCATTTGCATGTAATATCCTTTCCTTTTCCTCTTTAAGTTTTCAAATATAGCTACAAAGAGACCTTTATCAAGGTACAACATTCAACTTTTATATGAAAAGCTTCCTAGCAACTACCTACTAATAATTAACATTAAATACTAACCTATAACAATAACCAAATTAACTAGCATAAATATCACACTTTTTTGGTTCGCAAGTATTGGTCAACTTGTGCTTCCCATCTTCGGATGGCATGGCCATACTAAGTATCATTGGCACTGACTATGGGGCAACAAATTTGCACTGTCCCATTTGCCTAACATGCCCGTCCTTTCTGACAATTGTATATGTCAGAATTGATTTGTAAACATTAATCCACATACTGTTAATATGTCTGTTTTAAAATCACCACAGTTCCTGCATTGTCATTTTTTTTATATAAATATATTTTTATATTATACTAATTATTTATATTATATATTTTTAGTTTATGTATTTAAATAAGATATTTATTAATTTATTTTCTAATTAAATAAGTTGTATAAATTTTATACTAAAATAACTATTTTAATAATGAATTTTAACAATCTCAATTATTCATTAAAAAAGATATATATATATATATATATATATATATATATATATATATAATCAACAAAAAACCCTTACGCCAAATATTTTATTATTCATTATAAATAATTTTACAAAATCCCAGCTCATTCGGGACGTCAATAGGAGAAAACCTCTGGCCTTGCCCCCTTGTATAGTTTATACAGAAGTATACATAAGTAATCTGATTATTAAATATAACACGATTTCTTCCTGCCTTTGATAATATAAGGATGTCTCGAGATTCGATTTCCATTCTATCTTTTAATCTTTCCGCCTTTAACCTGGAACCTGCATACATTCTTACTTTTGGCTAAGATCTCTTGTTAGTGTTCCTAAAACATTTAACGATGCTTCAAAAGAAATTATTATTATATTGTCAATTATCATTCAAACTTAATATGCAAATCCTTTCAATAATGGCGAAGATTTATTTTCTCTTAATTTAATATAAAGATGATTAAGTTCCTTTTTGAGATGCTTATCTTAACGTCCTTGTTTAATCGTTTATAAAATTATTGACATCTTTAATCAGAGATAGAAAATGCCAATAATAAATAAACCTATTTATATTATAGCCATAGAGATACGCGAAAGCATTCGAGATAGAACTTTGTTGATATAAACAAGTTTTTATATTCTAAGAATTTGTCTAAAACCATAAGAAAATTAATTAGTCTAAATCTCAGTTCTGCACAACTGCCCTAAAACACATCATTTGTTGCTCTGGCAACATCAGTTTTGGGAGGTCCTTTTCTAATCTTATTTTGAAAAATCAAGATTGAAATCATATTTATATTTAAAAATTTATATTTAATGATCATTGTATAAATGTCTATATATAAAAATATATCTATAAATATATACAGATACACTTATTTATATATATATATAAATATGTGCCTATATATATTTATAAAAATATCTATATATACATATATACGTCTGTGTATATATATATATATATATATATATATATATATATATATATATATGATCTTAAAGATATCAACAATTGGTTCAATTTTATTTTCCAATGAACTCCAACCTTGATTCTTCAAAAGGAGGGATAGAAAAATCATCCGATTAAACCTGTAGAAATTTAAAATATTATGAAATGAATATAAAGTTATTCAATGATCTCCTTCTTTAGCTTCTTTCAACACCAGTTTAGACATCTTGAGCCAAAAAGGATAGTTTGTAGGATAAATATCTTGAAATCAACACACTGTCAGCGTGTTGACTTCAAGATATATATCCTCAAACCACAAAATCATTTCAAATTACTGTTATACCTCATGAGCTTTAATTATATGAAGCAGATCTAACAATTAAAGTTGTAGACATAAAGGAAAAACACCTATTGATATTGCATCCCTGAAAATCAGTTTGATTTATGAAGGATACAATACCAAAAGGGGAGTCTTCCTTTAGCTGCAAACCAGATAAAAACTCAAAGAGTAGATGGGATGAGCTTTGATTCACAAGTGGAAGCAAATAGTGATACAAATTGATTTGCTACTATAAATTGAACAGTAATATATGCTTAGAATCAAATAAATTGCACAATTAATCATATTAGTTATTTCATTTCTCATATTTAGAGAGAGGACATAGAATCCTAACCTCACAATCAACCATCGTAGACTGTTAATCGATTGAAAATGAGGCTACTTATACTAATTTTAAGGCTAATAAAAGAGTGACTTTGGCTGATTGAAGAAAGTTGTCTGAGAACAAAGATGAAGGGAATTGATAGCCAATAGACATAAGTAACTTTTTAAACGCATATACTAATATAAAGGAGCCAAGAGACACTTGTTTAAAGGACTTCAGGTTTGAAAGATATCAGAACCCAAAGTTAGCAACTTCTTCAAATCTGCAGATGCATATATTAAAACACAGGAAACTGATTTTGGAATCAACCCCTTAAAAATAGCAAACCTTAGTCTACAACTATAAAATTTGTCATGTTAGCACATTTGCATGCATAAAATTCAGTGGATCAATTTACTTAGTATGAAAATCATCTGATATCAAGATATCAATCCACAAAGTTGACTTCGTGGAAGACACCTCATAGTGCATACTAAAAATAAGTAGAAACTGCATTTGGAATTGGCTCTGAAAAAATACCAAATAATGTCCCGAGACCTTGCCACTGATCCCAGTGATACATTTAGATGTATAAAATATAGGGAACCAATTAATTCATCTAGCATAAAAGCATTAATATACAAAGTTGGCCACTCGGAGAAATTTATCAATGTGCATGCTGAAAATTGAATAAATTCCATTTGGATTGGGTTTCACAAACATAGAAAATTAAGTCACTGGGCTCTCAAAATGGACACAAGAGCTCTGTGACATGATGAAAATAAGAGGAAATATTCACCTTATCATAAAAGTCAACTGGGTACAGGTTGTAGGCCTTCAAAGTAGCTCACTTTAGTATATCTGAAAGAGTGCAATATGCAGATATATGTCAATCCCTTAAATCAAATGCTTCCAAAACCCATCAGAACTACCTGTAAGAGGTTGGAGATGATCAGTTGTATTCAATGAAAGGGGATGAACACACTCCTAAGGCCTAATTGCATAAAACTCACTAGAAATCATAATCACGAGTTCTCAAATTAGGCTTTTCAAACAGGTTTTCAAGGGTACACACAAATGCCTTAGCCAAATTTTAACATGTGCACCTCAAATTCCTTCAGAATTTTAGAGCACCAACATGAGGTGAAGCAATGTTTTTAGAAGCACGTTGACAGGCTATAGTGATACACATGTGGCGACGATCACGAGCATGACAGTTACGTTTGGTCTTGCTAGAAATTTGAGGTGGGATAAGATCAATCAACATCGAGTCCTTTTCTTCTTTAGGAGGAAGAATTGATGGAACCACAATGGGTTGAGAGTTGGGTTGAGAAGTATGTGTATAGGTAATAGAAAGAGGTAGTATAGATGGTGTAGAAATAATTCTACGTCTAGGGAAAAGAGATGGAACATCCTTGGGCTTGCTAAGTTCACAAATATTTTGAACCTTGTAGGCTTGGTATGATCTAAAGAGATGGTCAGGATGGGTTTGAGGTTGTTGAGGCATAAAAGGACAAAAGAAATCAAGGTCAACTATGTCACGAGGCACAAATGGATGGTAAAGAGCATGGTTAACAGTCACGATTTCTCCATTATGAGGAAATTTAACACATTTATGAATAGGAGAAGCCAAAACCTTCATGGAGGTAAGCCAAGGAAGACTAAGTTTGACTTGAAATTGATCAGATGTTGGAATGACAGTGAAGGTAACATCTAAATTTTTACCATCAACTTCAACATGGAATAAAATGGAAGCATGAGAAGGATAAAGGAAACCATTGCAAGTTTGAATCCTAATGTCATATTTATCATTAATTCCTTTTTACAATTGTTTACTATAAAGATGTTATTTAGTTATCACATTCACCATGCAAGTTGGATCAACAAGGGCACCATGGGTAAGAAGGCCATTAACCTTTGTGACAATATAGAGATGATCATCTGATGCTTTAATTGTCTCAGTAGGGTCAAAGGAAATGCAATGATGAGATAGAGGTTTAGGTTTGATATTTTCAACTCGGTTAACAACATGATTGGATTCATTAACTTTTTCATCATAGTCAATGCATTGGGAAGAAGAAGGTTGATCAATGGTATTTGTTGAATGATATGGAAAAGGATTGGAGTAGATTTGCATGTTTTGGTTAGGAGGTGCCACAAATTTTTTTCCTTGATCATGGTCACCATAAATGAATATAGCCTTATAATGAATAAGATCTTGGATAACACTCTTCAAATGGAAATACTTTTCAATATCATGACCAGTTGACGCTGATATTGGAAAAAAACTTTGGGATTAAAGTAGTTTGATTAAGGTTTAGAGGTGTTAATTGGTTTGATAGGAGGAAGTGTTAAAATATTAGGATTAATTAACTTCAACATCACATTACGAAAAGATTTAGAAAATTGAGTATAATTATGAGTAGGTTTAAAAATAGATGAAAAAGGAGCCACAACTTTGGATGTTGCTACCACTTGTTCATCAACATTGTTGGATGATTGTTATGTTTTACATTAATGATAAAATAGGTTTTGAAGGGATCCGAAACCCTTTACAAAATAGTCATAAAAGATATTCCATGAAATCCCACAACAAGGAATGGATCAAGATCAAGAAGAGGGTTTTACCAAAAGGCTCCCACAAACTGAGACAAAATCTTAACGAAAAAACCCAGCGTGAAACCAAGAACTAAACAAAGGACCAAAGAAAACTTAAGCCCCAACATCCACAACCAAATACCATTAAGATTTATCTTTAGCCCTTCTCTGGCGGGAATAGAGGGTCATGTCAAAAGAGGGTGAAGAAGTCTTGGTTTTTTTCCCTTTCACCGTAATCCAACCCTCTTCCACCTTAGTAGTCACATCCTTCCAAGCCAATGAAACCAGTGCTAGCTAGAATCCCAACACCCTAAGAGGGAAGACCAACATCACTCATAGATGAACTAGAGATAGGGCCAAAAACATCCTGATATACAAGGCCAACAATATCTAGAGATAAAAAACTATCATCTCTCTCAAAAAATAAAGCACAACCTCTAGCAAGAGCTCTATCACAAGCAACAAAATTATGACACACAATAGGTGCAGGTCCAACAACACCAATCATCCCAGACACATGAGACTTTGAACCAACCTTTACAACCACTCTACTAGAAGCCAAATCATCCTAGGAAGAAACTAAAATAACATCCTAAGGCATAGATGCCTCAACACTCCCCTCATCAAAAACCAAAACCACCTAAGAAGAAGTCACAAAGTGCAGATGGTCCTGTGCAACCATGTGGGAGAAACTCCTTTGGTATTCAAATTTCTTCTCAACCGTATAGTGTTGAGCCGAAGTGCCTTTCCACCATGAAGACGCCGATTTATTTTTCTCTAATCCACATTGAGCCACCACATGCTGAGTTTTAAAACATCTTCTACAACTGAAGGGAATTCCTTCATAGTCCAAAGTTTGAACGCATGTACCATTGGAGGAATTGATTAAGATATATGTTTGAATCCCCTTAAAAATATCCATGTCAACCAGAATGCAGACATAGGTAGAATGAAGAATATCAGATGAATTTTCATCCACCATAAAAAAATCCCCAAGTGCATTACTGACTTTCTCTAAAAGAGATTCAACCCATAGGTAAAGGGGAATATAAGGAAGCTGAACCCATATCGAAATCATATTAAATGATTCATAAGTAGGGTTAAAATAAGAATGTCATGGTTTAACCATGAGCATAAATCTATCCTCCCAACTAAAGAAACAATCACACATAATTTTATTTTTATCCTCAACATCTTCAAATTTAGCAATAAAAAAACCTTTAGCCATAGGGTAAATGTGAAAAGTACCAGCAAGGATGGGTTCCCAATGTTGTATGATCCAAGCATGCAGCTTCGGAAGGCCAAGACAAAAGCTCCTAAACTAATAAATCAAATCATGGATAGAGAAAATAGAGGCGTCATGATCTATTTCCTCCTCCATCTCCACATACAAAAAAATAGAAATGGTATTTGAGTTAGGGAAAAACCCTTGCTCAACAATTATATTCTTCAACATGTCACTATTATCCAAACTAGGTTCCATAAAATTTGCAACCCTAATACCAGTATTAACATCAGTAGTGAGCACTCTGGGACTCTAAAAAAGAAATAAACATTCATAACACTTGAGACAAGATATGGTGACCCAGAAACCTTCCAAATAGAAAGTAAAAATGGGGTGCAGGGGATGATACCCATAAGCTTTAGAACTGCAGTAATAAAGTTGGACGATTAAGACTTACAATTGACCACTTCTGATGGTCTGCCCTATTAGGAGCAATAAGGATTGTTAGGTCCACCTTGTGAAAGGATTTATACAATACAATTAAGTATGCACTCTGTTAGGATATTTGTGAAGGACTATTAGGTCCACCTTGTTAAAGGATTAGATTGATACACCTGTTAGGATGAACCAGTGAATGATCTGCTATGCAATTATGATTTTTTGAATAAGATCCTTTAATGTAATATTAATTACCTAAATGTGATAGATGAGTCTCTGCTATTCCTTTATACTGCTATAGCCTTTTAATCAATCTGCTTCTTCATATTCGCATCTATACATGTATTCAATACTGTTCTTTTTAATTATTCTGGATAAGCAAAGTGTCTTACATATATGCTTATCCAAATCAATTACCTCTACAATTTGGATATTATCATATTAAATAGTATCAAGCAATATGTACTAAGTCGGCCCAATGCTGATACTCGGGTCCAATAATCCACTCGGGTGATATACTGACACTCGGGCGATACACTGAACTTGGAAACTCTGGCACTCGGTTGACACTGGGTGCTCGGGCCATATTGATCAGTTGGAGATGATATGCAACTCGGGTAACACTGGTGACTCGATTGATACTGCTTGGAACTAACTGCTCAGTCGACACTGCAATTTCTTAGCTCGGTCAACACTGTAACCATATGAATGACTAAGTGTTTTTGGCACTAATTGACAATATGTATTGCCATAAGGTCTAGAATCCCCCTGTTTGGAATTAGTGACAAAAACACTTATCATACCAAAAAATTATGACCAAACAAACTGATATGTCAAAACTCCCCCTTTACATGTGCTTGGGTTCTAGCTCAGTTTTTACTACTGCTCTGCAACTCAGTTGCAACTGACTCTATTTTTTATTTTTCAAAATTTTTATTGTAACTCTGCTATATATATCTTCCTTTTCTCTGTACATGTATTTCCTCATATATATACATATATATATCCTATCTTTCTCCCTTGTTTTTGACACAAATGCCAAAAAACATATCTACAAGGTAATACCAAAATATGAAAGGAAATCACTATATACCTGCAAAATTTGAGACAAAGTCTTGTCCCAATTGTCTTGCAACACCTTCAGGATGTGCAACTCAATCTGAATTTCTATAGACAACTCCATCATAAGCTCTGCAACTAAAAAATTGTTATCATGAATGAGTGTCTTTGCGTGAGCAATATGTTTTTGCATGACATCCATATGAGGAAGGAGTTGGCTCTGTATAGCTGATAGGGATTCCCTTGTTCTTCCTTCTTCCCTCAGTAGCTCTACCTGCAGATCAGTCAGATACTTGATCTTAATAAAGTGTGCTGAACTTGAACTTGGGTCAAGTGCCAACTGGCTTGCACTTGCCTTCAAATCATTGTCAATCATTGTCATCTTGTCCTTTATATCCATGGTAAAGTTTGAAGTGTCACTCAACTTTAAAAATAATGCAACTACATTATTCACAGTGGTTTCTAGAGAGCTAATGATAGTGGATAGCTTCACTTGATCTATTGCAATCTTACCTGCAACATTCTCTAGAACCTTATTCTCAAATTTTCTCTCTGCCTTTTGCAGTAATTTCTCCTGACCACTAAGATGTTTGTTGAACTTGTGAACTATGTCAACAAGTTGGTCCATTGTAGAGTCTTTCTCATTGACTTCAATCTCTATTGAATCAAGGAATATACCTTTGATGTCCTCTAGCACTCTGTTCCTTTTCTTCTTAGCTCAGAGCTTCTATTGTTCGGCTCTTTTCTTCCATAGCTCCCCAAGGATGTTCATCTGCTCGACTTTCAGGCTAGAAAGATCCAAATTAGGAATCACAATGTCTTCCTCAAGGTCAACTTCATCAGTAATTGTTTCCTTTTCTTTATCTTTGACATTGGGATTAGGTGAAGGAATGATTTCCTTACCTTTTCCATCATCATCCTTGTCCTTAGTGTTCAGTTAAAATAGGTCATCAACTATCTTTGCACCAACTGTAGAATCAGTACCAAATGTAGAAACATTCACAGTGTCCTTCTGTGACTTGGTCTGGTTTGAACTAGTAGTAGGTAGAGTTTGATGCTCGGTTCCTACTAAACTTGATGTAGACTCTATGGTCTTTTTCTTGCTCGGAGATAAGATAATCAGACTAGGTGATTGGGGCAGTGATGCCATCACTTCCACTGCTATCATCCCTGCATTAGATTCCTTAATGGTCCGTACATCAGGTAGTTCTTCATATTTAACATGTACATAAGGGTCTGTACTTGGTTCCTCTATCTTATCATCTACCTTGTCTTCAAAAATGGACTTCCACAACTTAGTTGCAATCAGCAAAACATCCTCTATTTTCTTGCTCAAAAAATTTGAAAAGTTCTAAACCTTGGAGTGTGAGTACTCTCATGCTTAGAAATAGTATCTTTTACCTCTTTATCAGTTATAGTAGGCATGACTTGCTTCAAGGTTTGTTTTCTGACGTCATTTTCAATTTGGACTGTGTTGTTCCAATGAATGGTGATTTCCTTGAGAAGGTCTTCAATCATATGGATTTTCAATTCAGATGGATCATATTTCCATCTTTCCATCTTCACTAATAATGCATCCTCAATCAACTTCTGCTCATCCTTTGTTCTGGAAGCATACTTAAGTGATCTGAGACATGTCATACCACTATCTTCCTTAAATTCTTCAACCTTATTCTCAAAGGTAAGTGGTGGCTTCTTGAATGTAACTGTATCTTCTTCGTCATATTCTTTAGGCAATATCAGTTTTATTGTAGATCTCCTGGGTTTTTTTGTAGTGGAGGCAGGGGTAGAGGCCTTTGTTGTTTTCTTGGGGGCTAGCCTCTTCTTCTTAGGAGGCTCTGCCTCTACCTCTTCCTCTTCTTTCTTAGGTTCTTCTTCTACCTTTATGTCATCCTCTTTGATTTCAGTGATCAAAGGAGGAGAGTCTGATGGCTTGCCATATTTATTTCCAAACTTCTCAATTCTTTTCCTTCCTCTCTTCAAGATTTTGGGAATCTCTATTTCCAATGTTATCATGCTCTTAGCTTCTTCATAAGTACCAAAATAAGTTGCTTTAGGATCAACAGGCTCATTAATAAGAGCCTCAATGATGTCTCTGGTCTCATCTATGTTAACCTCATATGCAAGAGGTTTCACCCATGCAACCCTGGGTTTGACTGCTTGGATGTGCACTTTGTCACAATCAACTAGGAAACATATATCATCCTTATATTCTTCTACCAATTGTTTGAGAATTCTGAATCTATTCAGCATTTTCTCTTTGAAAATTTCAAAGTAAGCATCCATGATGCTTTCAAAATTATCTCCCAATTATGCTATAGACTCATTTATCTGATAAACTATAGGCCTATCCTTCTTCCATACAACTGTACCTTTTGAAGGGAAATTTTTTTGAACATAAAAGAATAAGAAAAACAATAGTGAACCGAACTTACACAGATTGGTCTTAGATGCTTGGATGCTCTCCATTTTTTTGTTTAGTTGGATGTGCTGCAACCCGGCTAGGCTGAATGAGAGATTTTTCTTCACCACTTTGTATGCCAAGTACACAACCTCACATGGAACACTGTTTGGTTGGCTTGAACTGTATATATTATGTGCAATGACATGAATTCCAAACTTTAGCTCCATGTCATTGACTCCATTCAACTTCATGTCTCTTCTATCCCACTCGGCAAGAGTCTTCTTAGCTAGATCAACTCAGGGTAGGGTTTTAGTCGCTTTAGTTTTGTCAAGCATTGGGTACCCTGTCACTCGGTGTAACATCATCTTAGTGATTTTCATGGGTTGCTCCAACCAAAAATGCATGTCATAAATATGGCTCAGAATAAACCTAATCCACTTTATCTAGAAGTTCTTCAGCATATGCAAGATATGGATTAAACCCTTGACTTTGGGGTGCTTGTTTTCCGGATTTGGGTTTCCTCCCACACAAAGTGCCTCATATGCTTGATTCATCTCTAATGTGCCTAGTTGTTGAATGGTGCAATGATAGAAATTTTGAATGTCGTGAATCAACAATACCTTAGGAGCAATTTGGGAATGAGATCCCATTGGATATATATCCTTTGCGATTGTTGGGTGAATTTTGAACTTTGGCAGTTCGCAGACTACATTCCTCACTAAAATCTTGGATCCCTTCTTGATCTTATTGTTGGATGAAGATGCCATAATGCTCGGAATATTGATGAAACTTCATTGCAACTAAAGCTTCCAAACACAAATTCGCTCTGAAATCGCTATAAGCTCTTAATCTCTCTACAAATTGTAAACCTTGGTAAACAATAACCCTTCGATTTCACCATTTATGAGAAATTTCACCATAAAGTTTTCATTAAATTCTTCGTACATAGTAGTTGTCGTAGCTCGGTTAGTTCTCCCAGGCATACTTGGAAGCTCAGGGAAAACTAACTTCTCATCTTTGAAACCATATAACCTGACTTAACACGGCTAAGCCAAAGTAACTCGATTATAATTGAGATATTGACTCGGTCAGAACCATAATGTGTCCCAGTGCATCAATATGCAGATTTGGACTTGCTAGCATATATGGAACCGATGTATGATGGCTTGTATGCACAGTTCTAGTTATCTCCTTATATCATTATTCAGAGATGGTGGTTTCACCCAACTCACCATTTTGGGTGCCATTTGTTCCTTCATTGTTTTGGTTTGAATTATTAGGAGACTTCCTTACCCACTGCTGAATCATCTGAGTTTTGATTTCAGAAACTTTTTCTTTGCCTTTCTCAAAACTAGTATCCACTTTTTCTCTGTTTATACAATTCTTGCTTAGATGACCAAGTTGTTTACACACATAACATCTCTTAGTAGGATTCATTTTTCTAAGGTGAGTCTTTGCACAATTTTCACCGATGTGTCCATACTCGCCACAATGAAAACATCTGCTCCATGTGTTGTAATCCCAACCAAAAATTTCTTTAGCTAATTGTTCAGTAGGGTTCCACTTCTTAGTTCTGCACTCTACAGATTTAAGACCTTGTTTGTTACAATTGAAACATTTTCCTTCAAACTTAGGTTTCTCAGTGCATTCACTTGCCCTATGTCCATGTTTGTTTCACCTGTAGCACTTGCCATTAAAATTTGACTTCCCATTGCTCCAACACTTATTTGATGTATGCCCTAACTTGCCACAGTGATTACAAGTAGGTTTCTTGTTATTTTGAGTTCCTTGCTGTGAGGATTCACCTTGTTCAGTATAACCTAATCCAGTCTGTCCATGATGTCTGAATTGAGTTTGTTCTGTCAATTGATCCATGTTTTCTTGTGAATTCATCATACTCTCATTGGTTTGCTTTTCAGTATTGAGATCATTTTGTAGTCTTTCATTTTTAGTCCTCAGATTGATAACTTCTTGATTTGCACTATTGAGTTGATTTATCATATCTGCTTGCTGAAGTGACAAATGATAGATTTCATTTCTTTTTCCTCTAATCTTGTACTTAGAAATATCTTATCTTCTTGTGACACATCTCTGTCATTTTTTTTTTGGTTCTTTTGTTCAATGACTTCACATATTCTGACTGAATGAATTTCTTGTTCTCTCTTCAACTTTTTGACTTCTTCATGTAAAGTGAGATTATTTTCAAGTAGGTCTTCAATGGCTGCATCAGCTTCTTCATAATTTCTTTCTTTGCATAAATCTTCAATTCTTTCTTCTATGTAACCTTTGTCATTCATTTGCATTGCTAATTCTTTTCTTCTTTTCAGGGAATGAGAGAGCTGCTCCTTGAGTTTTCTGATTTGATCCATGAACACTTGTAGATCTATCTTTTCATTTTCAATGGCTTTCTCTAGTCACTATATTTCCATTGCCTCTGATCTTTGCTCAAGCTATTAAAATTATGATAAGAGAACCTTTTCTCTGATACCAATTGTTGGAAATATATTGTAGTCTAGGTGATTGAGAGGGGGGGGTGAATCAGTAACCAATAAAGCTTCTTTACTTTTATCCTTTATTATATTGACTAATCTAATTGCATGTATGGAACACAAAATCAATAAATATTCATAACACTTGACACAAGATTGGTGACCCAAAAACCTTCCAAATAGAAAGTAAAACTAGGGTGTGGATGATATCCACAAGCTTTAGAACTACAATAATAAAGTTGGCCGGTTAAGGCTTACAATTGACCACTTCCAATGGTCTGCCTTGTTAGGAGAAATAAGGACTATTAGGTCCACCTTGTTAAAGGATTTGACTGATACACTTGTTAGGATGAACCAGTGAATGATCTTCTATCACTACAACATTTGGGGTCAAATTTCAACGCCAATTTACGACGACACTACCATTTGTTTGTGATTTTTGTGTTTTTTTTCCAAGTGCCTCCGATGCTATCGTAATAAAAATGGTATTGTCAAAATTGTGACACCCACGTGATTATAAACAAAAAAAAAGAAAAAGAAAGGCTCTTTTCTAATTTAGCGTGATAGCATACTGTCGTGAGCGAAGAGGGCCTAACTGTGGAAAATTAGAATCTTGGTATATGGTATCCACGACTTGATCATGTAGGCATTCGAGCTTTGTATTCTCATTAACTCAACTTCATTTTGATGGAATTTATTGATTTAATGGCACGATATGAATGTTAATACTGGCATTGTTGGCATTGTTAATACTAGCATTGTTAATACTGGAAATGTCTTGATGGATCGCGGGCCGCAAGCTAGGGCATCATGCATTGTTTATGAGCTCACTGTTTAATACTAGCATTGTTTACATCTTTGCATTTCAAATGCTTGATGACCCGCAAGCTTTGAGAGCTAGGGCATCGTTGCTATTACCTTCAAGGCATTGTGTGAAGTGTTTGATCTCTCTTTATTTGTTTTGCTATTGATATTCACTATGTGGTACTCCCCGTTTATGACAATTTCATGAGGAAATATATTGATGGCTCATGGGCTACAATTTAGGGCATCATGCATTGTTTATGAGCTCACTGTTTAATACTAGCATTGTTTACATCTTTGCATTTTGAATGATTGATGACCCGCGAGCTTTGAGAGCTTGGGCATCATTTCTATTACCTTCAAGGCATTGTGTGAAGTGTTTGATCTCTCTTTATTTGTTTTGCTGTTGATATTCACTATGTGGTACTCCCCGTTGATGATAATTTCATGAGGAAATGTCTTGATGGTTCACGGGCTGCAAGCTAGGGCATCATGCATTGTTTATTAGCTCACTGTTTAATACTGGCATTGTTTACATCTTTGCATATGGAATGCTTGATGACCCACGAGCTTTGAGAGCTAGGGCATTGTTGCTCTTACCTTCAAGGCATTATGTGAAGTGTTTGATCTCTCTTTATTTGTTTTGTTGTTGATATTCACTATGTGGTACTCCCCATTTATGATAACTTCATGAGGAAATGTCTTGATGGCTCGCAGGCTGCAAGCTAGGGCACCATGCATTGTTTATGAGCTCACTGTTTAATAATGGCATTCATTTACATCTTTGCATTTGGAATGCTTGATGACCTGCGAGATTTGAGAGCTAGGGCATCGTTGCTATTACCTTCAAGGCATTTTGTGAAGTGTTTGATATCTCTTTATTTCTTTTGATGTTGATATTCACTATGTGGTACTCCCCGTTTATGATAATTTCGTGAGGAAAAACATGGTATCTTCTTTCCTTTTTGCAACATTCTTCTGAGTGCACATGTCCTATAGCATGGTTTTTCTTTCAGAAGTGTATGGATTGACTATGCACATGCATAATTGTAGATGAGGATCAGTAATAGGATGCCATTCATTGCTTAGATCTTCTTGATCTAACCCCCATCTCTCTTTTCTTTGCAGGATCTGGATCACACAGGAGCACACTGGATTCATACCTGGGTAAAAAATTCATCACTTCAGGCAATGTCTGGTACCCTTATTTTTTATGTTCATCCTCTTATGTATGCTTGTACTCTTGCATATTCTTCTGAAAGTTGTCTATGCTTACAACGACCCAGATGATTTTATCTTTCAGTTCCTTTCCTTGTATAGTATATACAAGTTATTTGGCATATATATAGTATATACATGTAATCTTTAGATGCAAAAATTTATTTTCCTTTACATGTATCTTTTCAT
>MU225840.1:929656-1004883 GCA_018584345.1 Thuja plicata
TTTCATCCATGAATTTGACATGCACAAATTGCTTATCATGTCAGCTGCATTTAACAAACTAATGTCATGAAAATCATCTAATAATGCAAACTAGGGTACTGTAGTCACTCATCTTCAAGCTAGCATGCTATCAAAATAGAATGGCAGTGGTGACTCAATGCATCTATAGCCTCAACAACATGGCAACATTGATCCAATAACAACAAACACATTACAAATGCCAAGCTCACGGTCTCAATGAAATAAACAGTGTATAAAACAATATATGGTGCACAACAACAACAAGCATTCAATAACATCAATAACATCATACATATATATGTATATGTATATGTATATATGTATGTATATATATGTATATATATATATGTGTATATATGTATATGTATATGTATATGTATGTATATATGTATATATATGTATGTGTGTGTGTGTGTGTGTGTATCTCTTTATTTGTTTTGCTGTTGATATTTACTATGTGGTACTCCCCGTTGATGATCATTTCATGAGGAAATATCTTGATGGCTTGCGGGCTGCAAGCTAGGGCACCATGCATTGTTTATGAGCTCACTATTTAATACTAGCATTGTTTACATCTTTTCATTTGGAATGCTTGATGCCATTCTTTTGTCATTTTGTTCTTTTGTTCTTCATGGACCATTCTTTTTTATACTGGACTGCATCTCCCATTAAAATTTCATCAAAAATTTTCATTATCTTGAGATATTGCTATATGGATTCAAGTGTATAGTTTTTGAGTCAAACTCATTGAACCATGTTTCATCCATGAATTTCACATGCACAAATTGCTTATCATGTCACGAAAATCATTGATGTGTCGACAATGAATTGAAAGAGTGTAGGTGACATATGGTTCAACTCCAATTCATGAATTGGGAGTACCCGGGAAAGTGAGTAGACTCTAAATATCAATATTTCGGCCACGAATATGACAAGGATGAAGTATGATGAGGAACAAAGACAGAAAAGAAGAAATTATCCGTGCATGTAGTGGACATGGAAAAGGGTATAGTAGAGCCTACTCATCTTTCCTGGGTACTCCCAATTGTTTCAAGCGGAGAATAAGTAATGAGAGGAATTATCAAAACGTCAATAATTTTTGTGAGATTAGTTTTTTAACTGCAGCTGACACAAGGCAATTTGTGAATGTCAAACTATACACTTGAATCTTGATAGCAATATCACAATTTAACATGCCCCCAACTATAGATGCCTTTACATGTATTTCAATGTGTGGTAAGGACTAAAAGTCCCAATCACAACTATGCATATGGTTTCCATCAAGTGCAGTTAGGACGTTGCATTTACATGTTGTTCAGATTCATTTTATCATCAAATACAAAGAATTATCATTTTGTACTGTGATTGACAATAGTCATTTTGCAATTTGATTTGAGATGTTGTCTACATGATTAGTATGTTTCTTTTTATTGTAATTATAATTAGTATGAATGAACAAAATAATCAACTAAACAAAATGATATGTTGGAATGACAGTGCAATATTTATCGATATAACGTCGATGGCTTCGGTCAATGTGCCTATGTGTCAATGTGGTGTTGGCCCTTGCGTGTTGAAGACGTCATGCACAAAAAGTAATCCTGGGCATCAATTTTGGGGTTTCCCAAATAGGAAAAAGGTCTGGATATGGAATTATATTTTATGTTTAAAATTAATGTGACAAGTTATAATCATTTTAGGAAGAACTGATGTAGATTTGGTATTGCAGGGAAATAGTGGATGTCAATACTTTCGGTGGGTCAATGAAACCAAATTTACATCTAACCCATCTATGACTATATCTGATGTAGGAAATGAGTGCAACTTGTGCAAGACTCGAGAGGCAGCTAGTGCCATCGAGATTACTTCAATGGCGAAAGCATAAATCATGTTTCTGCGATGCCTTCTTTGTGTAGTTTGTGCACTACTTTGTTGGGGCCATATGCATAAATGTGATTAATAGAGGGCTATTGTAGATACTGATTTTTTTTTAGAATTTCATGTAGATACGTTGGACATTTTGATAAAATCATGAAATTTTTGTTGTTTATGACTTCGTTATGGGTTTCTATATAAAATTAAACAAAATAAAAATTAACCTTATTACAAAAAATTGAAAAAAGATATAACATTTTAAAAAAGTTAACCTTATTTATGATTTATGATGTCTAACTCTTGGATGGGTTTTTGTAAATTTTATCCTTGTTCCTTTTAGAAGTGTATGGATTGACTATGCACATGCATAATTGTAGATGATGATCAGTATTAGGGTGCCATGCGTTTCTTAGATCCTTTGGATCTAACCCCATCTTTTCCTTCCTTGCAGGTTTTGGATCATACATGAGCATACTGGATTCAACCCTGGGTCAACTCTTCAACGACATTAGGAAGTGATGCAAAATTTACTGTCTATAGTCATTGTAGCAGCATCAGGTGCCACCTTCAGCACAATATGATCACTAGACAAGTCTGTATGTCTTCTACTTTTAATTTGTGTTGTTTTCATTCTTGTTTTATGAAGCTGGGTGATCCTTTCTATCCAAATTATACCAATACTTTAATAAGAGATTTGACCTTTTTACTTCAACCTAAACAAACTTTCAAGAAAAATTCCTGCTGAACTCTCCAGCGAGAAGATGAGTCTGTTACACTCGCGAGTACACAAAATTTGTTTATTTTCTCATATGTTATGATCTTCAGCATGTGATATATAAATATATCATCTATTCTGAGCACTGTTTATTACCATCTACAAAATATTTGACAGTAATGAGTTCGAAGAAGATTTGGAAATGTTGCACCAATTTGAATTGGATCAATCATCATTTTCAAATCTTCTTCATCAATCACCATCAACCATTTTCCAAGAGCAACACTTTTCTCTATATGAATCTTGGTTTACATTTCCTTGTAATCCTGATGCAAAATGTTTCCATGAAGTACGTCAGGGGTATAATGCATTCAAGCAAAAGGCTCTGGAGAATGCTAAGTCTTTTGTACACCTTTTTCTTGGTAATTTGAAGCCATCAATGGAAACTTACAATCCTAAACAATTAGTATACCATTGATGGATTTATAATTATTAAGTGAAAGGGAGTTCTCTGATCTAGAACCCCCTTTGGTGATGATCCTATGCAGTTCCACATAGACACGACACGTTCCTTAGAAGACTTTTAATCTCACAACAACTAAGAAACATAAATGTAGGCATCATGGTCACAATTCTTTGGAGACACAACATAATTGAGTGGTGTCTCCAAAGAATTGTGACCCTGATGCCTACATTTATGTTTCTCAGCTATTGTTTCCCAGAACCCTTATGACCCTTTACGATCCCTAAGAATACATAGTAGAGGTATTAAAGTGTCGTAAAGGGCCATAAGAGGCTCCTAGGAGGGGCTAGATGAGCTTCCACCTTCAGATTATTGTCACACAAATGAAGCATTGGAACTGATGTGAAACATTGAGACTTCTGGAAGACCATTCTTCCAATACTATTTGACATAGATACACTTTCCATAAAAATCCACAAATCAATTTTCTTTTTTGATGGAGCATTTAAATCCACAAAAGTCAGTTTAACTAGAGGAGTCCATTTCAGAAATTTATTCGGGGCAGAACAATAAATGTTAGTTAGCAGGCAAGGTAGACAAGGCTAAGTTTTTGGTGTGCCGGTGGTTTATAAAACATTCTTCTCTGGTTCTTAATTTCTTAATCCACTTATGTTTGCTGTAGGACAATCAAACTTTTCTTACCTAAGGCTGAAATTAATTTCTTAGCAGGACTGAATTTGTTGACCATATGACGTTTCAATCATTTTGTTTTGGGTTGTCAAAGGTGACATTTGAGGCAGACTGTAAAAACAACATAGAGCACTAAATGTCGGAAGATCGAATGGGTTGACAGAATGAGATAAGAAAGAAACCAGTGTCAAAATGCATCCTATTTAGATTTAAAGTTGATTTAAATATTAATTATTATCATTCCATTATATATTGGATTGTATTATCATGGTTTGTAGATTGTTTACATCTTTACATTTGGAATGCTTGATGACCCGTGAGATTGAGAGCTAGGGCATTGTTGCTATTACCTTCAAGGCATTGTGTGAAGTGTTTGATCTCTCTTTATTTGTTTTCCTGTTGATATTCACTATGTGGTACTCCCCGTTTATGATCATTTCATGAGGAAATGTCTTGATGGCTCACAGGTTGCAAGCTAGGGCATCATGCATTGTTTATGAGCTCATTGTTTAATACTAGCATTGTTTACATCTTTACATTTGGAATGCTTGATGACCCGCGAGCTTGAGAGCTAGGGAATCGTTGCTATTACCTTCAAGGCATTGTGTGAAGTGTTTGATCTCTCTTTATTTGTTTTTCTGTTGATATTCACTATGTGGTACATGATCAAAGTTAATGATCAACGAGGTTGCTGCTATTAAATCATACATTAATACACTTACTATTTTGAATTTGAGCTTGGGCATCATGCAATGTTATTGTTGTCATTGCATGCTTGCTGCTGTTGTGCACAATATATTGTTTTATACACTGTTTATTTCATTGAGACCGTGAGATTGGCATTTGTAATGTATTTGTTGTTATTGGACCAATGTATTTTTCCCACTCTTTAACATACCCAAAGCATTCATATAGCAATGTATATGTACATATTCACTAGATAAGACTATCTTGCAACTTAACTATCACTGTATTGAACTGTTTATAATCTTGCATCATTATGTTGGCATACTTATTCATTATGTTGGCATACTTATCTAGCCAATGAGCTTTATATCCTTATGCATTATGCTATTGTGATTTTGCCTCTTTTTTTTTACACAATGAATGGTTATATCTCTCTCTTCAAGGGTGGGTTATTCATTACTACCATGTCATATTGTTGTATTTAGTTGTATGTAGCTCTAATTGTTTATTGTCTACTATGCAATCTTTAGAATATGTATCATGTGACTTATGTAAATCTGATTATGATTGACCTTCATAACATTGAACATGCCAGTCTAAACCAAAATATTGGCCTGCTCAAATTTTTCAAATACATTAGGAACCATAGTGACAAGTAAGCCTACAAGTGTAATAGAAGCCACCCCTTTTCCTAGAAATTTGAGCCACCTACTCTGCAATCTACATATTTAATCATAAAGACATTGTCAAAATTGCAATCATAAAGTCTGTTTTTCTCCATCCCATTATCCATGCATATTCTGAGGAAAGAGGTTTACGTTTTGGTTGTCATGTAGCATTTGGACCATGCTTTTTGTGGTGGAATGAAATCAAGGTTGTGCTTCTTTATCCTATTCTTATTTTATGATTTGAAAGGACTAAATATGCATAGGATGAAGAAGCACAACCTTGGTTTCATTTGACCATAAAAGCATGGTCCAAATGCTAAAGGCTGAAAACCAAAATGCATACTGTTAACAATCTGTAAAGTCTAAAGGTGCATTGTGTTTACCACAACACATTTCACCTGCATTTGTTTCAAATTTTATAAACAACCAAGAGAACATATGGTGTTAGAAGGCCCAGATGGGCATAAATTCAATGGTACAATTATGGTCTTGTAAAGATAAACTGAAACTGGAATTTCAGGAAGGCTGGGAAAAGTTTGTGCATAATTATGAACTGAAGATGGGGAATTTTCTAGTGTTCAAATATGTTTCAATTTTTTTTTTAAAGTGAAGATATTCGATATAGCAGCTTGTGAGAAAAATCAAACAGAAAGGAAATCATCCTTTCTTGGACAAAACTATCTCTTACTAGGAAAGGACGATTTCCTTTCTGTTTGATTTTTCTCACAAGTTGTTGTATCAAATATCTTCACTTTAAAAAAATATTTTGAAACATATTTGAACACTAGAAAATTCCCCATCTTTAGTTCATAATTATGCACAAACTTTTCCTAGCCTTTCTGAAATTCCAGTTCCACTTTATCTATACAAGACCACAATTGTACATTGAATTTATGCCCATATGGGGCCTTCTAACACTATATATTCTACGTAGCTACACGTTCATTCTTGATTTAGAGTGGGAAAATATTATTTTGGATGCGAGAGAGAGAAGCCAAAGATATAAAGAACATGCACATAAACACGATAGTTGGGAAACATAAATGTAGATATCACAACAACTGAGAAACATAAATGTAGAAATCATGGTCACAATTGTTTGGAGACACAACATAATTGAGTGGTATACCTAGACGATGCAACACAACCACTACTCCTCCAGTTCTAATTTGGCACTGCATGATCCAAAAACCATAGATAAGGAATAAATTTAGAGAGCAAAGGAGGGCTGTAATGACCAAAATAAAATAGGGTCCCTATATTATTTTGGTCATTATGGCCCTCCTCCTCTGCTCTCTAAATTTATTCCTTATCTATGGTTTTTGGATCCTGCAGTGCCAACTTAGAACTGGAGGAGTAATGGTTGCGTTGCATCGTCTGGGTATACGACTCAATTATGTTGTGTCTCCAAACAATTGTGACCACGATGCCTTCAATTATGTTTCTTAGCTGTTGTGTCCCAGGATCCCTTATGACCCTTTATGACCCTTTACAATCCCTAAGATTTAATCTTAGAGATCTTAAAGTGTCGTAAAGGGTCATAAGAGGCTCCTAGGAGCGACCAGATGAGCTTCCACCTTCACTTGGTTAGCCCTGTTAAGTAGATAATGTTAAACTGTTCTTGAAACAAAGAGAAGATCAATATTTTAAGGTCTCACTCCATGCACACAACAATTTTTTTAAAACATAGCATAACATCGCAATTGCGACGGTATTCAGAGGACGACTGATGCCAAAACACTACACACGACATCCAGATGTTGACATAATTTGAAAGCTAGACGTGGCATGTACAACATGTTTGTCACATACCCGTCGTAATGGTGACACTCATAATGTGTAACAACAACATACTAACCCTCATAGCCGGTGCATATTGCGATGGTCATGACCATCGCAATAACAACAGACATAGCTACCATCGGTGATTCTGACACCAAAAATGCAACATCAGTCTATGTTTCTTTCCCGAAGGAGTAGTGTCATAATTGCGATGCATAGCCATCGAAAAGAGGTCTCAAATGTACTAGTGTATGCAATTCTGATTTGCTAAATAAGATCCTTTGATGTAATACTGATCACCTGAAGTTATAGATGAGTCTCTGCTATTCCTTAATACTGTTGTAGCCTTTTAATGAATCTGCCTCTTCATATTCGCATCTATACATGTATTCAATACTGTTCTTTTTTATTATTGTGGATAAGCAAAGTGTCTTACATATATAATTATCCAAATCGATTACCTCTACAATTCAGCTACTATCATATTAAGTAGTATCAAACAATATGTACTAATTTGGCCCAATGCTGATACTTGGGTCTAGTAATCCACTCAGGTGATATATTGACACTCGAGTGATACAGTGAACTTGGTAACTCTGGCATGCAGTTGACACAGGGTGCTCAGGCCATATTGATCACTTGGAGATGGTATGCAACTTAGGTAACACTAGTGACTTGGGTGATACTACTTGGAACTAACTGCTCGGTCGACACTGCAACTGCTTAGCCCAGTCAACACTTTAACCATATGAATGACTAAGTGTTATGGCACTAATTGAAAATATGTCTTTCCATAAGGTCTACACATTGTACATATAAAAATGAGAGGGTAGAGCAATAACATGGGAAGCAACAAGAGCCTTCGCAGGGGAGGAAGAGAGCATCATCAAACTAGAACCTACGGGCATCAACACTGAAGCAGGCTGAGTGGGAAGGACAAAACCCTCATTAATAGATCCCACACCATGACCTCCATAATCCATCACCACAGCCACAAGGAGGCAATTAGAGGCCTTAGCCACTCCAACACCGAAGAGAGAAGGCATGGTAAAACTTAGAGTGGTTCTTTATTGTTGGATGATTTGTTGATTTTGATGTAGTTGTTCGATTTCTGTAAGTTATTGAAATTCAATGGGACATCACTCTTATCAACATGAGCATGAGTCATTGGAATGGTGCTCTCAAATTGACTCACTTGTAGGTTATAATGATGAAGCACTGCACACAATTGTGGAAATGAAGACAATTTAGAAAGAAGTATCTTATCTCTAATGTTAGTTTATAAATTAGCAATAAAAATGCTTTGCACATCAATATCAAACACAAGATAAGAAAAATGAACATGAAAATGCTTAAATTTACAAATGAAATCACTATATTTTTCTTTAACACCTTTTTTACAATGTATTAAATCAGTTAGGGATATTTTAGGACCAATTTTGCTTTGAAATGGTTCAATGAAATCATTAGCATGTTTTTGGAAGGAATCAATTGAATAAGGAGGCAAGGAACAATACTATTGCAAGGGTTTGTCTCAAAAGGTTCTAGTAAAAAAATTTACCATGAACCTATGGTCATGAGAGAAATCACTACACAAGGTTTGGAAATTTTTAACATGAGTCAGAGGATCAACCTTACCATTATAAGTCTCAAGATGAGGAATATCCATATATTGTGGGATAACAATACAAATAATATCCAAAGACAATGGATTAGCAATTTCACAAGTAGGAATGTTAAACTTGGATTGAGTCACAGAAGCAATTTTTTGTTGCAACGAAGACATAGTTTAAGACAATTAATTAATGGTAGAATTGGTAGAAAGGATAGTAGGAGGAGAAACATGAGAAATGTTAGGAGCATTGTTGGAAATTTAAGGAATGGTTGAACATGAGAAATTAACACTATGATAAGTAGGCATGGAAGAAGGAATTGAAATACATGGCACACTTGAAGGGATAGAAGGAGCAATAGGATTAAGAAACATGTGTAGGACTAGGATTTTGAATTGAATTTGTTATGATAGGTGGAGCATAAGTGGACACACTAGGGATGAAAGTAGAGATAGGAAAAGAGGTCTCAACACTTGTAGTAGGTGGATTATAGCCTAATTCATGAGCACAATGCCTATTGGGTTTTATATTGGAATCAATAAGATGAGAAATGCTATGCAAGAGGTTAACTGTTGGAAATAATGGAATGGTGTGTACTAAGAGGGGAGAGGTGAATCAATACCATTACATTTTTTTATCAATTAACCTTAATCCTTTTGTAATCAATTCCTTTCATTTCCGACCATATTTTTTATTCTGTCTTTGTGTATGTAATATCAATTCATAATCTTAATTTGCATGTAAACATTCATATAAATATTCATAAAATGTAATGACACATGCCACAAGATTTGGTAACATAGAAAACCCCTGTTAGAAGGTAAAAACTACGGTGGGGATGACACCCACAAAACTTCACTATCTGCAGAATGGAAGGAGCCAATTAAGGCTTACAAGTTTGATCACTTCTAATGATCTTACCCTGTTAGGAGTAACATGTTTAGATTGGTTAAGGTCTATTCTATTAAGAGATTTAGAAACACTATTTAGTGTGCACTTGGTTAAGATATTTACAAAAGGATTGTTAAATCCACCTTCTCAAAGGATTTCTTCTATTTTCTACACTTGTTAGAATGTAATAAAAAATACTTATTGACCTGAGTATATGAAATATAGAATTTCTGAGTACAAATCCATTAAAGTTCACATGTATATTTATCACCTATAGTGATTGATCAATACCTCTGTTCTTCTCGGTAGCCTTGAATCTGGTTCATGATAACCATTTTCATCTTTTGTTGTCCTTCTGCATAAAACTCTTAGTCTGATCCATAGATGTGCTCCTCGGCTACAATCATCATCACATCCTCTTGTTTTGATTGATTACACATCTATTTATACATTAAATTTGACCTAAATAAGTTTCACACTTTTCAATGATAACTCTATGATCAAAGGTTTACAACTTGACCTTGATCTCCTAGTTTGCATGTTTACAATCAGTTAGACTGATTAAAACAATTACAATTACATTACTTGTCCATCAATAAATGGTTTTAAAGATGTTCTTTAAAGCTAGATCTAAACTTTAGTGTTTTATCTGATGTGTAAGTCAGATCCACATTTCTCAGAATAAAATTGTCTCTCGGTAGACTGGTGCTCGGCTTGCTCTTTAGTGTGTTTGTCAATGTTCACTGTAAAATTTTCTGTCGGGTTCCTCTGTTGTCTTCTCTGTCAGTTTAAATTGTAAAATTCTGTCGGGTTCCTCTATAAAGTATATTGTCAGTTTACACAGTGATCTGTCTTGTCGGGTTTCTCTGTATTCAACATTTTTGGTGACCTCTGATAACTGGTATGTCAGGTTGCACTGAAAACCTATCTTTTGGTGATCATGTACTGATGGTTCAAAACTTGTTTCCTTTGCATACTAATGGAAAAATATGATCATCAATTTCCCCCTTTGACATTAATATAAAAAATTGATATGTGGAAAAACTAAAATGTTTAGTTTATACACCATGTATTTTACCTTGTCAATATGAATCCCCTTATGTGCATGCCGGTATAGTATATGTACATGTATATATTCTTGCCTTTATAATATTTCCCCATTTTCACCTTATCAATTCTCCCTTTATTTTCTCTTTGTCACATTATTTCCCCCTTTTTTTGATAATAAGGACAAAGGTGTATTATTACAACTTTTCAAAGATATGGGAATGGGAGTTCTGCATGTCTTCCATAATTTTCACCCACTTCTCCTTAAGGTGTTCAAGGGTCATGATCTCCAATGTGATCCTTGAATGCATACCATATATGCTTTCTATCACATACATTTTTGGGGTGGAAATCAATGTTCTTGCCGATGTCATATGTTGTTGCAGTAATGTAAGATTCAGTAGAAGTAGAGCTTGAAGCTCAGTTACCACATCTCTGAATTTTGTTTATTCCTCTAAAATCTCAAGTCTCAACCTTTTAGCTTCCATAATATTGTCATTTATGCAACTTGATTGCATTTTCATTGGTTGTAAGACTCTGTGCACTAGCATTTAGACTTGCATCTATTTGTGCAATCTTGTCACTATTCTCCTTAGTGAATTGCTCTATTATGCATAACTTCTGAACTAAGGTTATAGCTTCTGAAATGATTGGCTCCAATTCATTTACTAGTTCAGACAACTTTACCTTATTCTTGGCCACTTCTTGGCTGATTTTATCTGTCAATTTGTATTGGTATTTATGTTCTGCACGTTCTTCTATTTCCTTATCTACATCCACATTGTGTGATGTGATGGATTCGGTAAGAATGACTAATTGATCAAGTATAGGAGCATTTTGATCAATGTTGGTATCAGGTACAATCTACAATAGTATGTCCTTGGTGGTTCCTAGTACCTATGTGTCTTTTGTATCCTTTTTAATCTTATCTTGGATAACTTTTCTTTTACAAATTTCTACATACTTTGTGAGTGATTCTGGATCCAATATCCTAAGATCATAGGTAGGGATTTCAATTATCTCATCCAGTGTGACTGGGTTCTTATTATTTTTCTTCTTCTTCTTTGAAAGTGTTGTGGAGGGACCTGTATGCAGTACCATAGCAAGTTCCTTTGATTGGTATGATGTACTTGGTGAAGGATTTGGAGTATGTGTGCCTTTATCCCGCTGCTCGGTGTCTACCTGTCGGTTGGGAGTGGACATCTCCACATCAACTTTAGGTCTATTTGCAACATCTCCTTCGATATCCTTAGGAGTGGAATCACCTTTCTTCTCTTCTTCACCTTTATCTTTCTTCTCTCCATCTGTTTCTTTCTGTTCTTCATTTGTTACATTCTGATCATCCGTTGTGTTTTTCTGCTCCTCTTCACCCTTATCTTTGGGTATGCTTGCATCATTGTTGGGTGACTTATCCTTTTTTGAGATGATATTGATAGCTTGTATCAATAATGACATTTTCCCTGGTATATTTACCTGTGCAACGTCATTTGTTGTGTCCTGTTCCTTGGATTTCTTGGTGGCACTAGTGATATCCTCATCTTCCTTTACCTCATCGGTAGGATCTTCAGTGATATCTATTATTGTCACATCTTGGATTGTGACATCGGTTGTGTCTCCTAATGACTGCAAGATCTGAGGTATGTCATCCATTACTTTTCTTGCTTCTGTGTTCAATTCAACTGCGGTAAAATCCTCTACATCATTTATAAGCATATGTTCAGTGCTTGGTGTAGCCTGATTCTCTTCATTGTGAGGCTTGTCAGTAAGTGCTAATACTCTTTCAGGGCTTGTATCCTCTTTAGGTATATCGAGTATTTCCAAGCATCCTCACTTTATTTGTCAAGCTTAATGAATTTTCCCTGTAGCACTTTGTAAGCTCTCAATTTTTCCGAGAACTTCTTTGAATGTAACTTCATCATTTCATCAATCTCTTCCATTTTGGACTCGGGTGGCATAACATAAACTAGGGATCTTTCCCTAATCTATTTTTTAGAATTCAATGCAAATGTCCACCTTGCCTATAAGTTGTCATAAAGTTCTTGTGGCATCATTTTATCAAATTATAATGGTACATATTTGAATGTGATCATTGTTTGAATGATTGCATCTTCAATATTTTTCTAATCATCGTGTGATAAGGTTAGCCATTGTCTAACCTTAGGATCAGATATTGTACTTGACTTGATGATTGAAGTGCAAATATCATCAATTTTGGTAGGAATTTTGTTCTTTACAGGTTGGAGTTTCTCACTCTCATCTTTCTCAATGTCTTCCTTATCTTCCTTGCTTCAGATTAGTCTCCTCCTTCTCTTAGGTTCTAAAATCTGCCCAGTTTGAGGCTTTCTTTTGTAAGTCGTCACTTGTCCTTTCTTAACTGGTGGTGAGTCTACTTTTGCAGTTTGACTCCTTGTCTATGATGTAGCAATTTTTATTGGCTTCTTAGGGGGTGGTGCATCAGACTCTGTTGATTTAGAGTCATTCAATTGTTCAGATTCACCGATGGGTGACTGTCCCTCAGTTTCTTCTACTTTTTTTGTTTCTTCTTCTTTTACCGACAATTTTTTCTTAAGTGCCTTAACCATTTTTGTCTTCTTTCTGTCAATTTTATTCACTACTAGGCCGGTCTCTATTCTTGCCTTAGGCTCTTCATAGGTTCCAAACCTTGGTAATGATTTGTCTAATGGTTCATTTAATAATGCTTCAATAGCATTGGTGGCTTGATCTATGTTGATCTCATATTCAAGTGGGGCTAACCATGTTGTCCTCGGTACAACTGGTTTGATCAATGTTGTATCGATGTCCACCATGAAACAAATGTCATCTTTAAATTTATCCACCAGTTGTTCTGGTATCCTCATCCCTTTTTGCATTCTGTCCTTGAATCTACTAAAATATTCATCCATAACTGATGTGAAGTTGTCTCCTAGTGACTTGATAAACTCACTAATCTGTATTGTCAATGGTCCGGTAGTGTCCCAATTAACATTACCGATAGATGGGAAAAAGTCTTGAAAGTAGAAAAATATGCACATTAGGAGTGAACCAAACTTACATGAGTTAGATTTCACTCATCTAATGGTCCTCATGTTCTCATCTAATTGCTTTAGTGGGAGCTCGGATAGATCCAACTGTAGACCCTTCTTTATAATCTTGTGAGCGGTGTCTACTGCTCCGGATGCAATACTATTCATCCTATTGGCGTGGAATATCTTGTATCCCAAGACACATGCACCAAATTTTAGTTTTGGATCTTTGATGGAGTTTACCTTCAATCCTCTGCCATCCCATTCTACACATGTCATCTTCTCAATCTCGGGGCGAGAAGGGTGTTTAAGTGCCTTGGCCTTGTTAGTTATAGGATAATTGGTCACTGCGTGTATCACATCCCTGGTGATCTGTTTTAGCTCGTCCAACCACATCTTTTGGTCATGCACTCTGCTTAGCACTATCCTGATCCACTCGGTCTTAAACTCCTTCAAGAACATTAGGGCATTTGTCAGCCCTTTGACCTAAATGTGTTTATGCTCATCTTTGATGGTTCCATCTGTGCAAAGCTTCTTGTAAGCTTGTTCAACCTCAAGATCTCCTATCTCAATGATCTTGCAATGTATGTATTCCCTGACATCCTCGACGAGAAAAACCCTAGGTGGTATGCTTGAGAATGCTCCAGCATCGTCGGGTTGTGAGGCAACCTCAAGGAAAAATTTGTAATGTGGCTCCTCATAGGTGGAGTTCTTGATCAAGTTGACCTTATTGCCTTTGGCATTCTTGATCTTGGTTACACAAGATGTGGTTACAATGATTTTGCAAATTTAGGGCTTTTCTGTAAAACAAACTGTGAGCTTTGGTGATTCTAGTTACTCACTTGTTCTGCTGTAGCTGTTGAAGATTGGAATTTATCGTAATAGATGTGAAGGTGCTCATGAATCACTCTGCAATCTTTTCTCCTGTTGGTCTCTCTGTGCTCTGCTTTTCTCTGCTTGTTCACTCTAAATTGCATGGTAAATAATGAGCTCTTTCATCGCCCTTTTATAAACGATGCCCTAAGTGGCATCATTAATGCTTTACCTACTTGTCAGGTGTCAAAGATGAAGTCACTCGGGGAACATGCCAACTTCATTCTTGGTGAGAACGAGATGCTCGGGGCAGGTGTCAACTCATTTGACTTTTCACATGTTTACCGACGGATCTCGGTATATAGCGAAGACAACATTGTCTTTTTACATGATTACCGATGCTGCTTGGTTTACACTAGCAACTTATCTTTTGTATGTTCACCGACGATTATCGGTAAGCATTGACCGACGATATTGGATTGATAAATTCATAAAAATTAATACCATAGTGCATCTTTAATCATGCTAGTTTGGCATTTCATCAATGTATAATGGAACTAATGTAAAATATAACTTGGTATAGTGCAGTTCCATACTTACTTGTTCTGCTTAGGTGGGGGTGGTGATATCACCAGATCCATTGGATAAGGTGTCACTAATTGTATTTCTCGGTCCAAAATCATCAATGTTTGTAGCTTTCCTCCACATTTTGTTTCTCATTTTCCTTATGTCTTTAATGGTGTTGCCATTGGGAAAAGTGTTTGTATCTGTCACTCGGTCTCTGCAATCCTTTCTTAGATGATCGACCCTATGACATTGTAAGCATGCCATTCTAGGGTTAGTCTAGCTTCTGGACCTTCTTGTCCATTTCCTCATGTAGTTTGCAGCTATGTGACCATATCTACCACATGTTGTGAAATTTGTCCAGGTATTTTAATCCCAAACATACGAGTTACCGACTCTTTTCGGTTGATAAGCATTTTCTTGTTCTTTTGGCTTCCATGCTTGCTTTTTCTTCTTCCTGTATTCAAGAGATGTGTGCCCATGAATTTTGCAAGGACAATATTTTTCCATGTAGGTTTCCTTCTTTGGTTGTTTCACCTTAAATTTACATTCATATGCTTTATGTCCTTTCTTGTTATAGTTATAACAATTTCCTATGAATGTAGATATGGATTTAGGAATACCTTTCATTTTGCTCCTGCAAACATTTGATGTGTGGCCTAGTTTTACACAGTGATTGCATGAATGCTTCCTTGGTCTTGGATTTGTGTAGACATCTTTGTGATCAGCTTGGTATGGTGATTCTCCATGCTCGGTATACCCTAGTCAGGTATTGTTGTTGACTCTTCTTTGTCCATCCAGAAAATCATCCATCCTTTTTGTACTATCTTCAGCTCTCTTAATCATATCATTGCGCTGTTGTTGAATTCTTACTTCATGCTTCAGTATTTTATTTTCTTCTCTTAGCTCACCAATAGTTTCTATTTTTCAATGAGTTCTATGTTCATTCGGTTTTCCTCCTTACTCATAATAATAATCTGAATGGTGATCTCATGATGATGTTCAGTAAGTCTTTGTATTTCTGACTCTCTCTCTTGTAGATTTTCAGTTATCTTCCTCATATCATCAATAGCTAGCGTTCTTTCTTTCTCAGCTTGTCTAGCATTATTCATAACATAAATCATCCTTACCATTTGTGTCTCTTGACCGATTTGCAGTATCTTTACTTTCTCTTTCAGATGTCGATTGATTTAATTTAGATTTGTAATGCTTCTTTCAGATGTGTTTGATGTATTGCTAGATGTAGATCCTCATGACTCAAACAAATCAAGTATCTCTTCTTCATGATAGTTTGTTTCATTACAGCGAGATGCCATAACCTTTCTATCATCTAGTAGTTCTCTCATCTTGATTCTTGCTACTTTGTATTTCTCATAGAATATTTGTATCTCTAGCTTCTGATTCACAAAACTCTTGTCTAGTTTATAGCTTCCATTGTAAGATCTTTTTCTCTCAAGTATTTAAACTTTTACAAATAAGAGATCTAGCTCTGATACCAATTGTTGGAAATAATGGAATGGTGTGTACTGAGAGGGGAGGGGTGAATCAGTACCCTTAAATTTTTTTTATCAATTAACCTTAATCCTTCAGTAATCAATTTATTGCATTACCGATCATATCTCTTATTCTATCTTTGTGTATGTAATATCAATTCATAATCTTAATTTGCATGTAAACATTCATGAAATGTAATGACACATGACACAAGATTTGGTAACACAGAAAAACCCTGTTAGAAGGTAAAAACTACGGTGGGGATGACACCCATAAAACTTCACTATCTACAGAATGGAAGGGGCCAGTTAAGGCTTACAAGTTTGATCACTTCTGATGATCTTACCCTGTCAGGAGTAACATGTTTAGACTGGTTAAGATCTACTCTGTTAAGAGCTTTAGCAACACTATTTAGTGTGCACTCGATTAAGAGATTTACAAAAGGATTGTTAAATCCACCTTCTCAAAGGATTTATTCTATTTTCTACACTTGTTAGAATGTCGTCAAAAATACTTATTGACCTGAGTATGCAATCTAGAATTGATGAGTACAGATACATTAAAGTTCACATGTATATTTATCACCTATAGTGATTGATTAATACCTCTGTTCTGCTTGGCAACCTTGAATCTGGTTCTTGATAAACATTTTCATCTTTTGTTGTCCTTCTACATAAAACTCTTAGTCTGATCCATAGATGTGCTCCTTAGCTACAATCATCATCACATCCTCTTGTTCTGATTGATTACACATCTATTTATACATTGAATTTGACCTAAATAAGTTTCACGCTTTTCAATGATAACTCTATGATCAAAGGTTTACAACTTGACCTTGATCTCCTAGTTTGCGTGTTTACAATCAATTAGATTGATTAAAATAATTACAATTACATTACTCCCTCAATAAATGGATTTAAACATGTGATTTAACGCTAAATCTAAACTTTAGTGTTTTATCAGATGTGTAAGTCAGATCCACATTTCTCGAAATAAAATTGTCTCTCGGTAGACTGGTGCTCGGGTTGCTCTTTAGTCTGTCTGTTGGTGTTCACTGTAAACTTGTCTGTCAGGTTCCTCTTTTGTCTGCTCTATCTATTTACATTGTAAACTTCTGTCGGGTTCCTCTGTGAAGTATGTTATCAGTTTACACAGTGATCCATCTTGTTGGGTTTCTCTGTACTCAACATTTTTGGTGACCTCTGTTTAACTGCTGTGTTGGGTTGCACTGAAAACCTGTCTTTCGGTGATCATGTACCGATGGCTCAAAAATTGGTTCCTTTTCATACTAATGGAAAAATATGACATCATTAACACCATGTTCATAATTGTGGATGAGTTTCCTTAATCTTTCTAAAAGGGAAAGAGCTTCAGGATTATTGTTTTCTTGACCTAGCCAATGTTCAAACTTCTCAAATTCATGGGAATATTTTTGGACTTGAGTAGGAGGAACCCTTAATGCTTCTTCTTCATCATGTGAAGAATGAGAAGTTTTATTCTCCATGATAGGATTGGGATGCATGTTGGTCTCATCAAGATTCCTAGGAAAGAAGGAGAGTTTGGGATCAAAATAACCCATAAATCTAGGATTTCTTCTAAATAGAATACTATAGGTTGGACTCAAAGTGATGAATCTCATGCATAAGGGAATTAAAGGAAAGAGAAATGTAATGCAATTTGGAATAAAAATGCAATTTAACTATCAAATTTAAGCATAAAACTATGTTGTAATGTATATATCGACTAGAAAAATACATACAAAGAAAGATGTGATCTTATTAAAATTCATATAAGAGAGATATAAATGGAAATAAGGGGAATCTAACACCAAAATCAGAATGGAAATGAACTAAGTCAGGCTCACCAAAATATAACATAAGAAATGGTGAACCTCTATGATATGTGGGAAGATGGCTCACCAAATCAAATGTGGATATGAGAGGATATCCTATGTTACATTAGGAACACCTCAAAAAGGATTTAACTCAAACCCAAACCATATTAGAAAAGACCAAAATATTGAACCCATGCTAATGCTAGATCTAGATTTGAAGATGGAGTATGCAGATTAAGTTCCTTTTATGTTAAGATGTATATGATATATAAAATGATATGGAAGACTATGAAAGGAATGCAAACTATAATAAATGAAATGAAAAATAAATAAATATGATTTCATATCTAATGTATAAAAGTAAATTCAAGATGAAAATAAGAAGAGTGAACTCACCTTGAATGCTAAGAGAGGAGAAACAATCTTTAGATCTAGAAATTATTGTCACAGAACTGTCACAATCCGAAACTATTCTGGATTTAGAACCCTAGTACCTATATCTTTCAACTATGAAATTTTCACTCTCAGGACGATGCTAACTCAATTCAATCTAGTCCCATAAATTCGGCCTTGTTCAGGAGACTCCAGAATCAACTACTGGTTCTGTATCTCTGAAATTCTGGATTCAAAACTCCGAAAACCTGTTCCTGTGCACAAGGAGAAGGGGAAAAGTTTGTAGAAATGGGCTTGCCTTAGACAATCCCCTATATAGGAATCAACCTTGAAATGAAACATAAATTGCATAAGGAAAGTAATGTATCAAGATAAATGTCAGATTTACCTTGCATGAAAAACCTTCATGGATGGATGTAGAAATTAGTTAACTCCACAAGGATGCTTGTATGTTTGGAATGTGTTGTATAATCAAGGATTCCTTAAAAAATGCAATATATCTACACTTTCCAGATCCTAGATCTTCAATGAGTGTATGCTTGTGTATATGCTGGAAACCTACATGTTGGGAGCATGCTCAGACATGCAAATGTTAGAGATATACATTAAATAAACTACATTAACATATCAAAAACATGCTTCAAATCAAGGCTTCTACCATAACCTCTAATGAGCCAAACAAATAAACCCAAGCCTTGTGCATTTTCTCTTAGAGAGGAAAGTGGGTGTGCTTTCCCACAATATATAAATCCCACTTTGATTAAATGATTGATGACAAATGATCTAAAAGATGCAAAAATAAATGGAGTGATGAAGAGCTCAATAACAAGTATGAAGAACTTGTCTCAAACTCTCAACAGTACAAATGAGATTAAAACTAAGAAATACGATGGTATGCAAGATTGAAACAAGATAAGATAATTTTTTCCATTATCCTACCATGTAATATCTAGATTCAAGCTATAAAATGCTAAGAAATCATGAAAATGCTATAACTAAAATAGCATGATAACAATGCAAAAATGAAAGACATCATTTACAAGGAGTGAGGCCTCTTATTTATAGATTTTTGGAGGACTTGGATGAGGTTGATCTCATGTGGTATTGACGCAAGGAGGGTAGATAGCTGGGGCCTAGGGCACTCCCAACTACCAAGCCAACTTGCAAAAGCAACAATGCGGAAGCAACAACACAGTGAGAGAGGAAATAGCAGGGATCCTTTATATTAATTGATCAAACTTAATACATGCCAGGCTGTAAGGCCTTCCTGGTTTCGGCCATATACATAAATAATGATTACAGTATAGTTTTTATACACCAGAGATCACAAACCTTTGATCTCAATATCTAAGCATTTGTTTTCTTTCAAAGAGGAAAGGGGAGACAAGATGCAAGAGAAATGGCTTGGGACATTTTAGGAAAAGGGAATAGACAACTCCATAGAAGGGATGCTCACACATGTGTGAGCACCATTAGGAGGTTAATTTTTGTAGGAATTATAAAATTAGTTTAATTAATCTAAGATTAATTAGAGGAGTAAGTTTAGGGGGATAGTGATGGGTATAGATTAGGAATATAGGCTAGATTTAGGATTAATCCAAATTAGATTTAGATTAATCATAGCTAGTAGAATATTAGAATGTGGAGGGAATAAATAAATTAAAATTTATTTAAAGGGGGATTTAATGGAGGGAATGTATTAAATAAAACTTAATACATTTAGGTGGAAAGGTATTTAAATTAAATTTAGATAGCATAGAAGATGAACCAGATTTAATTAAATAAATTTAATTAAATTGGTAGGAGAATATAAAAAATATAAT
Source organism: Thuja plicata (assembly GCA_018584345.1). Classification (NCBI taxonomy): domain Eukaryota; kingdom Viridiplantae; phylum Streptophyta; class Pinopsida; order Cupressales; family Cupressaceae; genus Thuja; species Thuja plicata. The sequence continues at coordinate 950,053 of MU225840.1, forward strand.
TATTTAATTAAAATTAACCATAATGTTACAGGGGAATATTGATTAAATTAAATTTAATTAAGAAGAGTGCCAAGGGACGTTTTTAGACGTCTACATTTTGCCCCTCTTTGATGTGGTGTCTAAAATGGCATCGCGTCAAAGAAAAGAAATTAAGATGCCCCAGAGAGAAGTAATTCTGGTGGGAGATTATGCCCCCTCGAGAAAACAACACAAAATAAATTTTGTGGAATTTTATCAGAAAAAGGCAGAAGGGAGGAAGAAGAATGAGGAGGAAAAAAGGGGAAATGGGCTAAGTGCCGCAAGACGTTTCCTTGGGGGGGGTTTGGGGTAGACCTAGGGTAAATCGGGGACATGATGCCCCAATCGGGATGAGGGAATAGTAAATAATTAGGAGCCTCATAATGTAGATTGCAAAAATTCTAAATGAAACTAACTAATGCAACCTAACTAAATGAGATTTTTGGGATTATATTGTGTTAATATTGGAGAGAACACCCTAGTTTGATTTTGCAAGAGGAGGTATGTATCACATGATAGACAATATGGATGACATGGTTCCTTTGCGTGGAATATACTCTTAGACAAACAAGGTAGATTTATGAGCATAGATGTAGATCAACAATCATGGTGGAACTAATGCAGTGACACTCATGAGGAAGTCATAGTACACCCAAGTCTTGATTAGGGACTTGGTGGAAGTGCACAAGACCTTGCCCCTAGTGAGGCATACATAACCATAACTACATAACCAACAAAGATGTACTAAAGTACCCACAAATAGATCATTTCATAATTGACACATTCCAATATAGACCATCCAAGACACACCAAGATATTGAATATCAAGGCAATCATGAGTAGGGTCTACTGAAACACAAAGATAAAATCAACAAAAATGTATCATGAACAAGTAGTCATTCAGTCCAAAGTTCTTTCCATGAACATGATTGTGTGATGGAGAATTGATAAGCCAACGCCAGAATGATGCATCTTGATGGGAAAAGTTTGATTGATGTTGAAACAAGCATTCATTGGCAATAGCTGTGAAATGAACAAGGAACTCAGAAAGTCAATCTTTGAATTGATTTGGTAAAACTCATGCGGGCAAAGTGTCTGGGAAAATCTCAGTGTGATGGGGTAAAGCTCATTTTTGATGGGATAAATCTTAGTTTGATAGGATTAGAATGGGTAGAATAACATGTGATTAGATGATGAGGGAGGAACATGATTGGGTAATATGATATTGGAGGATAAGATGGATTGAATAGGATGGAAGAAAGATAAATTGATTGGATTATAAGATAAATGAATTGGATGGAATGAGATTGGAAGATAATATGGTTTGAATAGGATGGGAAGAAGATAAGTGGATTGGATAGAATGTGAAGGAAGGAATTTTGAGAATATGAGAGAATTGGAAGATAAGATGGGTTGGATTAGAAGATAAATGGATTGGATAGAATTGAATTGGAAGATGGACGAAGGATAAAATGGAATTGGAAGATACAATGGTTTTAAAAGGATTAAAGGAGGAATAAATGTATTGGAAGGTGGATGAAGGAAGATAAGAGAAATGAGATATGATAGAATTGGAGGAAAAGATATATTAGAGGTTGGAAGGAAGAATAAATGTATTGGATTAAATAGGATGGGAGTAAGATTAGATAGGATGGAAGTGGGAGATAATGCGATTGGATTAGAAGATAGATAGAATGGAAGAGGAATTGATTGGATAGAATTTAATTGGAAGATGGATGAAGGATAAAATGGATTGAAAATGATGGAAGGAATATGAAAGGAATTGGAGATAATGATATAATTGGAAGATAATATAGATTGGATTAGAAGATAAATAGATTGAAAATAATGGAAAATTAATGGATTGGATTAGAAGATAAATGAATTGGATAGAATTGAATTGAAAGATGGATGAAGGATAAAATGGATTGGGACCAATGACAAGGGAGAGACAAGGAATGGTGGAGATGGAGAGATGGCTTGGATGGGAGATAGAGGAATGGAATGGATGGATATGTAATATTAAATGGATAGATAGGATTAAAGAATGGAGATTCAAGAACTATGTGGTAAAGGAGTGAAATTCCCCACACTAGCTATAGGAAAATGAAGGATGGAAAGATGAGGGATAAAAGATGCATAAAATGGAAGGATTTTATGTAAGGGATGAGAGTGGAGAACTAAATGATGGGGAATAAGTGGATTAGGATGAGTGAGATGTATGGATAGTGTATAAAGAATATGAATGAAGAGGATAAGGATGGTATGGTCCAAAGCATGCATGGATGTTTGAGTTCCTGTAGTTTTGTAAGGAAGAGAAATGGTATGAAATTGGAATCGATTTGGATAGATGAGGGATGATATGGATAGGGGATAAGGATACAGAGGATATGACAAGAATAGGATAATGGATAATGTATGGAGGAAATGCATGGGATAACCAAGATAAAAGATAGGGAAATGAGGATTGACTTATATAGGATTATGGATAGGGGTGGAGGAAATGTATAACAGAAGGACTATGAGATGGAGGACATGGATAGGATGTCAAGATTAAATGTAGGAAAAGTGGATGGAGTTATGTGGGATAATGGACAGGGGAATAAGAAACATGGAGTATATGAGTGGAGAGAAAGTATAGGATAATCAAGATCAAAGATGGGAAAAAATAGGATAATAGATGGTGCATAGGGGATGTGGAAGACATGTATGGTAGCATAGGAATTGATGGAGCTTGCCCCCAAGTTTTGAGTACAAGGGGAGGAGGATAAGTAAATGGATAGATACTTGGATTTTGAAGAAAATGAACATGTGATAGGAATATGGTGGAAGGACTCAAGCATCAATTTCTATGGATTGTATCCCTTTTAAAAAATTTTGTTATAATGTATCATGGAATTTTGAGTATAATCTCATAGATGTTGGTAGGATTGTAGAAGGGAGATAAAATGGATTGGGGGAGATGGGGAGGGATAAGGTTTTATGTATAGGATGATATTAATGGGATGGAAGGATGGGGGACGATTGATGTATAATGGATGGGAGGTTGAAAGACTTGTGAATAAATGTATAGAGGATTTAAAAAGATCATCATTGGCACATACCTTGAAGTGTGGTGAACTAGTGGAGGAGGATATTTTGAAGGAGATGGAGGAGAAAATGTGGATTTTGGGATATAAGGACCCAAAATAGAGGAAGGAGATGACAGAGTAAGGATAGTGGATTTTGGGACATAAGGACACATAATGGAGTTGGAAGATGGGGGGTTTTTAGATGAAGGATTGGAGAATTTGAGTGGAAGAAACTTTTGGATTAGCAATCTTGGATGCCAATTTTGTTTTTTATTTGAGATACATTGCTTCAATGAGTAGCTTGGGAATCCACATGATTTTTGAATTCTTCTTTTGGGCCTTTGTGTCCTTTTGAATTTTCTTTCTTTTGAATCATATTTTTATTTTCTTGAATGTGTCTTTTAGATGAGACATGTTGAACCTTGGATTTTTGTGGATTTGGATATTGTGCATTGTAGCTTTGGCATCCAATTTTCTTCCAATATAAATGGTATGGGTGAATGAGGGTAGATAGTTTGGAGATTTATTGGAGGGAATGATGGAGGGTGAATGTTGGAAGAAATACAATCATGTGTTCCTTTGTTGATTTTTATTATGGATTTGAGGTTATGGAGTGGTAGACTTGGATATGGTGGATGGAGGTATGTAAGGACCAAAAATGGATGGAAGGGATGCATGATTTGATTTTAGGAGATAAGGACCCAAATTGGACATGGATGAGGAAGGAATGGAGTTTTGGACATAAGGGCCCAAAATTGATGTGGATGAGGAAGGGATGGATTTTTGGACATAAGGGCCAAAAATGGATGCGGAGGATGGGGGATGGTAACATTTGAGTTTATTTTGATGGATTTTGGATTTGGAAGGGGTGGAAGGTATACAAACATGTTGAGACATTATTTTTCCAATGGGATGCCTATTAATTTTAACACAAGATGTGAGTCCATGTGAATGGGGAGGAGAGGTGGAAGGAATGATAGGCTCTTGAAGGAAGCCATGTTGGATAGATGTGGAGGAACTAAGAATAAATGTATGAGGTTCATGGATGGATTGGATAGATTTTGTGGAGGATTAGGATCATGTGGAGGACTAGGCTCATGAGGGGATTAGAAGGTATAGTAGTATCTTGAGATATATTGGGATCATGGCATGAATTTGAATGGGTACTTTGATCTTGACTTGAAGGGGGGGTTAATGGATTTGATACATGGAATATATTCATGAAGTGGAGAGTAAGTGGAGGTTAAATCTTGACTTGGAGGGGGGTTAGTGGATGGGATACAAGGAATATCTTTATGAAGTGGAGGATAAGTGCAAGTTAACTCTTGACATGGAAGGGGATCATTAGATGGGGTGGAGGGTATGTCTTGATCTTGATTAGGAATGGTATCATGAGAGGGGTTAAGGAGGATAAATGGATCTTGATATGGAAGGATGAGATCTTCATATGGAGAGGTGTCATAAGATGGAGAAATTTTTAGATCTAGAGGAGAAGAGGAATCTATGTTATCATGCTTTGGAACAAGGTCTTGACATGTTTGAACTTCTTAGGGTGATGTGATGGAGGAGATGGAAGCTTCAACTTTGGTGGATGGAGGGATGGAAAAATCATGAGGCTTAGGAGATTTAGGTATGTCTTGATTTGGATGGGATGGTGGTAGGTTCATGAATTGAAGGGATTTCACAACTGGATTTGGGGATCTATACTTCTCAGCTAGCCCTTGGATCCAGTTAATGGAAAATGTAGCATGGGATGGGGATCATGATGTGGGTTTTGGATGATTATGATTATGTGGAGGATAAGGATTATTATTTTGGACACTAAGCTAAAATTGTGGAGGATTAGGTGTAGGATTGGGATTGGATGGGAGAGGGGGATTATGGGTTTGGAGAAAGGGGGAAGGACATATGTCTTCAAAGGAAAAAAAATAAAAATTGACCACCATTTTTTAAGCTAAGGACAATGTTTTGGAGTTCTTGAATCTCTTGGGCAAGGTGGCTATGGAGGGAATTATGTATCGGTGAAGGATAATGAGATTAATTTCCCTTGTCAAAGGTAGAGGAAGGATAAGAAATTTTAGATGAATTGGGATTGGATATGATGTGTTGAGGATTGATTTGGTAGTTGGGTTGGATTGGAGGTATGGCTTGACGATTAGGGTTTAGAAATTGAAAGTGCTCAACCATTTTATGAAAACCAATCCATATTCATGATGTTTTAATGAGGGGTTTTGGAATTGGATTAGAATATTGTTTTGATGAAGATTTATATTAAGAGTGGATGAAGTGATATTTGAGAATGGATGAAGTATGAACTTAGGATTAGGAGCAAGTTTGGACCTTTTTTTATTTAAGAGGGCATGACCTCAAGGATTTTTATTTGATTTGGTTTGATTTGATTTTGATGTGATTTTATTTTTATTTGATTGGATTTTTTGGAGATGAGGGCAGGGCCTCAAGGTTGGATTTGATTTGATTTGATTTGGATTTAAAGGTTTGAGACAAACCTAGGTGAAACAAGACCCTATGATGGTGCAAACAAATAATTATTTTGGATTATGATATAGTATTATAATTGGAGATAGATTGATGATCCCAAGAAAAATAGGATATGAATAAGAGAATTAACTACTTGAGACAGACTGATGTTCTCAAAGCAATATGATTAAAATATATTTTTGATAATGATGAAGATCTATGCAACACTTTGATAAATCTTTCAACCTAAGATTTGAGATGAAAATCTTGATGAAGGTGTGAAATATGAAGTTTGATTTGATGTGGGTTAAGCTTGACTATGGTTGGATGTGGTTCAATCAAGATAACTAGGATTAAAGTCCAAGGATTATGATGGTGCTCCTAAGCCAAAAGTAGAAGATTTTATAAATATTAGAATTAGAAGGTGACATGGATGAAGATTTGAGTGAAGAACGGATGAACTTTAGAAGACAAATGAAGGATGTTTGAAGACAAGCTAATAATTAAGGGGTGATTGGTTTTGGATGAAGAGGAAGATGAATTGGATTAGGATTGGATAGAATGATACGAGGTTGATAAGTGGATTGGATTAGAAGAATGATGATGTGATTAGGTTGGATGAAAGATGAATGATTAGATTGGATTAAGAAACTGGATATTGATGTGGATTAGATGGATGATTAGGATGAGGATTATGACCTTGATCGAATGATTAATAAAATAATGAAATTATTAGGATGATTAGGAAGAATGTGAATGATTAGGATGATTAAAATAGAATGGAAGATGATTATGATGATAGAGAATAATTTGAATGGTTGGAAGGAAGTGATTAGGATGAAGAAGGAAGAGATTTAGGATGATTATGGATGATGATTAAGATAAAGGATGATTAAGATGATTAAGGGTAATTAAGAAGAATGTGATGACAAGGATAAGGTGATTAAGATGATTAAGATAAGACGATGAAGTTGAAAGATTTACTTAGGATGTAAATGTTGATTAAGAATGATTAGAATAATATGGATGGCTTAGAAGATGTGATTAGGATGAAGGGAATGATTAGGATGAAGAAGGAAGATGTTTAGGATGATTATGGATGATGATTAAGATGAAGGATGATTAAGATGATTAAGGGTGATTAAGAAGAATGTGATGACAAGGACAAAGCGATTAGGATGATTAGATAGGATGAATAAATTTAAAGATTGATTAGGATGTAGATGTTGATTAAGGATGATTAGAAGAATATGGATGGTTGGATTGGATTGGGGAGATGATTAAGGATGTTATGGATGATTAGGAGATGGTGAATAGAAAGATTAAGGATGATTGGGATTTAGAGGAATGTTTTTGTTTGATTAAGAGGGTGATTAGGATAAGAATTATGATGATAATGAAGAGGTAAGTAGATTTGAAAGGTTGTGTGGAGATCACAATGTAGGATTTTGACTAATTTTGGGCTATTTTAGGTCAATTTGTTCACTGGAAAGAACTAATTTTCAACATTCATCACAGGCATTGACTACGCTAAGTATACCTTGACTCACATTTTGGGCATAATTGATAGTTATTGAAGACACACATCTGAAAATAGTCTTGCAAGGGACAAAGAAACCTTGTAGGAGACATGCAGTTGTGACTTTGGGGATTTTGATACAAATTTGAAAATTTTGATGTGTGTATGTTCAAGTGGCCCTTTCAAGCCACCTATGTTTTTACGTTGTTTAACAAAATGAAGATAGTACAAATAGTAGCTATCTTAAGGAATTGGCTTCATATGAAGTATTATAGGCTCATTTCTTGGTAGTCCTTCGGCTCACACAACAGTGTCATCCCTGGAAGGGCGTCTGTGTTTTTTCCTTTTTCCAGGTATCGTTGTCATGCTACGAAGATATCTTTCACAACACAATATCTTGGGACACGTATGATGGGAATCTTGAGGGAGAATCTTCCCTCCCCTTGCACTATAATAAGTCACCGTTCGGAGGTGAATCAGTTAGGCTACTAATTTATAGCTGGTACTAAGATCCTTGGCATCCCCCACAATTAGTTTGTACATGTATGAGACACTTAAGCCTCTAGTAGACCATGTTGGATCCTTAGGCACTATTCACCTGATCCGAACTATCATCCACACACAACACCTAAGTTTGGTGGGATTGAGACAAGTTTTTGCTCAGTGTCTCATTTCTATATTGGCTGGGGTATTTACCAGTTTGAGGTCATATTATAAAGGGGAGGGGCACCCTCTAGACATGCCTCTCTAGAAGCTATATTAAGATAAACATTCTCTTAACCCAAGTTCCACGAAGGCAAGGGGAGAGGATACAACTATAGTTTAATCATAGCATCACGTAAATTAAGAGATCTATCTAATGACAAACAGCTCGAAAGAAGTGTTGAAAAACACTTCTTCAAACACACCAAAAATAGTTCATTCAAATTTGAACCTAATTAGAAAAACTAAGTGTTTTCTACATAAGAAAAAGATACAATGGTATGGTTAAGCATGCAAGTTCAATTTATTTCCCACACATCAAGAAGGAAATCATGTAAGAAAGGTGTGATTGTTTTTCCTTAAGTCATTCAAAAGTTTTTGAGGTTCCTTCCCTTATGCATTTACGATTGGATGTGGTTAATTCCTTTAAGCAAAATGTATTCAAAGACTAGTGTTTAAAGCATACAAGTTCATTCCCAAAATCCATTAAAATCCAAGGAAACCTGCATGAAAAACATTAGTAATCTTAAAGTCTTGAACCTTGAAATGCTGCAAAAAGGAAAATAGATTAGTAACACTTGAAACCATAAAAAATAAACATTTTCTATGACAAGGCAGAGACAAAAGGCTACAATCAATAGTCCACTAGACTCATGGTGGATACAATATGTTGATTCCTAAAATTTGGCTAAGTCTAAAATTTCCTAAAAACTCTCAAAAACTAGAATCTTTATCTTAACTCCTATGAAGCTGAAACCACTCTCAAACATCTTGAAAGTATATACATAAAATGTAACTTAAGTATAAGAAAGGAAGAGTATGTAACTTATACTTTATTATTACATTTTATGTATATTCTTGATGCTGAAATTGGCCTAAAGGGCACACAAAAATTCTTAAGAAATCACCCAAAAGATACCCATTTCCAGAACTAGTTTCAAAATCAAACAGGGCGGAGATGACAATGCTAGGTCGCAAATGATGATCTACGAAGATGAAAATCTGCGCAGACGACAATCTCAAAGTGGAGAAAAAAAATGCAAATCATCGTCTGTGCAAATGAAAATCTCAAACCGTTGTCAACAATATGCGTAGACGAAAATATTATAGCATAGATGATGATTCTAGGTCGTAGAAGACTGTGTAAATCACATACGACAATGCGTGACTAGGTTTGGAAAATGGAAAAAAGTTTCAAAAAGTTTAACATTTTCAGGGACGTGGATCCCACCAAGCGTGCCAAAATGTATATGCTAGAAACCTACCTATTGGGAGCATGCTGAGACTTGTAAATGTTAGAGATATACATCAAATAAACTACATTAACATACAAAAAACATGCTTCAAAACAAGGCTTCTACCATAACCTTTGATGAGCCAAACTAGGGCACCCAAGCCTTATTGATTTATTCTTAGAGAGGAACGTGGGTGTGCTCTCCCAACACAAGATATAAACCCCACTTTGATTAAATTATTGATGACAAATTATCTAAAAGATGTAAAAATAAATGGAGTGATGAAGAGCTCAAGAACAAGTATGAGGAACTTGTCTCAAACTCTCAACAATGCAAATGAGTTTAAAACTAAGAACTACGATGGTATGCAAGATTGAAACAAGCTAAGATAATTTTTTCCATTATCCTCACATGTAATATCTAGATTCAAGCTCTAAAATGCTAAGAACTCGTGAAAAACTCTATAACTAAACTAGCATGATAACAATGCAAAAATTAAAGATATCATTTGCAAGGAGTGAAGCCTCCTACTTATAGATTTTTGGAGGACTTTGATGAGGTGGATCTCATGTGGCATCCACATAGTTTCCACATGGGATAAAGGAGTGGTCATGAAAGCTGGAGATTTTCTCACACGTGTGAGAAAATATTGAAAATAATGACTCAATGACAAGTGTAAGAGGGTGGGAGACCCAAAGTGAGTCACATGTTGAGCATCTTTCAAAGAGGAAAGGGGAGACGAGATGCAAGAGAAATGACTTGGGCCATTTTAGGAAAAGGGAATAGACAACTCTCATAGGAGGGATGCTCAAACATGTGTGAGCACAATCATGAGGTTAATTTTTGTAGGAATTATAAAATTAGTTTAATTAATCTAAGCTTAATTAGAGGAGTAGGTTTAGGGGGGATAGTGATGGTATAGATTAGGAATCTAGGCTAGATTTAGGATTAATCCAAATTAGATTTAGATTAGTAATAGCTTAGTAGAATATTAGAATGTGGAGGGAATAAATAAATTAAAATTTATTTAAAGGGGGATTTAATGGAGGGAATGTATTAAATAAAACTTAATACATTTAGGGGGAAAGGTATTTAAATTAAATTTAGATAGCATAGAACATGAACCAGATTTAATTAAATAAATTTAATTAAATAGGTAGGAGAATATATAGATATAATTAATTAATTAAAAGTAACTATAATGTTATAGGGGAATATTAATTAAATTAAATTAAATTTAATTAATAAGAGTGCTAAGGTGTGTTTTTAGATGTCTACAACTTGAAATCTTGAATGGAGGAGAGGATTGGATCTTCTTGCTTGCTTGAGAATTCCTCTACTTGGCCACCATGGAATAAAATTTGCATCAATGAGAGAATATTACCTTTGTATTAGTGGAAGAAGACTTGGAGATCTTCAATGGGATGCTTGCCTTCAAATATTGAATCCACCACTTCAATTGCACAACTTGAATGCTTGATTTCTCGTGCTTGAAAAATATTTTTCTCATGAATATTATGGATTTATTGCATAAAGAATGGATTGTAAAAATGAGAGGAGATGACCCTATTTTATACTCATTTTGGGATTCAGAATTGACAGGACGACCACAACTGAGATCAAAAAATAAAACACCCCCGCATTGGGCTAGGAGCCCACTTAAAATTAATGCCCAAGGACAAGGCCGACCCAAGTAGTCCTTGTCTAGGATATGGTCAAATTAGGTCAGCCTAGTATTGGTAGGGTTAATTTTAAAGTAGATCTAGATCATGAGCAGTGTGTAAAGTCTCGAGGAAAGAACATGAAAGATGCGGTAAATCAAGCATAAAGACATTGGATATTCAAATAACTAAAATGAACTCTAATAGGTCATATACGCCATATAATAATGAGTGATAACTTTTTAGGATGGTACATTATCATAATTTATGCATCTGGAACAAGACCTACATGTCTTTAATTAAAAAGTGAGGTATGTCGATGACATAATCTAATAAGGATGGAAAACTTAAGGCAAGTTTCCCCTTATCATATTTTGGATTGAACCACATTTGCACAATAGTGTGACTCACCTTTATGACCTCAAATTAATGAATTGATATATTTTTAGCTCACTCTAGTTATTATCATATTCTAGATCACTAATAATATAGACTAAAATTCAAAGCATACACTTGAAAACATGAAGCATACACATGAATATATGAAGACATAGAGCATACATGACATGAAGAGACATAACATGCACAAAGTATACACATAAATATATGTAGGTACAAAGTACATACACAAATATGTACATTATTAGACTCTTGTTATTTCCTAGAATGTATTTATTTATTCAGCTTTAGCCTTGTGTTATCATATATGATTTACACCTGCAATATTTTATGAATATATCCCTTGAGGAACCTTCAAGAGATTTTAATTTAACATATTTCTATTTCTTTGTGGAGAGTGGTTGGACAATCTAATCCTAGATTTTGGCATTGTAATTTTTAGAGTTTCTTCTCCACAAAGCTCCATTGGTTTACTATCGCTTCATTCTTTGAATGGATATTTTTGAGATCTCCTTCCTTATATTTCCTTGCTGAATATTTATTCTATTTTGTGGGCTTGGCTTCCTTTACCACACATATGTCCATGTTCTCAAGATTATTTATATTTGAAGTACAAATTTTTTATTTTTAGGCGATCTCACTATTTTTGGGCATTTCCATTTTGGCATACATGTCTGGGTTCCTAATTCTCATTAAAATGGAATAATGTACTTCCTTGGTGCTATCTCCTATACCTTCATCTTTATAAAGATACTTGAAGTGTGCGTTAATGGAGGTAAAGCTTCTATAATTATCTTTTGATGGGTTGGTTTCAAATTTCATTACCTTTTGGATTCTTGAGAAATTTCAAGTACCATGATAGCCAGTTTTTGAAATTTGGTGGCAAGCTCTTCCATTATACCTTGCTACCTAAGTTAATTTAATTGTTTTAAGTACTATTGTGGATGCTTCTAATCAAACCTTTTGATGAGATTTTGTGTGAATTCATCATAGTGGTTTTGCATCAGTGACCTTGGGTGATAAGACTGTGGTGCCACCACTCACGAGTTGTTCTAATCAAATTGAGTACCCTGAATTTAATGGTATTTTCCTCTGCCATTGGGCTTAATGAAAGATAAGTGTCTAGATTTGGTACCCACAAATGTACTATAATTTTTCTAATCCATCAAATATAGGAAGGGTTTTCCTACTCACCCTTTCCTTTAGGTCATTATCTTGTTGTCTTTTTCCTTTTAACTAGAGGAAACTTTCATTTTGGCACCACAATAATCCTTAAAAGATACATATCTCTTAAGTTCAAGGTTATGTCTATAGTATGCTTATACAATTTCATCAACGTTATTTGAGGGTAGAATGTTTGTTTCTTCTTCTTCCACCTCTTCCTCCCTAGGTAGGATGGGAGGTTTTATTGGCCTAGGTTTGGATACCCTTGGGGAGATATTATTATTATACTAAGTGTGGTTGGAGTTAGTACCCATTCCATGAGAATTATTATTTATATTTTTAATGACTTAATGAAGTTTCTTGGTTATTCATTCCTATCACTATGTTCCAAGAGGGCTTGAGTGGCATTTTCCATAAAGGCCCTCAAATCATTGATCATTCTCTCACTCATGGTGTTGTTTGGTGTATGTTGGTTGATAGAAGTAAGCTTCCTTCTTTCTCTTTACAAAGATCTTTGAACCATTTGGCTAGTTTCTATCAACTAATTTTCATAGGTTGACAAGAAAAATCTCTGATATCAATTCTAATGTCCCCTTCCTAATTTTCCCTCAAATCACAAAATGCTTAACATTAGGGTTAGGGTTACATCTTACCAAGAAGTCTTTCCTCAAAAGTATGATCCTAGGTTTGGATCCTACAATCACAACATGAAATATATATAAAATATTCATTACAATTAGTCAAACCAAATCATATTAATAGAGTATTTAAATGGTGGACCCACAATAGTATTTAAAAAATCTTCACTTTAACAGATCAAAAAAAAATCTTCACTTTATGATGCATATTGCAGCTAAACCGTTACAAATTGGAAGATGAAGGCAATTAGAGTATTTTTAGGATTTTGTGTCTAGATTATAAATATATGCTTTTAAAAAAAAATTGGATTTGATTTTAATCTATTTTTCTATCTCCCATGAAAACTAGTATGTTGTTGAAAATAACATTTTTAAAGAGTGACACTCACTTCATAATGCATAACTTTTTTTCTAAAATAGATATCAATGTGATTCATTTGAATTTAGTTTTGTAACATCCATATCTGATGTCTGTAATTGGTTTCATGACTTTATCCTTAGAATTTCATATTTTATTAACGTTTAAAGTTGACTTAACCGTAATTTTGACATATGTTCATTTCATAGCTTGTAACCTATTGTGTATTTGTGCAATTTCAATTTTTTTGATAGAAAGAAGACTTCAATACCTAGTCCATGGTTATTTTTTAGAATTTTTTTTCTCTTATTTACTATTTTTCCATGAACGTCAAACACAAAGGTTTATTTTTGGTAAGAAACCTACATTTGATTGACGTCAAAAAACATGTACAGAATAAACTCAATTTTTTAAAAATTTATAACCATTAAAAAGATCGTTCTGAGTACTTGTGTCATGCAAATGGGCTTGTCAATACTGTTCCATTTGTGTTGGTCCCACTGAGGGGGGGGGGGGGTGAATAAGACAAAATCAAACTTAAAATCTTAAAACTTAACTCACTGATTTCCTCGGTAGAACTGAATACAGTAATAACCGATTCACCAAATAACTTAATAACTTAAACAACCATACATCTCATAATATGCAAATAAATCATTCAAACTCAGTTAACACAAATTTAACTTGGTTGACACTATATTTAACGAGGAAACCCAATATGGGAAAAATCTTTGTGGGAGTTGTGACCCACGATAAAAATGTACCTTTCTGAAGTACACTCGGTTAAGAACTTATCCTGCTAAAGATTACAAACACATTTGCTAAATGTGACCCTATTAAGGGATTTACCTCATATCAGTTAAGATCTTCACCCTGTTAGGAGTGACCTTGCTAGAAGACTTTAAACACTCTTTTGGAATGTCACCTACGTCTAGGATTTACATATAGTACTATTAAATCCACTCGGTTAATATATTTTCTCTGTTACAAATGCTAATAAGCAAAAATAAAACTTTGATATGTAAATATATCAACTACCTTTTGCTTGGTTCAAATCCTTTATGCTCACATGAATACTGGCATGACATACCCCATTTGTCTCTATTTCAGACTGTATATTCTGCTCTTTCTGCTTCTCTATTCTACTCGGTAACTCTGTTCTTCAGCTTCTTCTACTTCTTAATTCAATTTTCTAGCATCATAATATCTATTTATTTATCATCCTTTATATAGACAAACTTTTGCCTCTTAATCTCCTTTCTTTGGTTTTCCATCATTTTCTCTCACTCGTTTGATCATCTTCTTCATAAATCTTAACTCGATAAACCATTTAATTTTTACCTTGTAACTTGAACTTTTCTTGGAAATCTCATAATTAGGTTTAACCGCTTGATCTTCGCCTTAGGTCTTCTCATTGAATTTTCTTGCTCGTAGATCTTCTAACAAACTTCCTTTAACTCTTATCTCCGTCCAGATCATCATAAATTTGTATTAAATTTGATCTTATCATCATTTACAATCAATATCTTATACTCGGTAACATGCTTTGCAACTTGGTAACTAACTTCATTCACTTCTCGGTGCTCGGTGCTTGGTAACTAAAACTGACTAACACAACTCTATACCGACTGACTCTGTCTAGCTTGGTAGAGTATCTCTTTTCAGTCATAACTTAAAGTCTTTGCAATTTATGACTTAATCAATCAAGTGTACCAACTTGATAACATCAAATATATAGTATCAAACAACTATATCAACATTAATTCATCATTGTCTAATCTGTATTTTTCACCCATTTAACTTCTCCTTCTTATGATATGGTAACTCAATAAAAATCAGTAAATCAATTGCTTGACATTAATGACAAAATAATAACCGATCTAACCATTTCTACAAACATGTATACTTATTATCACTTGGTCTTCATCATCTCCATCAGTTGATAAAAAATCTCCCTCTTTGACATTTATGGCAACACTATAGTAGTACTATAGCAATTGATGATGGCAACTCTCAATACTGTCAATCTCTATCATTACTCCCTCTGAGTTGATAGTTTTATTTCTGATCTTCAAACTGTTCTCCCTCCTGGATAAATATTTTGATGTTGTATCATACATTATGATTCTCCTTCACGAGTAAATATTAGCAATTCATTCTCTCCCTCTTTCTTCAATATCTCCCTTATGGATAAATTTCATCAATTCATTCTCTCCCTCTTTGACGACAATGCCAAAAATTCATACTCCTAAAAACTTGTTTCAGCAGTGGATTATACCTTATATGCACAAATACTCGTTACATACAGAAATATCCACACAACTTCAGGAATCACCTAAAGTGTGTCACACTAACATCAATTCAAGAATTGATATTTTAATAATGTACATAATTTATGTAGCATGCCTCATTCTTCTTAGTGAATATTGGATAGGGGAAGAACCCCTAATTTACCTCTGAGATACTCAAAAGCATCCTTCAGTAGTGGATTTGTAAAGATATCAACCAATTTTTCCTTTGAATTCACATATTCCAATGCCACATTCTTCTCTTGAACTTGTTCTCTCAAGTAGTGATACTTGATAGAAATGTGAATGGTCTTTGAATGCATAACCAAGTTCTTTGATAGAAAATGGTTATAGGATCTAAGATAATCTCTTGCATACCTTCAAGTAGCTATTTGATCCAAAAAATATTTGCACCATTCATGGCAAAAGAAACATATTTTGCCTTGGCAGTAGACTATGAAATGCAACTCTACTTCTTGCTTAGCCATGTGACCAATCTTTCACCTAGATAGAATGCTCCTCCACTAGTACTTTTCCTGTCATCAATATTTCTAGCCTAATCTGCATCAGTGTATACTTGCAGATCAAAAGTACCTCCTTTCTTGTACAATAAACCAAAATATTCAGTTCCTTTCAGATATCTAAAAATTATCTTGACTACAGACATATGTGTTTCCTTAGGATTAGAAGAAAATCTTGCAACAATCCCAACAACATGTGCTATATTAGGTCTGTTGTGAACAACATAGTGCAGTTTACCAATCATGGATTGGTAAAGAGTAATATCCACCTCTCGTGTCTCATCTTCTTTAGATAATTTACATCATGTGACCATCGGTGTTCCCACAGGCTTGGAATCTTCCATATCAAAATTTTTGAGGATCTTTTTGATATACTTAGCTTGTGTAATATAGATCCCTTCTGCAAATTTTTGTATCTGTAGACTTAGAAATAACTTAATCTCTCCAATCATTGACATTTCAAACTCTTTTCTCATTTCATCAGCAAATGCATTACATAAGGTGTTATTTCCTCCAAAAATAATATCATCAACAAAAATTTCAGCAATCAAAACCTTGTTGTTACTTTCACACTTCAAGTAAACATTAATGTTATCACTTATTCTTTGAAATCCTAATTTGATTAGATAAGAGTGCAATCTCTCATACCATGCTCGGGGTGCTTACTTCAAACTATAAAGAGCTTTATGCAACTTACATACCTTGTTCTTATTGTGCTCTCAATGAATCCTTCAGGCTGTTCAATGTAAACTTCTTCTTCCAGCATCCCATTCAAAAATGTAGACTTGACATCCATTTGATAAAATTTGAATCCTTTGTAAGATGCATAAGCTACAAGTATTCTAACTCCTTCCAATCTAGCAACAAGTGAAAAAGTTTCTCCATATTCTATACCTTTTTCTTGTGCATAATCTTTGCAAACCAATCTAGCTTTATTTTTGATAACTTCTCCATTCTCATTCACCTTGTTTATGAAAATCCATTTAGTACCAATAACATTTGTATCCTTTTTCCTAGGTTCTAAAGTCCATGTACTATTCTTTTCTATTTGATCAAACTCTTCTTTCATTGCTTTCATCCAATCTTCATTATCTAGTACATCTTTAACTTTCTTTGGCTCAAATGAAGATATCAAACATGTATTGTCTCTTACCTTGCTTCTTGTCTTCACTCCAACATCTTTATTTCCAATAATCTTGTTCGGGGAGTGGTGCCTCCTCACACATTTTACTAAAATAGGCTCGGTAGGTCTCAATGCTTCATCCTCATCATTCGTTTGTAGAGAAATCTGTTTAGCTTCCTCCTTGGTAGGTGCTCTCGGTAAGGTGTTAATAACATCAGGTTGTACATATAAAAACTTATCATAGTCTTCAAGTTCCTTCTTGCTTTCTTCATTAGTTTTTTCTGCAAACTCATCAATTCTAACACTTGCACTTTCCACCATTTTGTTAGTAACTTTATTCAAACACTTAGAGGATTTACTCATTGTAGAATATTCTAAGAATATTCCTTCATCCCCTTTAGAATCAAACTTTCCTTCTCTAGAATCTTTCAAGATATAAAATATGCTTCCAAAAAATTTGAAATAACTCACATTAGGTTTGGTTCATACCATATTTCATAAGCTGTTCTGTTGGTACCTTTCTTCATTTGTAGTCGGTTCAATGTATAAATAGTAGTACTGACTGCTTCTCTCCAAAAGTTTTGTGAAATACCTTTCTCAATCATCAATGTCCTAGCATAATAAAAAATAGATATGTTTCTTCTGTTAGCAATACCATTTTGTCATGGTGTTCTCGGTACTGACATCTGTCTCTTAATTCCATTTTCATTACAAAACAATGTAAACTCATCAGAAGTAAACTCACCTCCTCTATCAAATCTCATACATTTCAGTTGTCTTCCAGTTTCTTTCCAAACTCGGGCCTTATACCCCTTAAACATTTGAAATGCATCAAGTTTTTCTTTTAAGAACATTATAGACATCACTCTAGAATAATCATCCACAAATAAAATAAACTATCTATCTCCATAGTAACTTTGAGTTCTCATGGGTCCACATAAATCAGTATGATCTAAATCCAAAATTCCTTGTGTAACATAAGTTTTTCTTGAAAAACTAGATTTAGTCATCTTACCCATTTGACATTCTCTGCACATACCATTCTCAGGTTTCTCTAATCTCGATAATCCTCTTACTCTATCCTTTTTACTCAATTTGATCAAGTTGTCAAAATTAACATGACAAAGCCTTTTGTGCCATACCTAGACATCTTCAACTTTAGCAAACGGCCAACTCTTCATAGAGGTATCAAGATAAAATAAATTACCTTTAGATTATTCTCCAGTAGCAATCAGACTTGCCTTCTTATAAAAAAATTTCACTCTTCCATGTTGAAATTCAAGTCGGTGACTTGTGTTATTTAACTGTGCAACACTCAACATATTATACTTTAAGCCTTCAACCCAATAAACATCATCACATCTTGTGTTATTCAGTATAATTATAGAACCTTTTCCTTTCATAGGGTATGGAGCATCATTACCAAATCTAACAAATCCTCCATCATTATTTTCCAAGGAAATAAACTTAAGTGTGTCACCAATAATGTGATGTGAACAACCACTATCTATAATCCATGTTTCATTCTTACTTGTGATATTAGGGCGCTTGGTTCTTCTTCATCATAATTGTCTTTAATAGGAACATACACAACTTATTTTTCATCACTGTCATCTGAATCATCATAACTTAGATCTTCATTAGAAATATGAAAAGATTTCTTACCTTTGTTTTTGTAGTCTCTGAATCTATTTTCTCTTTTGTCCTTATCTTTGTTATCTTTCTTCTCCTCATTATCTTTCTCGGGACAATTAGATGCAAAATGACCAATCTTGTTACAGTTAAAACATTTCAAGGGTAACTTACCTCAGTATTTTCCTTTGCCTCTTTGTAGCCTTCTAGCCAAAAAATATTCAAACTCTCTCTTGTTCTCTTCATCTACAGCATATAACTCTTCCAAACCACTCTGACAATTATAGAATCTCTCACTAGCACTTCTCAAATATTCATCACTAGGTATAGAGTCGTTAGAACTCTCAATCTTCAAAGATGGCTTAAATGCAGACTCAATCTTAGATGTAGCAGGTAAACTATTATCAAAATCATTAATCTCAAATGCAACCATCTTACCAATAATAGTATCAACTGAAACATTCATCTGAGGAATGGATCTCAACTCTTGTATAGAAAATATTGGAATAGCATAAATTGGTAGTAGGGTTCTCAGTTTTCTTGTAAAATATTCCTATGTTATGGCTCCACCATCTCCCCTGATAGAATTAACAATCTACTTAAGTCTAGTGTTGTATTGTATTATGTTTTCTCCATCTTTCATTCTCATTGAATCAAATCTACCTCTCAGAATTTCTACTTTTGATTTCTAAACATGCTGATCTCCACTATAGGTCAAAATAAGCTTACCCCACATTTGTTTTGAAGTATTACATCCATAAAGTTCATCATATTCCTAGTCGGTAAGTGTAGAAGCTATCTCAATCATGGCTTGTGTATGTTCTTGCTTTTGTCTTTTCTCAGTGATTGTCAAAGGTGCAGTAGTTGGTGCAACATATTCATTATCAATAAAATGATGTCCATATTATCCTATACTAGACACATGCAATCTCATTCTACTTTTCCATGTAGAGAATTGTTCCCTATTCAACTTTGGTGCTTCCCTCTTATACATCTTTAGATCTTGACTCAAGTCCTTTTAAACTTAACACTTCAGAGATCCAGTGCTCTGATACCAATTGTTGGTCCCACTGAGAGGGGTGGGGGGGGGGGGGGGGGGGGNNGGTGAATCACACAAAATCAAACTTAACTCATTGATTCACTCGGTAGAACTGAATACACTAATAACCGATTCACCAAATAACTTAATAACTTAAACAACCATACATCTCATAATATGCAAATTAATCATTCAAACTCAGTTAACATAGATTTAACTCGCTTGACACCAGATTTAACAAGGAAACCCAATATGGGAAAGACCTCTGTGGGAATTGTGACCCACAATAAAAATGTACCTTTTTGAAGTACACTCGGTTAAGAACGTATCCCGTTAAAGATTACAAACACATTTGCTAAATGTGACCCTGTTAAGGGAATTACCTCAAATCAGTTAAGATCTTCACCCTGATAGGAGTGGCCTTTCTAGAGGACTTTAAAAAATCTTTTGGAATATCAAAAAATGTCTAATATTTACAAATAGGACTATTAAATCCACTCGGTTAAGAGATTTTCTCTGTTACAAATGTTAATAAGCAATAATAAAAAATTTATTTGTAAATATAGAAACAACCTTTTGCTTGGTTCAGATCCTTTATGCTCACATGAATACTGGCATCACATACTCCATTTGTCTATGTTTCATAATGTAGATTATGCTCTTTCTGCTTCTCTATTTTGCTTTTTAACTCTGTTCTTCAGCTTCTTAATTCAATTCGCCAGCATCATAATCTCTCTTTATTTATCATCCTTTATATAGACAAAGTTTTGCCTCTTAATCTCCTTGCTTATGTTTTCCATTATTTGCGCTCAATCGTTTGATCGTCTTCTTCATAAATCTTAACTCGGTAAACCGTTTAACTTTTACCTCGTAAATTGAACTTTTCTTGGAACTCTCATAATCAGCTTTAATTGCTTGATCTTTGCCTTAGATCTTCTCAATGAATTTTCTCACTCGTATATCTTTTGACAAACTTCCTTTAATTCTTATCTCCATCCTGATCATCATAACTTTGTACTAAATTCGATCTTATCATCATTTACAATCAATATCCTATACTCGGTAACTTGCTTTGCAACTCGGTAACTAACTTTGTTCACTTTTTGGTGCTCGGTTCTCGGTGCTCGATAACTAAAACCGACTGACACAACTCTATACTGACTGACTCTGTCTAGCTTGGTAGAGTAACTCTTTTTCAGTCATAACTTAACTCTTTGCAATTTATGACTTAATCAATCAAGTGTACCGACTTGATAAAATCAAATATATAGTAGAAAACAACTATATCAACATTAATTCATCATTGTCTGGTCTATATTTGTCACCCATTTAAATTCTCCTTATGATATGGTAACTCAATAGAAATATGTAAATCAATTTCTCGACATCAATGACACAAAAATAACTGATCTAATTATTTCTACAAACATGTATACTTATTATCACTCGGACTTCATCATCTCTATCAGTTGATCAACAATTTGAGCCCTCTAATTGAGCCCCAAAGGCATGAAATCTTCATAAAATTCTTTCCATTTGCAAAATAGGCCTAATCAGGAGGTTTCGATAGAAAGTACTTTCCATTGAAACCAATAGGTTTTGATCAAAAGTAATTTCTATCTAAAGTACTCCAAAAATTTGGTGTGGTTAAAAGCTTAACTCAGGTACTTTCGACTGAAAGTAATTTCCTACTTTCAATAGAAACCTAGTCGACCGATTTAATGTTTTTTTAGGCTAGCAATTATTTCATATAAATAAAGATTTTTTTTTCTTATTTTGTAAATTCAAAATTTGAAGAATAATTTGCATTTTTGAGAAGGAAGACATTTGGAAGTGTATTTATTTTGTATTTTGTCAAATTTTAGAAGAGAGTTTTTGCGAACGAAAGCAATGAGATATAAAAGGACAAGGGTAAATAAGACTATAGGAAAGTATTCACCTGAAAACATAACAAAGACTACGTGAAGCATCATTGGCAAGATATTATCATAAGAAGGAAGGTCTCTCTCTCTCTCTCTCTCTCTCTCTCTCTCACACACACACACACACACACACACACACACAAGGATCTCTGTAACCCCCTCCCTTTACTCTCTTTCTAGTTATTTCATCTAGGTCCCCTTAAGACTCTCTTAAGAGTTTTCTTTTTCTTTTTTTTGTTTGCAGCCCAAGTTCAAGCAACAAATCAGAATATTAATCTAGCTAAAAGGTTGAAGAAAAAAATTAATCCTAAAAGCATAGATCATTTAATTGAAATGGATGTGGAAAAATTAAGATATTATGCTGAACAACCTACACATACTAGGAAGAGGACATTGAACAAAAATTCTAAGTAAATAATTGCACAATTAGAGAATCTTGATACACTAGAAAAAAAACCCAACTATTATCAATTTCACTTCTTAAAGATGAGTTTAAAAAGACATTAAAATTGTTGGGTGTAGATGCAACTTTGAAAAAGAGAAAATATTCTAACCTAAAAAAAGATATTTTTGAAAGTGTTAAGGAAGGTTCGTATTTCATTGGGAAAACAACTAGATTTGCAGATAAGTCCATTTCAAGAATAGTGATATTGACATATGTTTTAAATAAAAACATGTCCCAAAAAAGACAAATGTCTTCACTGTCATCTCAGATCGATTACAATAGGAAGACAATATAACATTATTTGAAATGGAGAATCAATTTGGATGATACTACATTGGAAGGAAATTGGGCACTAATGTGTAGAACTCCCCGCTCTGATAGGATTTAGGAAACAATTAGGAACTTGATTACTACATTTTGGACTGATCATACTCATCCTTCACCAAATATAAGAGATATTATCAAGAAGAGGATTGGGCCTAAGGAATATTTTCTACACACAAAACATTGGTTGGACACCACACAAGATGAATTGTATCTCTCATTTTGTAATTCAAATCCTGACATAAAGATTGGACAAACAATGTTCGAAAGACTAAAGCCATATTTTGTGAAGATAAATAAATATTTTGAAACTTGTTGTTGTTGACATCATATTGAATTTGATCTCTACTATCAAGGGTTTTGAAAGATGATAGAAGAAAGTGATGGTTTTTAAAATGCTTTTGCTAAACGACCAAGCCAATTCATAACATCGATCTTATGTGACAAATCAAATGATCATGCAATAGGTGAAATATATTGCATAAGAGGAACTTGTGAAACATGTGGGAATTTGGCTAAATTTCCTTTGAGAGATGAAGATATTGACATGACAAGGATGGTAAAATGTAAGAGTTACAAGTACATAGAGTCATAAAAAAAAATTGGGAAAGAATCAACAAGGTTGGAATATGTAGAGGATGAGATACATGCTGGAGCATTTATAGATAATTTTCATAAATTGATTCAACCATATATACGTCATTATTTTTTTTCTAAGTGGCAAGAAGAACAGTTCTGAATGCTAAGAGAAACTTTCCCACCTGGAACAATTTTATCGATTGTTGACTTTGCAGAAAATTGCTCTTTTGTTTCTCAAAAATAGCTTCAAGCAGAATACTAGTTTACAAAGCATGTCAATATTATGGTCTAGGTGTCTTATCGACATGCACAATTAGATTTTGATGGTTTTGAAAGTACATATCAAGCACAGTTCATTAAGAAAGAATATCACTTTTACATTAGTGATGATAAAGAGCATGACACACATTTTATCGAGCATTTCTTTAAGACATTTTTTAGATATTTGGAAAACAAAGGAATAAAAATTGAAAAACATTTCTTATCATCAAATGGATGTGCAACACAATTTAAATCAGCAAGGCCATTTTATGCACTATGTAGATATCATTGATACCAAAAAATACCACATCTTTGGAGTTTTTTTGAGAGTGGACATGGAAAGGGTGAGCGTGATGGTGCAGGAGCTTGTATCAAATGTGCTTTAAGAAAGTATCAAATGAAATATCAGGGATATCATATAAATAATTCTCACGATGTAGTTGAATGGTGCAAGATGCACTTTGCGGTGCCAAATGAGGCTATATCACAATTGGATCGAGTCGTACCATTCAGAGTGTTCTGGGAGATATTAGGTATATATGCAACATCTTTTCAAATCATTAAATCAAATTTGTATATACTTTAAATATTGATTTGAACATTTATATGTTTAACTTGTATTTTTACATTTATTGAAGGTGTTGATAGAAGATCAATGCATGGATGCAAGAGGGTAGACAAAACAAGATCCTTGCATTCAGTTATGAGTACAAATAGTAAAGTGTGGTCATTGTACACTAGAGATTACTCATGCTTTTGTTATGACTCCATTTCTAAAAACTATGGCGAATGCATCAACCAACAACATGGATATATTAGTGAATGGAATTTGGTACCACTAGATGTTACTAATACAAATGATGAAGTTGAGGATGAAATATTCGATGACATTCCATAGATTTCTACCGATTATGACCATTATTTTAGGATTGATCAAATTTGGTATGTATTTTTAGGTTTCATAATCTCAATCCATAAATTTAGTCTCATACATACTTATTTACTATGATTTAGACATATATAGTTTTATATATGTCTCTTTAATTTAAATTTACAGGTCGTTAAAAATATATTGTGCAGGACATGTTTTTGCAGCCATAGTAGAGTCTGAAAATGTAGAAGGTGTTAGTTACTATTTATTACCTTGCACCGAGGAGAGGAAGAGGATAACGAAGAATGAAACAAGCGATGGAATTATGTTTCCCACCGGTTAGTAGTGTATCTATATTATTTCTTGTCTGTGCAGGTTCAGTTGTTGTACAAGGAACGTATTTGAAGAAAATAAAAATAGTTAAACATGGGATTCAGTTTATTGATTTTCAACCTAACAACAATGTTTATCAGTATAGTCACCTTATAATTGCTACTACCTTATATCTTCATCCAGTCATAGGACATGGCATTCGTAAGTGGAGACTTGATACTGATGATCATAAGAGAATATTACATGTTATCCAAGAGCAAGCCGAACCACTTGATGTGGCATAGAAATAAATCTATATATGTTTGCAACTTGTGTGAAGTTTGGCTGAATTTTTTTGACATAAATATAAATTTGTCTTAAGCCTGGATACATGGCTTAAGAGGATGATTTAAATTATTATATTGTATTTTGATAATTGCTTTGTTGTTTAGTTAGGACATGTATTAAGAGGATGATTTAAAATATAAAATATGATTCACGTACATGCAAGATATTGTATTGTGATAATTTCATTGTTGTTTACTTAAGACATGTCTTAAGGGGATGATTCATTGGTGTTTACTTCAGACATGTCTTGAGGGGATGATTCATTGTTGTTTAGTAAGAATATGTCTTAAGGGGATGATTTAATACTTATCTCATTCAATTTATGCATGATCTATCAAGTATTAAGAAAAATTTATTGTTGATTAATTAGGACATATATTAAGAGGATGATTTAATACTTATGTCATTGAATGTATGCATGGTCTATCAAGTATTAAGAATTTTTTTATTGTTGATTAATTGGGACATTTAAAACATATAAATTTAATCATGAAACATATAAATTAGACCATGAAACATATAAATTAGATCATGTCAAACATATAAATTAGATCATGAAACATAAAAATTAGATCATCAAACATATAACTTAGATCATTAAACATATAAATTACATGTCAAACATATATAAATTAGATCATCAATTCATAGATCAAGTATGCAATCATCAAATCACATGCATGTATATAACATCAAACAAATGTTTGAAACATATAAATTAGATAATGATAAACATGTAAATTAGATCATGAAACATATAAATTAGATCATCACACATACAACTTAGATCATCAAACATATAAATTACATGTCAAACATATGTAAATTAGATCATCAAATCATAGATCTAATATGTAATCATCAAATCACATGTATGTATATAACAACAAACAAATGTGTCAAACAGATAGATTAAGATTGAATAAAATCATTTGTACTTAATTTACATAGGTAAACCATCTAAAATGTATACATAAAATAACTAATCATAGATATCAATATTTTGTTGGGCCTCATCGAATCTCAACTCTGCATCTGCGACATGACTAGTCGACACACGTCCCAATAATGATGAATGTAGTGGATTGAGAAAATGAAATGGCATGGAAGTTGAATCATCACGTGTTAGCAAATCCATATAAGTTGTAGTCTTCATGCTAAACTCAACCTCCTCAAGGCCAACATTAGAGGAATGGTGTGCTGCACTCGCTGAAGGTTTTGTATGTTGTGCCTCTCCCTCTACAACAATATAGTGGTCGGTAGGTGAATCCTGATGGGAACTGCCACTATGGCCATGGTCTGGGTGGTGAGAGTGATGTGGTTGAGAGTATCTGATAGTACCCACATGATCTCTGACATCCGGTATAGGGATATCATGGTCTGCTGCTATAAATGCATATGCATCCAAAATATCCTCATCCAAACTGGTCAACGTAACCTGTGTCACCTCTCATGTAAGTCCCTCTAGGCTAGCATGTGAAGGGGTACCCGCTGCACTATAAATATCATCTGAGGTACTGCTAAAGGATGCTCCACCTAAGGATCTAGAGTGACGATGAGACATCAAATACTGGCCAACCTAATCATTAGATATGGAAGTGGCAGCTGTTGCAATGTCCCCAACGCTATCAATGGCTCCTTAAGCTGTGTGCTATGAATAACATCATCTGATGCAGGACCCAACAAAGGAGCAATAGAAGGTGCTCTCTGACAAACAATGGACATGTGTATTGGTAACTGACTATCAAGTTGATGATAATCATCTATGTCAGCAAGCCTACCATGCCCCTGTCTGAGATATGATATAAAATCAATGTAATTCACAACCTTCTGTAAACGAACCTCAGCATAAAGATGTGCAAAATAAAGTGGAATCTAGTCATTATTTGGATAACCACCATGAGAAACAAGAGAGTGTGGATATATCAACATTGACATAGAAGGATCCTGACATCTAGTAACTTAGTATCCCTTCACATACTTTTGATCAACATAAAATGGCAAACATTCATGTTTCAAGGTGTCTTTGGGCACTAAACTATGTACCTCAGTAAGAGAATTGCCATAAGAAACCTCTCACCTCTTCCTATCAAGAATAACATCTATAGTGGCTATTTAATAGGAAGTAGCACCATGAATTTCATCCCTAATACTAATCAAGCTACCAAGAATGGACTGACAACTATTATTATAAACACTAGGCTACTAGCACTATTTATCGAGTCTCTCGATCTCTGAATCTCCTGATTAGTTCGTGAAAATAGTTCCTGAGGGGGAGTTGGTTGATCTTCCATGATGTCTAATAATATCTTTGTACTTGAAAGATTTAATTTAATGTCAAGTGAAATCTATATATTTTTCCTAAAATTGAAAAATAATTAAAGTGTAACTACATTCTTGAACTAAAATTAATTACTAGATATACATGTAAATGTACACACTAAAATGAGTTAAATAAATTAAAAATTCTACACACACATATTATATATGACGCGTGTGTGTGTGTAGTCTATATATTTTTCCTAAAATTGAAAAATAATTAAAGTGTAACTACATTCTTGAACTAAAATCAATTACTACATTTAAATGTAAATGTACACACTAAAATGAGTCAAATAAATTAAAAATTATATATATATATATATATGAAACATGATATATACATATATTTACATGAAAGATGATATGTGTGTGTGTGTTTATACCTGTATGTGTGTGTGTGTGTACAAATATATGTATATACATATATACACACACACACATATATATACTCATATCCATAAATATATACATGTATATATGTATATATACATACATATACATGTGTATACATATGTATATATAGCTAAAAATATTAAATATTTATAAAAAGAAATAGAAGTATATACATAAAAAATATTTAAAAACCTAAAAAATGACATATGAAAATCAGAAGACAACACTTTCGAAACCTTTGAAACCCCACCGTCCAAGTGAAAATGACGGGTGGGGTTTCAGATGGGGTTAAATACCCCATCTTTCTAACTTTGGATCGAAAGTTCTTTATTTCTATTTTTTGTATTTAATCTGGAACTTTCGATCGAAAGTACTCGTAATGAATACTTTCGATCAAAAGTTTTTATGAGTTTCTATCGAAACTCCCCTATACAATTTTCGGGTTCAACGCTTTTTGAAGGAAATCCTTCCTCCAAAAAAATGTAACCCACTATTGTGGGTTCACCCATAAACATATTTTAGGGACGAGACATGATGAATCTTCTTGAAGCCATTTCTACACCAAGCCTAAGAATGGTTGTCTATCACAACCCTCTTGCTTGGCGACTTACACCTACTTTCCCTGATCACATTTTTGATCCCTATAGGCAATTGCTACCTTATGGAGTTGGGCGGAGGTTGTAAGGAATTACTTGACTTCATAAGTGCCCTCTTTGTCCTAGGCTGCAACACTCCTACTAAGCCAACCCTCTTACACACCTCTCACCATCCTTCTCTTACACCTCAAGTCCTTTCTCTCACAAGGTGGTTTTTAGATAGTCAAACACTCAACATCATTGTTACCATAGGCAATTTAATTTTTAATAATCATAACATACAGATATAGGTGATTGGTAGTTAAACTTTGTTTTAGATAAAAAAAATCTTTAAAAACTCTCGTTCTTCATTTATATCAATCAATAAAGCTTGATTAACATCTCTACAAATCATAAGCAATCTTATGGGACAATAGTGACATTCCTTAATAACAACAATTATCCTTTTAATTTTAACCGCTATCTCTCAAAATAGATCACAACTATTTTTCACTCCAATCGGTCCAGATCATCAACAAAAATGAGAAGGCATACTACATTATCGTAGGCACAAGACACTTTTTTGGTTCAATATTTTTTAAAGTGCATAATTTTTTATTTAATTCTCATTGGTGTATTCTAGGATTGATCTTGTTCTATTACAAAAGTGTGCTTTAAACACTATGCCTAATTTGGCATTTATAATGTATTGAGATTAAGATCACTTCACTAATTTAGCAACTGGTAAATGCAATTGCACTATGTATAATGTTTCATCATTATAATTTGTTGGAGATCTCATGATTATAATTTTAAGGTGCGATATTGTGATTCTATATTTTTATTGGTTTCAAAATTAAGTAATATGAGGGAATCGATCATGTTTCTCTCTTTCTTCTTTTCTTTTTAGTATTCTACATAATCCTTCAAAATAATTAAGGTCAAATGGGCAAGTGTAGGGAAAAAATTATAGAGAAAAAAATGTTTTCTAAAAAAATGATGAACTGAAGAAGTTTCTTTAAATAAATCCTATTAGTTTTTCACATTCTTCTACTCCAACATTTACATATACATTAGGTTTTCATAGTTAGACATATTGTATGAACACATCATCTAAGAATGAGCTTGTAGTTAGAAGGAATGCACTAGGATTTCATCTCCACCATCTTTTTCTTCCATTGAATCTAGTGATTCTTCATCCATGGCTTCTAATAATTTAGTATAGGAAATCATATATAATTCTGAATACAACTTATTTCGATTAATACATAACATATATGTCACATTTCTTTTGTGAATCCTATCTTAACAAAAATATAGGGTACTAATAAGGACCTAGTCTTCCTCTTTCGTGATAGCTTCTACAAAGTTGTGTCATCTTCTTCAAATATCATAAGGGTATATTTAAACCCTTCTATTATTTCTCCATGTACATCTACTTTTAGTGAGATTTTATAAATATTCATAAGCACATATTCAACTCAAACATCGTTCATGTTGACACCTCCTACAAAAGTATCATATCCTCATTAGTTTAGTTGTCTTACATATGGTCAAGCATAATACATCCATGGTTATTGTAGGTCTAAATCTTACATGATATTTGATTCATCTTATTAGCTTTTATCATAATTTGACATTATCTTAGAGATCGCTTAGTAGCATTTAAACAATCTATCCATTTTTAGATCTTGTTCAACATTAATTTCCACAAGGTATTAGACTCATTCACTTCAATTAGGTCAAGTACTCCTAATTCAATTTTGGTAACTCTTAGCATTGGCATGACAACAACTAAGAAAATTCTGAAATGTATTCCCTCTTTCCTTTCAGAAATTGAAAGACATCTTCCATACACCTTTATACTTGTTTCTTCCCAAGGGGAGGAACATTGTATGATGATCCCAGACCATCTTCAACATTTGATGTCAAGCATCTATCATTTTCTCAAGATCACTTAAGGGGTTTTAGATAGTCTCTCTTCTTCTCTCTATTCCAAAATGTAGTTTTTCCTTTGCATGGGATTTTATCCCTCACATTAATTTCAAGGAGCTCATCCAAACCTTCCCTCTTCATCCTTTCTAGGGAGAAAGTTTTGTCCTAAAAATCTTCTCAAATTTTTAGGCAATCATTGTGTACATGATTATCTACCATCTCTACACATTTTTTAGGACACGTGAAAGGAAAAAATTATTCAAAATTACTCCCTACACCAAATTTTATAATGAAGTGTGTGTAGAAATAAAAGAGCTTATAGATGTTAAAAAAGAATACACAAAATATAACATGTGGAGATGATTTATATGGGAAAATCCCTTTAAAGAGAAAAAAAAATGTCCTAAGTTAAAAATATTTTTTTAATTTGAAGACTAAGAGGTTACAATACGAATCTTTGACAATGCCTTTGTAACATTATCACTAACATTCATTTTCTAGGGGAAGCAATGGGCGGGAGTAGGAGCGGTAGGGAGCAGTCGAGGGCGTTTGAATTTCAGGGTTTGTGGATGTTGCAGAGGAGCCCTAGCAGAGGGTTCGGGGGATGCTGAAGGTGAAGACGAAGACGACATAAATGATGGGTTTTTTTCGCTTACTGGTTGGGCGTCGCATGGGTGGCTTTGGAGATATTTGCTCTGGTGTGTTTTTCGTCCTCTTTGTGGCTGCATAGGTTCAGTTGCCTCTCTCGTTGCTGCGAGCGTTGGGGCTTCATTTTGTGGTCGCTTCTCTTTGGTGCTTGTGGTGGTTTTCTTTTGGCCTTCCCTCCCTGTGGGGGCCCTTTTGGTGGTGTTTGTGTGCTGTTGGGAGCACTCTTTCTGGATTGGCTTTAAGCTTTTCTAATTTCTGCTGGCCTGTGTCATGATGGGGATTTTTGCGATCCCTGTTTTTCTCTTTCGACTGCCTTTTCGTGGTGCGGTTGTGCCGATGCATATCTATTCCTTGTGGTATGGGATTAGTGACCCTAATGACAGGCGTTCTCGGCTGGTTTGTGGCGGCTTTTGGAAGGCTACGGGGATGCTTCTCCTTGCTTGGTTGTTGTTTATTGCTCTCCCCTGTTCTTGATGGAATTTTATTTTTTTTCGGTTGGGGTTTTTTTTCTCTTCATTGATGGAGAGGTGTGTGGCTATGTGCAATCCTCTATGCACCTTGTCTTTGGGCCATTTGGTTTCTTTTTGTGAGCTCATTTATGGGTATGGTTTCTCCCCTTGTTCGTGTTTTGCACTTTTGATATTGGAGTTGATGAAAATTCACAACTATATGCAAACCCCTGAAAAAGTTATGAAAGCTAGAAGCAAGGGATTTATGAAAGAGAAAACATCTTCAATTGATTCGATAATGGAATACAGAATACAAGATGATTCAAGATCAATCAGAATTGAATTTTTTAAATACAAAGAGATCAAACCTTATAAAAGGTGATCATAACCTTAAAAATGGAAACTCTAGGTTGCATAATAATAATTAATAATAGAATTAATTATTATATGTTTAAAGTTTAGCTTAAAGGAACTAGAGATAATAAGTGATTTTAATAATTAAATCAAAATGATTTAATTAATAAGTGAATTAACTTATTACTTTAACACCCACCCTTAAGATAAACTTAGGGAGTAGTTAAAACCTAGAAACAACTATTAAACGTAATAAATGGGTCCCGACAACATGGCCTAATCAGGTAACCAAGTACAAAAAATATTTGTAAGAGGAGAAAAGGAGAAAACCCAGTGGGAAAAATCCATCTCCGAAAAGAGATGAAGCCTAGTGAAGGATAGAAGAAGTCTCCAAACTAGAGAATGTCTCAGAAAATAGCAACAAAGGAAGAACATGAAAAATATCACTGAAGCATGAAGTTGCGAACACTGTCAAAGAATAACTATTGTAACCTCCACTGTAATAGAACATGATCAGGTAGAGAAGACTGTAAAAAAAGTCTGAAGAGCTGATCAATCAAAGATGGAAGGATGCCTCCAAAATATGAATGAAAGAGTGTCCATATGGTAAATAATCTATATCACCGAAATGCATAGGTACCCAGCCACTGCATCCTCCTAGTACATAGGAACAAATATTGAATACATAGATCACTACATCGAACCAAAGAAGCATTAAAACCAACATGAGATACCCCCCATAATGTTGAGCAGGGAGAAGCATGACAGGTACATTGAACTACACTGCCAAAAATAATTGCATGATGAAGAACCAGGAAAATAGAAAGTGCAATAGAAAGTACAAGCACATATAAAGAATGGTGTCGTGGAGGAAACACTCTCTTGACACACATCATGAAGTTAATGTTGTGGAAGGAACACTCACTTGAAAAAGGTAAATCAAACCTCCCTAAAACACTTTATAATGTAGTGCGAGTACAAATAGCCACAAAAATGTTCAAGATCCTAAGCATGCATCAGATGACACTTTATTCCAGTGTGTTTACAAATAAGAAAAGTTACAGAAATAGATGTCTACAATACTCAAGAATGACAAAAGGTTGTAGGTACATAAGTAATAGTTAAAAATGAGTAATCTCATGCAAGAAAAACAATCCCAGGACCTGAAACATCCAAGATAATCACCAGATTGCAAAAAATAAAAATCTGAATAAAATTTACCTGGAGTAGATGCTGGATGTGAGACCCATATAATAAGATATAGCACTAAACCATCTTTCCAATGACATGCGTAAGTAAAAAAAAAAGAGTCTAGATGAGCAAGATATGGCTCTCGGAGTGCAAAAAATAACCCTGACATTGACTGGCAAAAAACCCTGCAAAATTAGATCGGGCTCGGAACCAACTTTCTAGCGATATCTCGTTTGGCCAAAAATGCCTCCGTTTTATCAAGATACGAGAAAAAAAATTGAAGAGGGCTCCAAAACAAGAACTCCAAGAAACCTCTGTTAAATCTAGCGGATCTCCACTAAATCTGGCGATGCCTCCAAATTTGGCGAGACTGCTAAATTTTTGGCCAAATTTGGCAAATTTACTAAAAAAATTGCAAGTTCGGTGGCGTGAATTTTGAGGTGGCACAGAAACTGAGATGGTGTGAAAACCGAGGTGTTTTTTGCCTCGAAAAGTGTGTCAAGATCGTGCATGCAAAAAGGAGGGCCCTGATTTCAACTATGTCCAAATTGGACAAGCCTTATATGAAAATAGGGGTTTATGGGCCTTGCAAACGCAACCGTGAGGTCGGTTTGTGCCCAAAGTGCTCCAAAAAATAGTTCCCCTAGATCCACAAAAATCTGAAGCAGAAAACCTCCTGAAAAACACAAATTTGAAGAACAAGGCCAAATCTCTCATGAAGAGAACAGGGGCATGAAAATCTAGAGCTCTAATACCATATTAGTGTTGATGAAAAACTATCAACCCTAGAGCTCCCAAGAATCACTTGCATGCAAACACCTGTCACAAAAAGAGAGAAGCAAAAGCTATGGAGATCAGAAACAACAGATCTATGAAAGAGGAAACATCCTCAATTGATTCAATAATGAAATACAGAATACAAGATTATTCAAATCAATCAGAATTGAATATTTCAAATACAAAGAGATCAAACCTTATAAAAGGTGATCAAAACCCTAAAAAGGGAAACTCTAGGTTGCATGATAATAATTAATAATAAAATTAATTATTATATGCCTAAAGTTTAGCTTAAGTGAACTAGAGATAATAAGTGACTTTAATAATTAAATCAAAATAATTTAATTAATAAGTGAATTAACTTATTACTCTAACATTTGAGCATTGTTCCTTTTGGGGGTTGGCTTCCTTTGGTCTCACTAGTATTGCTTCCGGAAGGCTTGGGGGTTTTTTAGTTGAAAATATTGCAATAGGTGATTCCTTTTGTTGGATGGCCTTTGGAGGCAACTCTTTGTTCTCATTTTTGGTGGTTTGTTACAAGTTGTTGGCCAGGAGGATGCTGGTAGTATTCAAGGGCCCTGTCTGGTCTGGTGTTGTTTTTGGTTAAGGTGGTTTGGTGCCTAGGTTGTGTTTGGCCCTTATGAATCCCAGAATCTTCTATGTTCTATTTTTCAGTGGGCAGTTGTTGTTAATGGTTGGATTCATCTCCAAAAAGCTCCTATTATGGTTTGTTATTCATCCCTTCTCCTGTCTCTTCAAATTGATTGAGGTGACGACCTATCCTATGGAGGTGGACTATGGTTTTAGAGTTGTGGAGTTTAGGTGCTGTTATGGACTACTTTCCTTTGTGATCATTCAAATTTTGGGTTGAATGTCATTCTGGTTCCCTTTCTATTTTTCCCTACTCCACTGACCCTTTTGAGGTGGGTTCTTCTTCTATTGAGGTAGAGACGATTTTTTCAGGGGCGTTATGGAAGGATTGGTGGGATACTACTACCGCTGATAACATTCTGTTATGGGATATTGTTCTTTTAATGCTTTATTTCTTCCAGCGTCTCATCTTAGTAGGGTTTGAGATCCCCTTCAAAATCTATTTGTAATGGGTTTCGGGGCCCCATCAAAACTTGTTTTTCCTTAATAAAAAATATTCATTTTCTAGAGTTATTATGACAAGATAAAAAACTTGAAAGTCAATCATATAAACCATACAATACTACATCTTCAATAACCACTAAATATACAAAATTAAACCACAAATAAGTTATTTACTAAAGCAAGTCAAAATAATGACCCAAAAGTTGCACCACAATGGGTCCAAATTCCAAATTCCAAATTGGTCACGATCTCTACTAAAAATAGAAGATGTTCTTACAAATTCTATAACACATAATAATGTTTTCCAGAATTTAAATCTCCCATTTGTGCACTCTAGTTTGGCATATTCAAACTCATTCAAATATATCTTATTACTTGTCATAATGTGGGTCAAGATTCCAATGAAACATTATTGTAATCATAAATCACATATGTATGCGGATATGGTTCCTTTGTCGGCGGCTAGGGCAACGTCGTTGGTTGGTTGTGGTGTGGCCTCTTAGGATTTGAGGCCCATGAGATCTCCTCCTGGCATGGTGCCCTCTTCCTACCCTTCGACTGTGCCCAATCTTGGGCTTCCTTCTGCAGCGGTGGGTCCCTATTTTTCTCAAACCTCTGGCTGATCTAGTGGTCCTATTCTTTCTTATGCGGCATCTGGTAGCAGGGGTGTGGCAGAGGCTTCGGGTGGGCTTACGTTTGGGCAGGCTTCAAAGTGTCTTTTTCCTGATAGAAGTTACACTCTTGTTTCTTGTGCTATACCTTTGAAGTTGAATGAGGATACAAAGGTGGAGATTGATTACAATGTGTTTGGGTTTTGTCTCATGGGATTATATGTCGGTTCAAGGGTTATTGGCCTAGCCTCCTTGAGTTGCATAAATGGATTTTAGACTTCTAGGAGCCCATTATTTCTAGTATTGTACGCATCTACCTGATGGCTAGAGTTTTTTTTGTGGCTAAATTTGAGGTTGAACATGATAGAAAGAAAAAATTATTTGAATTTTTTTTTAGAATGAAGAATAGATACCCGCAAATGGTAAATCCATGGCACCCTGATTTTAATCTCTCTTCTGAAATGTTTGATAAGCTTCTGGTTTGGGATCGCCTTCCTTACTTCCTCTTCATCTTTGGACTGATTCTCTCTTTGAGGAAGTTGGTGACACTCTTGGGTACTTTTTGTTGGTGTATGAGGAATTGATGCAGTCATGGCTAGAGTTTCCCCAAAGGAGATGGTCCAACCGTGCAGCAAGAATCAACACAGCGAAAACAACTAGCTCAGAAACAAGAATAGACAATCAACATGCTATAACAGATCTTCGCATTATCATAGAATCAAATATTTACATCACATTGGCTTGCAACATGTTGATTACAGACTTTCGACATACATGCCTAATTAAAACAAAAATCTATACCTTAAGCCTGATGCTAACCATCCAAGGTTATCTCCTAAGAACTTCCTATAAGAACCCCCTAAGCAAAGATAAAGAAAAGGCTCAATATATAGAGCCTTCGCAACACATATGTTGGCCAAATCAATTACATTTTCCAAGAATAATAAAATGTAATACAATAAACATACGTCAAGACCCAAATCATAAATATCTTATCGCCAAGATATAGAAATGATACATGATCCAAGTGAGACGTCGTCCAAAGATCCAAGAACATCAGGAGATGAGTCACCAAGCTTCATCGATCGGGAATTGCTTCGCAATATCGAAAAACCCCAATTGACTGTTAGAGCATAAAGAACACATTGAACTGACCATGAATCTTTAATATCTCAATAGTGAAGCATCCAAATGAGGTGTGAACCTAGACATAGGTAAAACATGATGTCCATAACAAACCCTTAGTTTCATAGTAGAAAATGATCTAAACCAAAGGAATGCCACCAGAAACTAAACTAAGAACGAACTAAAAGGGAAATATTTTTGGGTGATGAAGATTGCAACCGACCCAAGGATGCTCCTACATCATGAATCGTCTGACATTCTTCACTCAGCCTATGCTCGTATTTTGGTTAAGCTGGATATTTCCAAAGTATTTCTTGTTGAGATCTTGATTAATTATTCTAAGGGCAGTTGGATTAAATCTTTAGACTATGAAGGGATTCCCTTCAGATGTAGAAGATATTTTAAAACCGGTCATGCACCTGAGCATTGTGGTTCTGTGAAAAAGAGTTCATCAAGTTCATGGTGGAAGGGTGTGTCTAATATACATTATGTGGTTGAGAATAAATCAGGTACTCATTTTAGCTTCTCTCAAGTGGTGACGCGGGATATTGTGGTTTTTCCTCAGGCTGATCTGGTTTCTCATGGTGGGGATGTTGTGGATGGATTTCCATATCTTTCCCCTCCTGCTTCTAAGGTTCACGGGTTTTTGCCCCTGATTTTTTCTTCCTCTGGTAGGGATGATGCATTCAAATCTGATGGTATCCTTGGTGATGTTTCTCCTGTTGGTGGTAATGGTCTCGGTGCCTCTTTGTTAGGGGGTGTTCCCTCTGCTTCTCGAGATGTTCGTGTTTCTGTGTTGGGCTCTTTCTCTTGGCAAGATGAGGCTATGAAGGTGGAGGAGGGTTGGATTACTGTGAAGGGAAATAAATCTAAGCCATCTATGCCCTCTTTTGACATGACTCTTCGTTCCCACAAGGGCAACGCTAAAGGTAATTCATGATGGTCCCATGTTTGTGGGTCTTTGGGTTGGTGTTTCGTTGGTCATGTAGGGTTTTTTTGGTTGTTCGTTTGCTGCTCTATGAAGCATCTTGTGTTTTGATCTTGTCTCGTTTTGTTTTGTTGGGCTTTCATGTTGTATCTCTCAATTTTTTTTGTTAAGAGTTTCAGGTCCCTTCAAAACCTGTTTTTACTCTAATAAAATTTTTTATTGTAATGATGCTCTTAGAGTCATAAGAATTTGTAATAACTATGATCTTACAAGGTTCTATTGGCATTATATGTCATTACCATCTCTTACACCCCTCCCAAAATATTCAACACAAAATAACCAACTTTTGGTACCACGTGCTCGATGAATGATTGAGATCATACAAAAAATCAATCTACAAGTTAATTTTGATTAATCTTTATCTATATAAATTTTTCCATGTAACTCTCTTATTTCAAGTCACCATGCAAAAATGTTATCTTTACATCTACCTAGTTATTTTATGTCCAAATCAAAATTTATAGCCAATAAAACAAGGACCTAATATATGCAAGCTTAGCAACTTGGTAAAAATAAACAAAATTCTATCTCCTCATCTTGGGAATGGTCTTTCACGACCATTCTTTGCTATTCTTTATAATGTCGTGCATTCAAAATCAATCTTCCTTTTGAATACCGATTTATAACCAATAGGCTTTCTTCCTTGTGGCAACAATAAGATTTTTAAGGGAAATGATTGGTCAACAAGATAGTCTAAAGGATGGATAGGAATAACCCATCGAATCATTGATCATGAAGACAAAACAACCCTATTTGGTCAATTTTTAAGAGTTTCATATGCCCCCATATACACCTTATAAATTTTGATCCCAATCAAACACATTGGTAGATACCAAAACTTTATAAGAAAACATTATGTTAGAAAAATAAACCGTCTTGAGGACATAAGTGTTTTAATACCGAACATCATAATGAGAGGATCCTCCCACTAGGGGCCAAAATGAGAAGGGTGGTGATTCAAGGGTATTGCACAACCAATCTCACAACTAGGAGATAACTGTCAGTGGAAGGACGTCATGCCCAAGCCCCAACCACGTGTCTTTTTCCCTTAATGCAACAATCTCTTCATCCATGGTCTCTCTCCAATACCCAAAATCACTCATATTCACAGTCACTGCCATATTTTTAAGCTCATCAATATGAGTAATCAAATAAAACATGCATCTCCGCTTAAGAGCATACATATCTAGTTGTTTCTCTATTGAGTGATCCTCCTTAAGAGATAAGGTGTATTTTCTAGATCCTCTTAGAAATTATATAAACCATTTGATTTCTTTCCCTCTTCAAATTCCTAACAAACTTCTAGCCAAACTCCTAAGTCTTGGGAGTAGTTTACTTACATCTTGTTTTCCATCCTCTTCTAGCTACAATATTATTGAAGAAGACTTAATTTATTTTAAAATGAAAATATTCTACTAAATAAAAATATCTCAACCACAAAAACCCAAAAGCTTGTACCTTTTCACAACACCATAGTGAAGATATTTTTTTTTCAATTGCTATCCAATTTAAGTTGATTCTCTGTAATCACATGTGCATATGTTTTACAGCCAACAACTTTAAGACGTTGTAAGGAGGAGCTTTCTTTCCATTCACAATTCTATAGGTGTCATCTCAATAATAGTTTAGTAGAAGACATATTAACTATATAACAGGTTGTATTAATTACTTCTTACCAAAATTTATATTCCAAGTCAGCTCCACTAAGCATACTCCTAGCCCTCTCCATTGATGTCATACTCATAAATTTTACTACTTCATTCTACTAAAGGATATATGAAATTATCCTATTTCTTTCAATTATATACTCCTTACGAAATGTCTAAATCTATTGAAAAAAACTCACCACCATTATCAACTCTCAGAACCTTATTCTTTTTACCATTTTAATTTTATACAAGGGTTTAAACTCCTTAAAATGACTAAAGACTTCATATTTGCTTTTGAAAAAATACACCCATCTCCTCCTATAACAATCGTCTACAAAAGTTACATAATACAAAGGCATAAAAATGGAAAGACCATTATAGGACCAAATACATGATAATGAATTAAATCCAACACCATTCACAACCTCTACATGTCAATTTGGCAATATGATAAAAACTCTTTCACAACCAATAATCTTTAGGTGAGATTCATCTCCAAGGTACAACTTATTGCTATCATATTCTTTATATTTAGATAACCACTCCCGATGCCTAACGGGAGGTCATATGAAAAGAAACATTTGAGCCAATCAACCACACATGTTCGGATGCACATGTTGTCAAAGATGCAACAAAGGCATCTACATTATCTTGGGAGGACTTCTCAGAAATTATTTGAATCGTTCTTTATTTTCTTCTTCTTCTCTTTGCAATATTTATATAAGTGCTTCAACTTCCCCTAGTTCCAACACTTAACCATTAACTTTCTAAGACATTTGAATCTTGAATTGTTCTCTCTTCTTGTCTTTCAGTATTTTATAAATTGATTGGGCCTCTTTGTTGATTTAGAATTTTTTCTCTACATCTCCTCTAAAAGTGATGATGACACTACCTCACCCATCTTGAGTTTAGAGGTAGTGATATTGATTTTCATCACAAGCAAATCTTGCAAGTTTGGAAAGGAACAAGAGAGTGGCATACAATAGTGCTCTTCCATTTCACTCCAACAAAGTGCAATTGGGTCATTAGGGTCATTAATCATATTGAATGTATTCATGTACTTGACTACACAACCATAATCCTCCATATTAAGTGGGTAGAACTTTTTTCTTTGGAAAATTTTATTTACTAGTGATTTAACATAATATATTTCTCTCAACTTCTTCCAAAGGACTTGTGTAGTGGTTTCTTTATGTATATATAACAATAGAAATTGTACCAATAGAGCCAAAGGGATATTCTTGAGTTAATCAACCACACACATTTTGATGCATGTATGCCAAGGCTACAACAAAGGCATTACATCATATTGGGAGGACTAATAGAACTTAGCATTTGAATCATTCTTCTTTTCTTCTTCTCCTCTTTGTAGTGTTTCAAAAAGTTCTTGAGCTCATTGCAATTCCAACACTTAGCCTTGCACTTTCCATGGGATATATTGATTTTTCTCTCTTCTTTTCCTTCTTTCCTTTCTCTTTCAATCTTCCATGAACTAATAGGGCCTTCTTTGTTGATTCAAAAGTTTTTCTCCACATCCCTTTTCGAACTAATGGTTTCACTACCTCACCCATACTAATCTTAAAGGCAAGGCTCTTGATTGCCATTACAAGGTTATACCATGAGTCTAGCAAAGAGCAGAGGAGTATCATACAACAATCCTTCATTTTCGCTCAAATAGAGTGCAACAATGTCAACTATGTTAGGTCCGTAATATTATAGCTAATGATATGACCCTAATTATATACTATTAAGTATACATTATATATTCCAAGTATAATATGTTGGGTACTTGTGGCATGCTTAACTTCAAAATTAATTATAGTTAGTACCTTAAATACTCTTAATTAGGATAAGGGGTATGTCCTTACATAGTTAAGCTCATAAATAAAGGTGGAGTTTTTTTCTCCCAAAGCATCATATCATCTCTTACTATATTTATATGCTATAATCTAATAATTAGATATTACCCACTTGAAGTGGTCTTTTTGATTTTTACATTCATTTCCGAGAAATCTCAAAACAAACTCAGCCATAATTGTATTGAGTGCAATTATATACTTGGTTATAATACCACCAAATGAGACCTAGTTACAATACCACCATCCTCCATTATAAGAGTACACATTTTTAAAAAAAAAATTTAATAAGGTTTAGCTTAATAGATTTCTCTCGTCTTCATCCAAAGGGCTCGTAGAATGGCTTCATGTATATCTAACAACATTAAATCTTCCAAAGAGAGTAAAAAGTCCTTTATTTTTATATCCAATGTCTTTGTCTTCTTGTATCATTCCAATAGATTTGGATTGAGATATTGACCCATAACTCTCCATCTATGAGCATATCTCCATCATAAGCTTCCACTAGCCCGTGAATCTCTTCATCTCTATCCTCGATGTGTTTGTTATTTTTGCTACAACAAGATTTCCTTCTATGCAAGCTCCTCAATTCAAGATTAGTACGAAAAACCATGTCCCAACACTCAATATAAGATCAAACTTTGATGCCAAATGAAAGGAAGTAATGTTGTGAAAATGCTTCCTACATTAACCTTTCAAAGAAGGTATGTGCAAAAATAAAAGATCTTATATTTACAAACAAAAAAAACACAAAGAAAATCATACCATGGCAAAATGTTTACACAAGGAAACTTTTTCAAGAGAAAATCCTCTCTAAAGTAAAACTAATATTATTATTTAGCAACTAAAAGGTTACAATACAAATCACAAACTATGTCTTTACACGAGTATCACCAACATTCAAATTCTAGAGCGCTTTCAACAAAATAACAATATTTTCAATGGCGGCTAGGGTTCCTGGCTCTCTGACTCCTTCTGCTCCTGGCTCTTCGGTTTCCTCGGCGACGGCTAGGGCTTCTAGCCCTTCGGCTCCTTCGGCGGCGGCTCGGACTCCTGGCTCTTCGGCTACCTCGCTGGAGGCCAAGGTTCCTGGCTCTTCGGCTCCTCTGGTCCCTGGCTCCTCAGCTCCTTCTACGACGGCTCGAGGTCCTGGCACTTCAAATCCGAGGGGAAATAAGGATTTTGTTCCTTTTCTGGTCTCTAACCCTATCATTATCCCTCTGGAGGATGAGGTTGTGAAGGATATTGATGAGGCATCCTCTGATTTCTCGGTCCATGGCCTTATCTGCAAGTTCAAGGGCTTCTGGTGAAGTCTTCCTGACCTTCACTCCTGGATTTCTCGACATTGGGAACCTAGTATTTCTGGTACTGTTCACATTTTTCCTATGGCTCGGGGTTTTTTCATAGCAAAGTTTGAAAATGTTGCTGATAGGAAAATAATTTTATGTGATCATTTTTTTAGTTGGGATGCTCGGTTTATGCTTATGGTGAAGACTTGGCATCCTGACTTTGATCCCTCTTCTGAGACTTTCTCCAAGGTTCCCATTTGGGTCCGACTTCTCTACCTCCCCCTTCATCTTTGGGTGGATCCCCTATTAGAGGTTGTGGGTGAGGCTCTTGGGGACTTTCTGATGGTTGATGAGGACTCTTATGATATTCTTCATTCAACTTATGCCCAGATTTTGGTGGACCTGGACATTTCTAAGGGTCTTCCGGAAAAGATTATGTTGCAGCACTCTAAAGGTGCCTGGAGCCAATCCTGGATTATGAAGGGCTCCCCTTCAGGTGCAGGAGATGTTTCAAAACTGGTCATTTGGCTGATCAGTGTGGCTTGGAGAAGATTAAAAAAAATCTGCTTCTTGGTGGAAGGGGGCTTCTTCTCAACATTACACTGTTGGGAAGGCTTCGTCTGTCCGAAGCTTTTCTTAGATGGTTTCTTCTGCTCTGGAGGTTGCTAAGGCAAATGAGCCTCTTGTGTCTGCTGAGGTCTCTTCCCCGGGTGAGGTCTCTCCTCTGTCTGCTTTTT
Source organism: Thuja plicata (assembly GCA_018584345.1). Lineage (NCBI taxonomy): Eukaryota > Viridiplantae > Streptophyta > Pinopsida > Cupressales > Cupressaceae > Thuja > Thuja plicata. Next base: position 992,955 of record MU225840.1, read on the forward strand.
TTGTCTATGTCCCTGCGGTAACTCTTTGTTCTGAGACTTATGTTCGAGTCTCTGATGGAGGTGAGGTTGTTGCTTCTCTTGTTGGCAATGATCCGTTGTTTCCTTCTGGCCTGGTGGCTACGGGCTTTGTTATTCCTGTCCTATTGGTTGTACCTGGCCCTTTTATGGTACCTTCTCCTGGCTCTCCGGATCTGAGAGTTTCGGTCCCCGATTTGCAGGGTTTGGCCAACGTGGTGGATGTTGGGTGGACTGCTGTGAAAAGGAAAAAATCTAAAAAATTGCCCACGTTTGTTATGGCCCTTCAATCCCAAAAGGGGAAGAAATGACCCTTCTTGTGGCTTCGAGTGTTGGTTGCTGATTCTTTGCTGGTTGTTCCTCTTACGGGATGCATCTAGACTGTTGGACTTCCATGCCTTATTTTTTCTTGCAATGTTGATGGGTTTCCTGTTCTCTTTTTCTATGGCCCTGGTTGTGGCATGTTTCCGTCTTTGTTCCCGCTGTTTTTTTATGTGAGGACCTATTGCTATATCTTAAGCTTTGTATCGGGTTTCAGGCACCCTTTAAAACTTGTTTTACTTAATCAAAAACAATATTTTCAAAATCAAACAACCCATATAATATCCCATCCTCAAGCACTAATAAATATGCAAAATTGAATTCACAAACCACAAGTGGTTCACTTAAAGCATGAGTCAAATAATAACCCAAAAATGACATTACAACTAGCTTTAAGTTCGAACACCCAAGTTGGTCATGGTCTCTACTAAAATTAAAAGATACTCTTATAGCTATCACAATATGTTATAGTCTAGGTGGATTTTTATTGGTGGATGGAGATTCCTCTGACATCCTCCACTCTACTTATGCTCACATTCTTGTGGATATTGATCCTTCTAAGGGTCTTCCTGTGGAGATAGTGATCAACTCCTCTAAAGGAAAATGGATTCAGTCCTTGAATTATGAAGGGATTCGCTTCAGATGCAGAAGGTGTTTTAAAATTGGGCATATGGCTGCTCAATGTGGATTGGATAAAAAGAAAACTAATGCTTCTTGGTGGAATGGCACTTCTGCTCAACACCATTTGGTAGCAAAGAAGCTTGTTTCGCCGAAAAGTTTCTCCTAGGTGGTTGCGCAAGTACCCCTTAACCATTCTGGTTTGGTTGCGGCTCCTGAGTGTTCTCCTGTGAAAGCCTCCCCAACTGATTTGTCTCTTGGATTGGATGGGGTTGCAGCGTCTTTGGCCTCCCTTGGTGGTGTGGGGGTGGTGGCGGCTATGGGTTCAGTGGATACTTCTCTTGCTAGTTCTAATGGTTTTTTGGCTTGTTTTTTCGCCGAAAAGTTTCTCCCAGGTGGCTACGCAAGTACCCCTTAACCATTCTAGTTTGGTTGCGGCTCCTGAGTGTTCTCTTGTGAAAGCCTCCCCGACTGATCTATCTCTCGGATTGGATGGGGTTGCAGCGTCTTTGGCCTCCCCTGGTGGTGTGGGGGCGGTGGCGGCTACGAGTTCAGTGGATACTTCTCTTGCTAGTGCTAATGGTTTTTTGGCTGTCTCTATTGGTATCCATGTTCGCTCTAATTTGGCTGATGATTCTCTGCCTTGGCAGGATGAGGCAGCTAGGGTTGAAGAGGGTTGGATTACTGTTAAAGGAAAAAAACTTAAGATGTCCTCCTCCTCTTTTGATATGTCTCTTCGTTCTCATCAAAAGGGTGCTAAAGGTAAATCCTAGATTTGGTCTTGGTTTTAGCTTGGGTTTGCATGAAGGCTGCTTCATGCATTGTTTCATCTAGGTTGTGGGTGCCTATTGTAAAACCCTCTATGTGGTCTTGTTCCGTTTCGTGTAGAGGGCATTATTGAATATCTTTTGTGACCTTTTTGTATAGGGTTTTGGGGCCCCTTCAAAACCTATTTTAACCTTAATTCAAAAAATATGTTAGAGTATTTATCACAGTTGACTCCTCAATTGGTGCACTCCACCTTGGCATCTTCAAACCCATTCAAAAATGTTTAATGGCTTGTCATAATGTTGGGTCAAAATTTCAATGTAACCCCACTGCAATCATGTTCTTGTGTCATATATTTGTCATAAGTAACTCCCATCTTACAATGTCATAATAGCATTAGATGTTTTTACATCTTTTACACACCTCCCAAAATATCTAACATGTGGCCAAAACAATTTATAAATTAGAACATTAGGATGCAAGGTTAACACCTTTCTCAACAATCCATTCATTTATTTTTCCTTCCCTACCTACCTACCTAAAATAAGCTTATGGGGGTGTTTGTGCATGTTTGTTTTCTTGCATTTACTTTATTTCATATTTGTGTCTAGGATAGGTTAAGCTTGCTTACATAGGTATCTACTTCAATAGTTTAACATGCAACTTATGTTGCATAATTTGTGAAAGTCTACACAACTTTATCTCCTTTATTCCAATTAGGTTTACATGGTAATGTAACTAATAAATACTTACTTGTAGCTCAATATTGAGCACCTCTATTCTATATTGTATGCTTAAAAAGAATAGCATTATTCTTTTATATTGTTCTAATTCATTGTGCCTATTTTAAATTCTATTGATCTTAAATGATTATCTCCACAATAAAATTTTATATAAACAAATTATTAATTTTATTTCATTTTTTAAATTTTCATAATACTAAATAAAATAATAAATTCAAATTAAAACAAACTTGAAATAATTTTACTCATTATAAATTAATAAATAATTTCATTTATTGACTAACACTTTATCTTACCAATTATAAAGAATTTTTTTAATACTCATTACATCTCACACCTTACTCCCACAATTAATTATAGTGAAACATTACATAAGGGACCTATGTATATGCCTATGATTTGTGAGATAAATAGGTTAAGGCATTGGGATATTATCTATAGGCCCATCCAATTATTGAATGTGGTATTATATGCTAATTATTTTCATTAGTACATAATCAATCTATTTCTTTATAAAGCAAGAAAGCAGGCAATTAGAAAAAAGTCACAATTTTTTTCTCATAATGTGTTATTGCATACTAGTTTCTTTCATTTTTGGATTTAAAAAAAAGAGTGGAAAAATATTTTTGATATTAAAAGCAGCCAAACAAAGGTGTTGTCCCTTACAAAACTACAGTCTGAAGACATTAAAACAACATACCAAAGCAACTATTTACTACAGAGTCAAGAATAGACCATTGACAACAAACTAGCAACACAACTAGTAACCCACATCAAGATTGGGTAGACAACCCACCCACATCATGGGGAGGACAATAAGAGATTGCAGAGTGATTTTTCCTTTGCTAATAGACAACCATCCAGGCAAAACTTTCAAAAGGGTCCCCACCACAAAGGAAAGGTGGTGGAACTCTCAATCAAAGAAAGTCAAAAAAAAAAAAGTTTAAGAAACTTAATTTGTTGGATTTTATGCATCGGATGCAAATCCATGTCTCTTACCTTGGAAACAATCAAAATTCAGTTTGGTGAGTGATTAAATTAATGAGATGTACTAAATGTATTTTATCCCTCCCTAGCGTAGGTCCCTTTTCTTGAAAAAAAAAGCAATCTAGCTATGTCTATTATGTTGTGAATCCTACTACTATGACTTCTTGTGTGCTTCCTATTGCTTTGTGGTTGCTATCAACTCACACCTCTTGGGTGAGTCCATTTTTTTCAAAGGTTTGTCATGCAATAATTTAACTCAGGATTTATTTGATAATTGTCAATCGACAAAGTTTTATCAAATGCTATTTAAATTAGAGGGGATGGTTCAAGGGTTTAAATTTGGGGACGATAAAGGGACAGCAGTGGAGCAGCTATGGGAGGTGATTTTACATACAAACTGAGGTGAACAGAAATCTTACAATATAAACATTTCTTCGAATGCGCCGTGAAAGATAGACTAGTCCACATGGAAAAGTGGTTTTTTTTAATCAACGCATGATTCAAAGTTCAAATCATATCATACTAGTATAAATATCTTTAAAAAGTCCAAATCATATCATACTAGTATAAATATCTTAAACACGCCTAGTTTAAAAATGTAGAGAGATATCAATCTGAAGTTATTTATTTACTAAAAGTTTAAATTTATTTTATTATTATTGAATAACAATATTTTCACATATAAATGGATGTCAAAATTAAGATAACGGTAAGAGTTTTTAGTTAACAGTCACACCATTACACACTATTCCTTGCTGTCATTGCAGAATGCTTCTCGACATGACTTGGCATCCTTCAGTACTACTACTAACTAACATTGGAAAGTTGTGCTAGCTGTGCGTTGTAAAACCTCTCGACAGGTAGTAGTTATTTTTGTTAAGCCTTTTTTATTTGAATGCCCATATCCTTATCTTGTGAATTGATTCCACAATCGTACATTCTCCTCTTCCCACTATACTTAGTTGAATTTGGCACACATGTACAAGTATATACAAGAACAGTCAAAAGGTTTGTGTAATCACATTTGCTTAATCTTGCAACTAATGATACAGATTAGCCGTTTGGTGGAACTTCGGCAGATCGTTCGATCTCTTATACTTCTCTTTAAGCTTTGCTACTTTCACTTTGCGCCTTCAAGATATGTGCATGCTACTCAAAAGTCACAAAAACCGTCATTTTGTGAAAAAATCTCATGAAACATGGGTCAATGAGTTTGACTCAAAAACTACACAGTGGAATCTTGATAGCAATATCACTATTTGACTTGTTGTGGAAAATATCTCCTACTTATCAACTATCATTCTGATAACATCATATTTAGAGTACAACATATCACTAGAAAAAAATCTTCGACAATCCACTCAAACTGTTGTTTTATATTAACTAATATGATCAATGTTTTGGATTATCAGTGTTCAAATATTTGATGGTTCACTTCTGGGATTGCCACATGGGACCTTCCAAGTACCCAAAAAAACCATTATAAATCATCAATATGTAGCTTTCTTCTGTCTAGAAGAAAAAAGTTAAATCATGCATGATGAGGCATTGGGTGTGAAACTCACAAGAAAAGAGCGCAAATATTAGAAATAAGATTACCAATAAGACTAACAGAAAATTGAGATGATCAAATGTTGATTTGTGCTTGCGTATGATATGAATGTTATAGTCTTGCACCCAGTATATAACCACATACTCTCTTAGACAGTAGTATTGTTTGTGTTAAAAATATGATAAGCACCACTTTTTCCACAAATGCACTAAATATAATTGCAATTTTCCATTTGGCAAGAAGCTCAAGAATACTTCAATTAAGACAACAACAAAAGTGTGACAGTGGTTAAGGAAAATGACAAATAACACAAACTAGCTTCCAAAGGGTAAGCAGATGCAAAATCCAATTAATAGGATCATTAACCCAGTGGTGCTTTCATTTAAGATTTAGTTGGTCCTAATTTCCTGCATATGAAAAATCGTAACAGGCTTTGATACAGACATTTTTAGGACTTAAGTTTTGTGTCTAATTCCAGTGGGAAAACTCTACCACGGTGGTTGAAGATCATAAAGTCGAGATTCTCTGGGAGAGAAACTAATCTGCACAGATCCCATTCATTAAATGTGTTAGCATAACATATTGACACTAAAATACCATAAATATTTTACTCAATGCAGTAAAAACGAATAAAATTGGGAAAGTGAAACAATGAAAACAACTTTTCAGACCATCTGCATTGTTTCATCAGTGGAGAGGATTAACTTATCTCAACTTATTAAGTACAATGAAAACCATCAAGCAGCATGTATAAGGTTTAGTTCCTTTTTACTAACAAAAGTTCCTACAGTGATGAATTGGCAGATGTGAATTGCTGCATCCCATTTGACTCAAAGAATAGATAGTGAAGGGGAGAACACACACACAAACACATGCACCACACCTGCACTTGTACACACACCCTACATGCACACAGTGCACATGCACCTGCACCTGTACTTGCGCACACACCCACATGTTCAAAAAAAATGTTTTTCAACCTTTGATTATTCCTAACATTATTATTTATTGATTTGCTTATTGGTATTTTATTATTTATTATTTGTGCGCTCCATTTGTTGAAGATAACTCAACTTATTAAGTACAATGAAAACCATCAAGCTGCACGTATAAGGTTTAGTTCCTTTTTACTAACAAAAGTTCCTACAGTGATGAATTGACAGATGTGAATTGCTGCATCCCATTTGACTTAAAGAATAGATTGTGAAGGGGAGAACACACACACAAACACATGCACCACACCTGCACTTGCACACACACCCAAAATGCACACAGTGCACATGCACCTGCACCTGTACTTGCGCACACACCCACATGTTTGAAAAAAATGTTATTCAACCTTTGATTATTCCTAACATTATTATTTATTGATTTGCTTATTGGTATTTTATTATTTATTATTCGTGCGCTCCATTTGTTGAAGATAACTCAAGACAGTCAGAAATGGAAAGTTGCTATGAGAGGTGTGAGCTTTGTATGTGCACGTGTAATGTCCCCTACTAGGAGGCTGTCAATTTCCAATATTTAACATACATTACTCTGAAACTAAATCAAGCAAATTTAAGAAAACAATGAATAATTCATAATATATTTGGCAGCTAACATATTCAAACCCACTTTCTTAGTTCTCTCCAAATTCTACCTGAGGACAGAGAGTACTTGTTATAGGGCGCTCGGATACCAATCTATAAGTGGCTTGCCTCAAGGTTTGTAGAACACATATTCATACCCCTCTCAGGACTATGCCCTTAGGGTTTCCGAAATACATGCTTTAGTCTATCTCGGGATTCACCCACCTTGTGAGGAATTACTCCAGCTGTTCCCAACAATCTATCTGTCCTCAAAAGGAGCTATAGCAAGAGACTAAGGGATAGGCTATGGATATACCAACTTCAAATAGATTATGAATGATTAATGAACACACACACACAGATATATATAGTTGTGTGTGTGTGTGTGTTCATTAATCATTCATAATCTATATATATATATAGTTGTGCGTGTGTGTGTTCATTAATCATTCATAATCTATATATATATATATATATATATATATATATATATATATATCTGATTCATCAATATAAATTGATGCCAATGTTATTTCACATGAACTGGACCATATATTGACGCTTATTCCTAATAGGATTCTGATATAATATTCTGTAGATCATATTGATTTATAGATAAGTACAGCATATCAGTATGCTGTCACAATGCCTGCCAGCAATAGAATATAATTTATTTTCCTTTCCAATCTCTTCCTTTTGAGGAGTATCAAATATATTTTCTAATCTTTAATCCTTCCATGATCCTCTTCTGTACGGTGAATGCCAGATTGTTGATTTCTGTAGCTTGAAAGTCTGTGTGTGTGTGTGTGTTCATTAATCATTCATAATCTATTCGAAGTTGGTATATCCATAGCCTATCCCTTAGTCTCTTGCTATAGCTCCTTTTGAGTATCTGTCCTCAAAAGGAGCTATAGCAAGAGACTAAGGGATAGGCTATGGATATACCAACTTTGAATAGATTATGATTCATGAATGATTAATGAACACACACACACACACAGATATATATATTTGTGTGTGTGTTCATTAATCATTCATAATCTATATATATGATTCATTAATATAACTCGATGCCAATGCTATTTCACATGAACTGGACCATATATTGACGCTTATTCCTAATAGGATTCTGATATAATATTCTGTAGATCATATTGATTTATAGATAAGTACAGCATATCAGTATGCTATCACACAATGCCTGCCAGCAATAGAATATAATTTATTTTCCTTTCCGATCTCTTCCATTTGAGGAGTATCAAATATATTTTCTAATCAGTTTACTTTTCCCTATTTTAAGGTAGAAGTCATAGCTTCTTTGTGGTAGCCGTAATTCATGCAAGGTGTCTAAATATAGAAAAGCAATCTAAATATAGGACTGTGCTCTTGGAGTAAAAAACTTATAAATGGAGCCCATGTGTTAAGGCGAGGATATAGTTTTTGATTAGCACAAGTTGGTGATTCAGTGAGAGTGAGTGTTTGGACAAAGAAAAAAGATTGTGAGGCTGAAATTATCTTTGTATAATTGTTGTGGCAATCTTGTAATCTGTTGTATGAATTCTCGCTCCTGAAGCTGAATAAAAGTGTGGTTGCAGGTTTTCCCACTTTGGGTTTCCTGGGTATATCTGTATTATTCATTATTGGTTTCATGAGAATTTGCTTCCGTTGCTTATTGGTGTTGATTAACCCAGAGTATTGGCAGTTACAAATCAAATAGATAAACATTCTTCTTGTTTCTATTCTATGAGATTTGTTAAGCAGTTAATCTATAGCTGGGTTATAGACATTAACACAAAGACAATTTATAACCTGATTCTTCCATCCTCCTTTGGTGAAGTGTTGAGACTTCTTTTATAATTCTATCTTTAAAAAGGCACACCTCTCTGACAAGTCATGTCTTCTTATCTCTTCATAACAACCCGAGTATCTAATTGCTTCTATTTCCTCCATCGATTAATTATCCTTAAAAATAGACATCACAATCTTTCATTATATATCTGATATATATCTGAATCATTAATATAAATTGATGCCAATGCTATTTCACATGAACTGGACCATATATTGACCCTTATTCCTAATAGGATTCTGATATAATATTCTGTAGATCATATTGATTTATAGATAAGTACAGCATATCAGTATGCTATCACACAATGCCTGCCAGCAATAGAATATAATTTATTTTCCTTTCCAATCTCTTCCTTTTGAGGAGTATCAAATATATTTTCTAATCTTTAATCCTTCCAAGATCCTCTTCCGTACGGTGAATGCCAGATTGTTGATTTCTGTAGCTTGAAAGGTGTTTGCATGTTACTTGCATGTTGAGTTTTTTTTAGGTGTTTGCATGTTGAGTTTTATTTTGAGTATGCACGAGGAAGTTCAAACTTCAGATTACTTTTCCCTATTTTAAGGTAGAAATCATAGCTTCTTTGTGGCAGGCATAATTCATGCAAGGTGTCTAAATATAGAAAAGCAGTCTAAATATAGGACTGTGCTCTTGGAGTCAAAAACTTATAAATGGAGCCCATGTGTTAAGGCTAGGATATAGTTTTTGATTAGCACAAGTTGGTGATTCAGTGAGAGTGAGTGTTTGGACAAAGACAAAAGATTGTAAGGCTGAAATTATCTTTGTATAATTGTTGTGGCAATCTTGTAATCTGTTGTATGAATTCTCGCTCTTGAAGCTGAATAAAAGTGTGGTTGCAGGTTTTCCCACTTTGGGTTTCCTGGGTATATCTGTGTTATTCATTATTGGTTTCACGAGAATTTGCTTCCGTTGCGTATTGCTGTTAATTAACCCAGAGTACTAGCAGTTACAAATCAAATAGATAAACATTCTTCTTGTTTATATTCTATGAGATTTGTTAAGCAGTTAATCTATAGCTGGGTTATAGACATTAACACAAATACAATTTATAACCTGATTCTTCCATCCTCCTTTGGTGAAGTGTTGAGACTTCTTTTATAATTCTATTTTTAAAACGGCACACCTCTCTGACAAGTCATGTCTTCTTATCTCTTCATAACAACCCGAATATCTAATTGCTTCTGTTTCCTCCATCGATCAATTATCCTCAATAATAGACATCACAATCTTTCATTATGAGAATCTTTATATATGTAATCGCTGACTATGTTGACAAATCTATTCTGTCTATTTAATTGATACATATCCATCCGTTTATTAACTATTCTTGATGACTAGCCTTTTGACTAGTCAATAATAATCTTTATTATTATTATTCGTAACTTCTCCTAGTCGCTCATATAATCATCTTCGTGCCATGTCATAATAGATCGATTCTTCAAGACTTGATAACATAAATCATTAGTTGTCAACAATGATGGTTTCCCAACAAATGGCTTTCTTTAGTATAATCATTTTCTTCATACGTAGTTGATGTTTGATTGCTATGAATCTTAACTATCACCGTGCCTTCATAACTTAATCATGTATGTGGACCATAATATTGTTTATTGACGGGATATGTTTGGTGCTGACTAGCTAACAACTTGATGATTCTTTTGATATTCAATCCGTCGATGTTATTAAGTAATGGTGCTTGTAATCCTCCTTATTGATTAGGGACTGCAACCTGTTCACGATTGCTCGGTATCATTCAGTGCTATTGGACTTGTGATTCAATGGCCTCTATGATACACGATGCTTCAGACATTTCACTTCCTCTATGTAAATGATAGTTGCCAGATGATGATTATTGATCGGTTTGGTAATCAATGATATTATAAATATGCTCTTGTATGATTGCCGTTCTTGAGATTACTGGTTATCTTATATCAATCAGCAAAAAGGAAAGTTAATGCTTGTCTGATATATCTTAGTCTCTAACTATCACCATTATCATATCAGACTTCTTAAATATTGCAATTTTTGTCTCTTTAGAGATTTCACAAAAATTGAGATACTAGATTGACATGACATGAAAAGGATGGGAATATCACAATTAGGAAACATGACAGCATATGTCTAGCATATTGAGCCTTGCATGTGCATGTGCTTTGCATTTGTAAACTCTAAAAATACAAGTGTTAGGATTGGAGTTATATAATTATATTATTTATATGTACCATAACATTTTCAGAATTACTCCAAAATCCAACTATTGTGTGAAGTCTTCTGAAAAGGCATAGCTTTGCAATTGTATTATAAATTGTTATTACTGTCAAATACATTGGGTTGTGCTTTGGAATGTGGAGTTTTTCTGTAATGTCCCCTTTTGCAAATGCCCTAGTTTTTGCCCTAAATCACAATTCCAAGTAGAACAAGAAGTAGGACAGAATTAGTACCATCATGTACCTGGTTGAGATCCTGCAACATGTTAGGAAATCATTGAAACATTATCCACAAAATAGATCTTCCTTATTAGACATGAATAGCATACATCATTTCAACTAGGGTTAGGAACATTAAATTAATCGTAAGATATATTTAATTTATTGGAGTCCAACCCTAGGAGAGCTAAGATAAGGGGCATATAGGGTGCCATAATCAATCCTCTACCCTAGGCCCAAGAACGGATGCCACCCCTCTTGGCCTCGTGTGGCCCTTTGCCATCCATATGAGGGGGTGTACCTAGTGAGGAATCCATAGCCGATCAATCATTTTCCCTAAGCCCAAGAGCAGACACCATCCCTCTTGGCCATGAGGAGGTGTACTTATTGAGAAATCCATAGCCATTCCCCTCTTCCATAACCACCCTTATCCTCCTTCCTATGATTAGAGTTCCTTAACATAATGGACAGCCAAGGAAAATGTTTTAGGATACTACAGTAGGGTGTCCAAAGTGTCCTTCCCTTCTAAGCCCAAGGATGGGGCATCCTTGTGCCCTTTTGGCCTCATGGGACTATCAACCACCACCATTAGGTGACGAGCTTAAAAGAGGACCTCATAACAGTTTCTCCCTCTTTGTATTCCCTTATTATCCCTAACATGATTGAATGCAGAAACATATAAAAAGTTACACATTATTGCATGTATTCTTCAAATAAAAGATCACATAATAATACCATATTCATATACATTATTCAGAAGCAAGAAACTATAAATAAGACCCACTGTGCCGCCTATTATAAGAACTAATACTTCATATCAATTTATAAATATAATATTCAGATTCTATATGCCTGAGTAAGATAGCTGTAAGTCAGATCTTACTGGTTTGGTGCTAAGTTGCTGAATCGTGGGACTTTTCCGGGCAATTCCGGGTACGAAACGTACCGGAATCGGATTCTGAAACGAATCTCCTGTGGGTACACATCTGAGATTTGTGTTTTTAAATGCCGAAATGTTTAGTGATTCTAGTTTGATCTTTTAGATATTTTTAAGACCT
>MU225840.1:1004933-1040160 GCA_018584345.1 Thuja plicata
CTTTTTGATACAGAAACGTGAATTTAAATTAGAATGATATGTTTCAAAATTTGAAATTTGTAATGGTTTTGTTTAGCATATGTATTGGTATATGATATTCTACACTTACTTCTATTTTTTAGCTGCATACACACACACACACACACATATATATATGTATGTATGTATGTATGTATATATATATATATATATATATATATTTGTCTGAACGTACCAAAAACGTACCCAACCCCCCAAAAAAATTCTGCCGTACCGGTGTTTCGTACCCACGTACCTGTACCTGTTCCCATTCCCAATTCGGCAACTTAGGTTTGGTGATATGAGATCACTGATACTTTTCAATCTCGTCTTGATTGATTATTCAATCAATGTAGAATGATTGATTGATTGATTGAATGAATTCCTTTGATTTGATGATTCGGGGAATTGGTAAGTTATGAATTAGTAACTCATGATTAGATGATTGAAAAGTAATGATATAATGAATGCTAGTTTGATATATTGGTGGATGATGATTGAATGAATATTGATTTGATAGAGTGATGCTTGATTGCTGAATTGTATGCTTTCTTGACCCCAAGATGAAGTGATGATTAATGTGGATTTGATGATTGTTTGCTTGATTTATTGAGGGGTTAATGATTGATGGACGAAGGATGATGATTGATAAGTCCTTCAATGCTCGGAACGAAATCTCCTTGATCGGAACGAAATCTCCTTGATACTTTATCGGTGAACGGGTCACCACCTTTCATAAGAATTGGGTCATCTTTTTTCATTGTTGCCTAAGAATAGTATATTATTCCCCTAATTGACCTCCCTTGGATGTCCTCCTCAAATGAAACCTTCTCGCCTTTATATCTCCAATGTGGGTGAGAGTCACACCTCTTATCATGGCTGCCCTTTGCAATAGTCACAACTTTTCACAATTACCACCCTTTGGAAGAGTCACAACCCTTCATCATTTCTACCCTTTGAAAGAGTCACAACGCTTCATTACTTTTGCCCTTTGAAAGAGTCACTTCCTTATTTTCTTCTCATTTCTTTTTTCTCTTCGATTAATTCTTTCTTGATTCACAATTTCCCTTTTCTCTTCCTTACTCTCTCCCCCTTTTCAAATGAATTTCTCTTCTCCCTTCCATATCCCATGTTTGAGGGGGTCACAACTTTCCATTTCATACCTTTTGACCATTCATTAAACTTAACTAAATTGTTATATTTTAATATTATTATTTATTATTAAATCCTATTTCAAAAAGGGAACATTTCATTTTCTCTCAAAAGGGTAATCCTCACATATACAATCTGTTGTGTTTTATTTTGTTTTGAATATTTGTGTAAGTTCATTTGAATGTCCATCGAAACTGTAACAGTTTGGGTCTTAAAAAAATTGTAAAATTTCCCCACATAGATTGGCGTAGGAAGCTACTTCCATGCACACAGCTTCCTTTCAGTTGGTATCACAGCTTAGCCAGCCTTGACTCTATTAGAATAATATTTGCATATCTCCTTATTTAATGGTCGATATCGTAATATTAGTTTATTAAGGTAGTTTCTATTTTTCTCTTCAATTGTTGATTGTTTCTTTAGGAAACATTGTCTGTGTAATTGCCTATATGTACATTTCATTCTTTCAATCATAGTTGAAAATCTCCCGATTATATCTCGGATATCGCGATATATTGCGCTACACAAGCTGAAACGATATTATCTCCATTAATATAGCTGACGATATTTCCAATATCGCGCAGCGATTTTTACCCAAAAATCTCGCCGCTAATAACACTTAAGTTAAAAACAAATGATTTTTAAAAATTTTAGGGATTTTTTTTAAGTTGTAAAGGCGTCGGGATTAGGTTGGTTTTTTTGGGATTAGGTGCAGTCTATATATATTTCTAGTTCTAAATTCTAATTTTTTGGTATATGATAATATTTTCGAGTTCTAGTTTTTTGGTATATGATAATGATTATATGTTTTCTGCTAAGTTCTAAATTCTAATTGCTATGCATTTAACTCAAAACTTTGATTAATATATGGTGAATATCTCAAATCAGTATATATTCTACAAATTTGGTGTTTGTGTGTGTTTTTAAGAATATTAAAAAAAATTATATATTTTCAAATGTTCGATAAAACTGCCAATTTATTGTTGAGTTTTTCGCCGAGTTTTTGCCGAGACCGAGATTTTCAACCTTGCTTTCAATAATATTAAGCAACTGCCATTATTTTAACATGGTATAAAAGCCGAATAGCCTTTGGGCGATTTTATTCCGGCAATTCGCATTTTGCATGGGGATTTTATAATCAGTCTTTTAACCTTTGAGGATCATTTTTTTCCTGTGCAAAATCACGGGAGGGTTTGTGGTCGATCTTCCTATACGTATTCCTCGTCTATGAAATATACCCCTAGGATATTTGCTCTAGATTTTTCCAAATTTGCCACAGAAATTTAAACAACTTGCATGCAAATGATTTCTATTCATTCAATAGATTATTTTGAAAACCATATAATTTCAAACAGAAATAGAGATATGAATACTACCATTAAAATATATATCCTTACAACCTTATTTCCAAACAAATATGAAATACCTCTATTACTACAAGGATTGTCTTTAGATGAAGACTTCACAAATTGCCCAGCTGTGAACTCCGTCACAAATCCACCAGGAAATGAATTGGGTTTCCATCCAATCCACCAAGAAATCCTAAAGGCTTATGTCCTCAGGTTTCAGAACTGAAAGCTAAAAGCTCTCAAACTCTACAAGAGAGAATAATAAACCAAACATACTGAGAATGAGCCTCTAAATGTTCTTTAATAACACATCCCCGTGACTCTTTGTTTTCCCTCTGCTTGACTCTTGATATTCTTTTTCTTTGTCAATTTATTTCACCCTTAAAATTAAAATAATTTTATTAATTTTTCACTAGGCTCCATAAAAGTCATTTTAATACTTTATTAAATAATTAAGCTAAGTTGTCATTTACTTTTATATAATTTGACAACTTAAACTTGATTATTTAATTGACTTCTAATGTCACAAAAGGGGACATTACAGTCTATTTGAAAAGTTCTGTCTCAAATCGCAAGCTTTTTCTCCGTGCGACATCTCGCATTTGCATTTTTTCTGTGCCTTTTTACCCCGCGACAAGTTTCTTTTGTGCAACAACCAAGTATTTTTTGATAGGATTCTCTGGTTTACTTCCATCGCCGCATTTGTCTGAGTCTCTGGGCTTTGATTGACGTGTTCTAACCTTCCGCGACAAGTCTTTCCCTTCTTTTTCCACCCGCATTTGATTTCAAGTTTGTCGGTTCTACAAGTTTTTAAAGCTTGTATTTGTTATTCGCAGGCCCGCGTCTAGGGTTTAGTCTATTTTACAGACAACGGCCAATATTTTTCTACTTATTTTTTTCAAATCAATTTCTTTTCTAAGCTTTTTCTGCACTTGATTCTCCAAACTAGGGTTTGCAAATTTTTCTAGGTGTTGCAAAAACACTTTGGGTTTTGTATTCTTCTTTGCGACCTAGGGTTTTTGGGTCTTTGTACCTACAGCTAGGACTTGTTTTTCTTTGCATTGGGAGTTGTGCCAACAAACATTTCTATCTCCAAATTTGTGCCTACAACCTGCCTATGTTTTTTGTGCATTGGGAATGTGCCCCAAGTTTTGCACAATCAAACTCTTGTTTATCTAATTTTTGTGCCTCAAAAAGTGTGAAAGATGGCTTCTTTGACCAACATACTATTAGAAGGTAGTCAGAAAGTCAAAAGGTGCACTACAACACTTAGAAGCAACGGATGAGGAATTTTGAATATCACTGCCTTGACCAAATTGTTCTGGGCAAGTCTTCTCATCCTACAGTACCAGGTGCAGATCAAAATAAATTTGATGAGAGGAATTGGGAACTCATAGTGTTCATTAAATTGTCAATCATCGATGATCAGCTACCTCAGCTTCCCTCATGCAAGGCAGTTGAAGAAATATGGGATTATTTGGAGGGCCTGCATGAATCGTCTGACAAGAGCCGTGCACTTTTTCTGAAGAACATGTTTTTCTCAATCATGATGGATGAGAGGATGTCCATGCAGGAACATTTCACAAAAATCGAGGACATATGTGATTAGTTGAAGGCGATTAGACGGACAATGGAGGAAGAAGACATGGCGGTAATCACTTTGAAAAGTCTACCAAAGTCTTATGAGCACTTTATTGAGACACTCAATATTACCTCAACTAATGTTGACTTAAAGTTTCCATATCTTTGCACCAAACTTCTACAGTATGTAGCAGGATCAGTGGAGATAGCAGTTCGGTAGTGGTGCTAGTTAGTCTTTCATAGAACAAGCCTTCACAGCAAATTCCTTTGCTCACGACAAAGGGAATAGTTAGCAAAAAGGCTTGGGTAAATCCCAGGATGGCTCCAAGAAGAACATTCAATGCAATTATTGCGACAAGTATGGTCACATGAAGAAAGACCGTTGGCATCGCTTGGCTTTTGAACAAAGGAAGCAGGGAGGGTCTCAGCAGAAGGCCAATGTCGCAGAGCACTCAGAGCAGAAAGCGTCTTCTTTCTATGCCTTTATGGCCAAGTGCCCAACAGATCACGTCAAATCATTTACCCGGTACATTGACTAAGGTGCCTCTCGGCATTTTAGTCATCGTCAAGATTGGTTCACTGACTACAAACCATTCAATGATTCAGTTATTTTTGGAGGAGGCGAAGAGTATACTGTCGTCGGAAAGGGCAATGTACAGATTCAATCTGGAGGGATGAATTTAATTTTCCTTCATGTATACTATGTTCCAAACATGGAACTCAACCTTCTCTCTATTAGTCAAACTATGAGACACTCTTCTCAGCTAGATGTGGTGTTCAGTTCGCACAAATGTAGTGTTGTTGATCAAGAGACTCGCACTACAGTTGTTGTGGGTATTAAGGATCATGGTCTTTATAGACTTCTTGACACTGGTGATTCTTAGGAGCATGTCATGGCAGCCAAAAGTTCTTCCATCAGCAATCTCTGGCATCAGCAGTACAGGTATCTAAACATACAGTATCTCTCTCGGCTAGCTCGGCAGGATTTGGTTGTTGGCTTACCTGAGATTTAGACTCAGAATCATGGAGTTTGTGGAGCTTGTCAGGCTGGAAAGCAGCATAGGACTCCATTTTCAGAAGGCGATTCTTGGCGAGCTTCCAAGGGATTATAATTGGTTCACGCTGATGTATAAGGACCAATGAACACTCCTTTAGTTACTAGGTCTAAGTATTTTTTGTTATTTGTTAATGATTTTAATTGTAAAATGTGGGTGTATTTTCTTAAACAAAAACCAGAGGTGTTTAGTATGTTTCATAAGTTTAAAGCATTGGTAGAAAAAGAATCAAGTCAACACATGATAACTCTTAGGACAAACAATGAGGGGGAATTTCAATCTTCTGATTTCTCCAACTTTTGTGCACGTTGTGGTATCGAGCGTCAACTTACTACACCTTACGCCCCTCAGCAGAACGATGTGGTTGAGTGAAGAAACCACACAATCACTGAGATGGCTTGGTCTATGTTGGAACATAGAAATGTTCCAAAGAGATTTTAGGTAGAAGCAGTCTACACTATTGTTTATCTTCTGAACAGGTCTCCTACATAGGCCATTAAAAGGAAGACTCCACAGGCAGCCTGGTCTAGAAGGAAGTCAAAAATCACTCATTTAAAAGTATTTGGCTCTTTCGCTTATGTTTGGATTCCAGATGCCAAGCGCTCAAAACTAGATTCCAAGAGCCAAAAGATCATGTTCACAGGATACAGTGGAAAGCACAAAGCACATCGACTGATTGATGTAGACATTGGTTGTCTCATAATTAGTCGAGATGTTGTCTTTGATGAAGAACGAGGGCCTTTTTAGCTCTCTTCTCCTGTTTTGAGTCCTGAGGATCCACCTTTGCAGGCTAAGGATTTGGGTGTTAGTCTTTCCATTTGGTCCACATGATGGGAGGGATTCAGATGACTCTAACTTTGAAGTTGTGGAGTCTCCTAGGCATGATATTGCAGCACCTAACTTTCCTTAGGAACTTGTTGATCTACTTCTTGATGAACCTGTTCCAGCCAATCCATGTCCAATTGTACCTCCTATATCAGATGTTGGTACTTCTACTCTAGCCGAAATGGTGGGCCAAGACCATAGGTAATCTTCGTGATGATGAGCTCATTGAGGGTAGATTGTCTAGAAATAAGAGCAAACAACAGAATACAATAAACTTTGCCCTTATGGCCAACATTCACAATGTTTATGAGCCTCAAACATATTCAAAGGCTAAAGGTATCCTTGAGTGGGAACAAGCTATGGAACTTGAACATCTAGTCTTTTGAAGAACAATACCCGAATCCTTTCTAATCTTCTACCTGGGAAGAAGCCCATTGGTTGCAAATGGGTATATAATGTTAAGAACAAGGTTGATGGAACCCTTGATAAGTACAAGGACCAGCTAGTTGCTAGAGGGTTCTCATAGAAAGAGGGCATTGATTGTGAGATGACGTTTGCTCCTACAGCTAACATGAGTATCATTCGGCTTGTCCTCTCCATTTCAACTCAATTTGGATGGAAAGCCCATCAAATGAAAGTCAAGAGTGTATTTCCAAATGGTGAGTTGCAAGAAGTCTATATGACACAACATCTTGGTTTCAAGGTTGTCGGTAAGGAACACCAGGTATGCACACTGGTGGAAGCACTCTATGGCTTGAAACAAGCTCCTTAGGCTTGGTACATAAAGATTGATAAGTACCTTTGTGATCAAGGTTTTCAAAGGAGTTCTAATTTCAATCTGTATGTCAAAACTATTGGCGATGATACTCTTCTACTTGTCATCTATGTTGATGATTTGATTATTGGTAATTCAACACTTTTGATCGAACAGATCAAACAGAGTTTGTGTCAGTCATTTGACATAACAAATTTGGGACTTCTGCATTATTGCTTAGGTGTTGAAGTTTAGCACAAAGATGATTGTACCTTTATATCTCAGTCAAAATATGTCAGGAGCCTACTAGAAAAATTTAGGATACAAGATTGCAAACCTATCTCCACACCTATGGAGAAAGGGCTAAATTTGTCTGCCAAAACATATTCACCTATGGTAGATGAATCCATGTTCAAGCAACTAGTGGGCAGTCTCATCTATCTCACTGCCACTAGACCTGATCTCAGTTTTACTATGAGCTACATTTCTTGCTTCATGATAGCTCCTAGAGTTGAACATTGAGTTGTAGCAAAGCATGTGCTGAGGTATGTGAAGGGCAATTCTGATTTTGGCATTTTGTATTGCAGAAGTAAAGCTCCTAGACTCATTGGTTTCACAGATTTAGATTGGGCAGCCTCTGTTGATGACAGGAAGTCTATATTTGTGTATATCTTCAGTCTGGGAACAGGTGTCGTCAAATGGACCAGCAAGAAATAGCAGGTGGTAGCTCTTTCCTCAACTGAAGCAAAATATCGGGAAACTATTAAACCAGATTGTGAGGCAGTTTGGCTTCGACTAATGCTTTCTGATATGCACATGCCTCAAGAAGATCCTTCACCTCTCTTTTGTGATGATCAAGTAGTGCTCAAACTTGCCAAAAATCCAGTCTTCCATGAGCAGACCAAGCATGGTTAGCTTCACTGCCATTACATCTGTAAGCTTGTAGAAGAAGGATCGGTTCAGTTACAATATGTTCCAACTGCGGATCAGACTGCAGACATTCTCACCAAATCTCTGGGCCCAGACAAATTTGTAAAATTTCGAGGGCAACTTGGTGTAGTTGAAAGATTGACCATTAAGGGAGGGTATTAGAATAACATTTGCATATCTCCTTATTGAATGGTCAATATTGTAATATTAGTTTATTAAGGTAGTTTCCATTTTTCTCTTCAATTATCAATTGTTTCTTTAGGAAACATCGTCTATGTAATTGCCTTTATGTACATTTCATTCTTTCAAAAATATTAAGCAATTACCATTATCTTAACAGATTTTGTTGTTGAGTTGAATGGTTTTTTGTGCTTATCTCAATTTGAGTGAGAGCTTTTGCAGAAGCATTTTTGGGACCTTGTCGCAGAGGAAAGAAGCACATTCGAAAGGATTGAGATGGAAAAGTTTAATAGCAGCAATTTTGAGTTGTGATAGCTTAAAATGGAAGATATGCTCGTAGACAATGATCTACGAACTGCAATATCTGGTGTCAAACCTGCCAGCATGACTCAAGATAACTAAGAGTTGATGGATCAGAATGCCGGGTTTGATCAGACTTTATTTGGTAGACTCCATGATATCAAATGTTCATGAAGAGAAGACCACATCACTCCTATGAAATGCAGAGAAAATCTTTCAAGATGGCTAAGGGCCTCTAATTTTTTTGACACCAACAAATCTTCTCAAGATAACAGTGAAGCATTTGTTGCAGCCTTGGCAACGCATGTATCTGAAGATGTGTGGTTGATAGACTTGGATGCATCTTTCATATGACCTCGCATAGGTGTTGGTTCTCTAAGTATGAAGAATTTGATGGTGGAAAGGTGTATCGAAGCGATGATTCTCATCTAAAAATTATTGGCCGTGGAAGTCAAAATCAAATTCCTTGATGGTATAGTGAAGGGGATCAATGGTGTGTTGCATATCCCGAGTTCGGCACAAAACCTCCTTTCCGTAAGTTGAACGATGTGGGTGTGCAAGTTGTTTTCTCAAGTGGAGGATACAATATGACTAGTGGAGCTATGGTGTTGGCTAGGGTTGTTTGCATTAGCACCTTGGTCAATCTTGATGTATACGTTATTCAGTGAAATAGTTCTGACAAGTCAAAGAAAAGAACCTTAAATTCTTCATCCTCACAATCAAATCAAGTAGTGAAGAAATCAATTGCATCTCTGATGATTGTGCATTTTGGGTACCTAAGGTGTTCATTCAATGGAGATGAAGTTTCCTATAGAGAAGTTGATGTTATGACACCAAAGACGAGACCGTATTGCTGAGGTCTTAGAGCCCTGAAAAACAAATGTCATGTTGAGGGGCTTAATGATTGTAATCTCAAAATCAACTTTTATAAACATTGCATTTATGGAAAACAAAATGGTGTACACGTTTATTCTAGTTCTCAGTCAATTCAAGGAGTTCAAGGCTTTGGTTGAAAATCAGACTATTAGAAAGATTGCGTTTGAGAACTGTGACAATGGTGATGAATCTCGTTCAATAGAATTCGTTCTATAACGAGCACGAGACACAACTCCATACACCCCTCGATAAAATGGAGTTAACGAGAGGATGAACAAGATGCTAATGGACAGGGCTAGAATATGCTGAGTGGTGTTGGTCTTGAATAGAAGTTTTGGGCTGAAACTGTAGCCACTACCTACTATCTATTAAGCAGGACTCCTACATCAATGCTTGTTAATGGACACTAATGGAGGTGTTCTTAGAGTATTTGGTTGCAAGGCATATACACATGTGACAAATGAGAAAAGGTCTAAGTTGGAAACAAGATGGTTAAATGTATGTTCGTTGACTATGGTGTCAATGCAAAGGGGTAGAAGCTTTGAGATCTAGTGGCGAGAAGGTTCTCTACAATATAAGTGTAATTTTTAGATAGATGAAACCTTCCTCTGTTGAACTGCAACTAGAAAAAGATGTAATCAGCCCAATTTGTTGAGACTGGTCGGCCAGCCTGATTCCAATCAGTGTTAGTTAACACCATTGACTTTTTCTTTTTGGTTTATCGTTTTAATAAACTGAAATTAGCAATAAATGAAATTATTGCTAATTTCCTAAATAATTGTCAATCAGGTGAACTTGTGCTTTGGTAGGATAAATAAAGTAAAATAAATTTGTTTTTCTATGTTCTTGGCTGACTCGATAAACTGCCTTTGGGTAGGATGGCTAAACTACTATCTATAATAGTTTGGGCTAGTAAAAGGGCAGGCTTGGTTGATGAAATATGTCTTTGTGCACGCAGGACTATTGGGACACTAACCCCAAAGTCTGTGCCATGTAGGACAACCACCCTACGCTGGTAATTCATTTGAATTGAGAATCATGGGTAAAGGAAATTGATTATGGTTTTCTGATCACAGACAAACTTCCCAGAGGATCAAGGATTGGAGCCTTGAAAGCGCAGAAGGGAGACAAGGGACCCATTCACAGAAATTGCATGGCAGGAGTCTGAACTACAAGTTGGGGAGAGGCGAATAGTCCATCTTTCCCTTTTGTCTCCGAGAAGGCAAAGCCAGACACATCAATTTTCAGGATAGCA
This sequence comes from Thuja plicata, assembly GCA_018584345.1. NCBI lineage: Eukaryota > Viridiplantae > Streptophyta > Pinopsida > Cupressales > Cupressaceae > Thuja > Thuja plicata. The sequence continues at coordinate 1,015,206 of MU225840.1, forward strand.
CCAGCTGCAATTGGAGTCTAGACACAACAATAAGAGGAATCAATCATTGAGGAGGTCTGCAAATCAGGATCGCAACTAGTTCGATCAAAGGAGAAGATAGCAGCAAGCAAAGAAGACATTCACACACTTCAACACTAATGTAGCTTGCGCCTGGGAACACAAGCTTAACAGAGATAACAGAGATATCATAATTAGTGTTCCATCGAAAAAACCAGTATGTCATTTCGATTCAGATCTGTAAACTGTAAGACGGATTGCTAAAATGAAAGGTTGTATTGCTGTATTGCTCTTTCATGAAAAAACAGGGAAATTGATATATTTTGGAATGTAATCAGAGTTGATGTCCTCAATTTTCAAGTACAAGGTAGGTTTCTCTGACTGTTTTTCTATTTTTTTTTTCTTTTTTGTAAGTTTCATTTTCAAAATCTGATTTGAACATAATTACCAAGAGACGGGGTACTTGGAGACCCCAGAGACTGGTACCGGTACCAGTATGACTGAATTTCAAAAATAGGAGATGGGGGTACTTGGAGAAGCCATTTTTTAAATATAATTTAATAATTTCCAGGAAATATCATGATATAGAACTTTGAAAACATGAGTAGTAAATCAGTCATACAAGAACAGTAAAGAGTAAAGGCAATTTCTCTTTAGACCATTACAATGACAATAAATCAATCATACACTGGTTCACGTCCCTCTCACAAAGTCTACACTGTCAATAGATCTGATCATTATAACTTTGCATGGATTTTTGTATCACCCAAAATATCAGCATGAAACATTATGCAGGCCTATTTCATTTATTTGCCTTCCGTTTTTGCCTTTTAATGTGTTTTGCCCTAAGTTTTCTAGCGGGAGACATCAATTACTGGTCGGAAGCCGTTAGATGTGGCTGGAATATTCGGGTATGGCAGGAGATGGCAGCCGAAAGAACCATGTGTGTCAGGAAGTCTTTGGAGACATCTCTGGTACTAGAAATATGTCTCTATCTCTAAGACGCATCTCAATGGGTGGGAGACAGGTCTCTAGGTAACCATGGAATGAATCATTTGATGTTGAATGTTGATGACAAAATGAAAAATGAAGAATGAACATTGAAATGGATCTCAATGAATATGCTACGACTTCATATGCAGGGCTGGCTGTTGTCAGTTTGCAGAGCTTGACCATAAGTTGTCCAATAGTTCCAGTAAAGAGGAGTTTGCCTTAGGGGATGATTAGAGGCCTCCCTTCACTACATTTTGACATTTTGTACTTATTTTCATATCATGCTGCTCGTTTTAATCATCTTTATGATATTTTTTATATAATAGAAATCTCCAATTTTACATTTTCATTTGTCAAATTTTATTTAGTATTCAAATATTTAAAACAGAGTTCCCAGACTCGCAGCAAGTCGCGAGTCGAGTCATTCTCGCCGAGTCAAGGAGACTCTAACTTGGACTTGGCCAAGTCATACACCTGATTCGCCGAGTCAGCGAGTCAGATGGTTGACTTGCCGAGTTCGAGCCAACTGACTTGGCCAATGTCAATGTAAAGTTGGCATTTAAAAAACATAAACTTTTTTTTTACTTTTTTTCTTTGACTTATTTCTTCCCTGCAGCCCTAAAAACATTCAACTTGAGATGCAAAAGTCACGTCTAGAATCCGAGTGGGTCACCGAGTTTCAATAACATCATCAAATAGAAGCTACATGAACGCCACCCTTCCCTATGACAGCTGCAATTTCTTGAGTTTGTAATGTCCCCACTTTTGAAATATAATTTAAGAATAAAATTAAAAATTAAATTAAAATATAAAAGAATATAATTACACATAATTAAGATCTGATTAAAGTTAATGAATGGTCAAAAGGCACGAAATGATAAGTTGTGACTCCCTTTAAGTATGAAGTATAAAAGGGAGAAGAGAACTTCATTTGAAGGGGGAGAATAGGGAATGAGAACTACATATATGATTTAAATAGGAAGTGCAGTTCTGATTATGAAATGGTGTATCTCTTTCAAAGGGGCAGAAATAATGAAGAGATGCACTCTTCCAAAGGGTGCTAATGGTGAATGGTTGTGTCTCTTTCCAAAGGGCATTTATGATGAAAAGGTATGATCTCTCCCTTACATCAAGAGATATAAAGGGAAGAGGGTTCGTTTGAAGGATGGGATATAGTTACAAACCTCGGACTCGGCAAGGTCGGATTGGCCTCGGACTCGGCCTCGGCGGCCGGACTCGGCAAGGACCGTTGTAATAAACTATTGCATAATTTATGCATCGGTATCATGGCAGAGTTGAAATGTGCAATATATGACATTAATATGCCTCTTATTGGAGGGATTTAACATGTGTGATAAGATACAGATCCATGGAATATAAACCGAAAAAAGAAAACAATAATAATAAAAAAATGATTTATTTTACACTTTTTAAGACTGCTGCCATGGCAGAGTCCTGGGCTCGGGACTCAGCGAGTCCGACTGGACTCGGGCGAGTCCAAGTCCAGAGTCAGTTAGACTCTGGAGACCTGACTCGCCTCGGGACTCACGGAGTCCAGCACGAACTCACAGAGTTCTGTAACTCTGGGTCACGGGAAGGAGGAGCGATATAAATAAAATAAGAATCAAGGTTGGTCATTCACGACAACCATCACTTATGCATATAAAAATATATTGAAAGATCAGAATAAGATTGGAATCAACATTCGCAACCTATCAGAGTTATATAAATTGAGACATATTGTGGTATGCGATTACACACAAAGATACGAAATTCATTATCAACAACCGTATCACTGTTACAGTTTACATACAAATATCTTTGCACTAGGTACACTGCTCCTGGACGTTGAATCCAAGATGCACATGATTAAATTATTCAATTAATAATATTATATATATATATATCATTATCCCTACTCTGATTTGTCACCTGCCGAACTGGAGGGAAGGAATATAAGGATGTCTTCAAGGAGAGCTTTTGTAAATCCCGCCAATAGCTTTCTGTCCCAAAATAGGGTGGGGGTCAGCGTCCCAATAGTTTGGGCTTGGACCTGTAAACCTTGAGGGAGCCTATTGGGAATGGTCTCTAAGCGTCTTGGTCGCATCCCAAAGTCTTCCTATCCAATTCGACAGGGTAATAAGTTGGATATGGGATCATCAAATGCTTGATATAGTCATAAGAGGAAATACAAATCTTATTTAAATTGTTATTTCATTTAATTAAGTTGAAGTACTAAATTATTCTATGTGAATTATAAGCATGATAAGTAATTTAGAGAGATCCAAGGTTACAAACTGACAAGGGACATTACAAATGGTATTAGAGCCTTGATCTTGCCATCCTGTAGGGTAAAGGGAAAGGAAGGAATAATTCTATTCAATGAAAAGAAAGCTAACCATGTGTATTATGTGTATGTTTCGTGTCTTCATGCATCAATGTGTATACTTTGTGTCTTCATATATTCATACATATATTTCAGATTTTCAAATATATGCTCCATGTGTGATTTCTATCTTTGGTTGATCTAGAGTAAGATATTAACCAGAAGAGAACCAAAAGATGTGAATTTAAGGCATACGGTTATAAAAAGTTGGTTTTTACAAATTCAATTGACACCATTATGGAATGACCTAGATCTTTTTTCTCTAGAAGATGAGAGAACTTCTCTTGAGTTAAACTTTGCCAAGTCTTTACTATCAAATCATCATAAGGGAGGAAATGTAAATGATATCAGAGTTGAATCTTGGTAGCAACATCGCAATTTGACTTACCATGGAAAATATCTCCTACTTATCGATATTAGAGAAGCATGGTGGAATATGGATAATCGATAGATCTTTATGATGATTTAATCATTGCTTGAGGACAAGCAATTTTGGGGAGGGAAGGATTGTAATGCCCCCACTTTTGAAATATAATTTAATAATAAATGATAATAAAATTAAAATACAAAAGAATAAAAATTAAAATATAAAAGAATCTAGTTACGCATAATTAAGATCTGATTAAAGTTAATGAATGGTCAAAAGGCACGAAATGATAAGTTGTGACTCCCTCTAAGTATGAAGTATAAAAGGGAGAAGAGAACTTCATTTGAAGGGGGAGAATAGGGAATGAGAAGTACATATATGATTTAAATAGGAAGTGCAGATCTGATTATGAAATGGTGTATCTCTTTCAAAGGGGCAGAAATAGTGAAGGGATTCACTCTTCCAAAGGGTGCTAATGGTGAAGGGTTGTGTCTCTTTCCAAAGGGCATTTATGATGAAAAGGTGTGACCTCTCCCTCACATCAAGAGATATAAAGGGAAGAGGGTTCATTTGAAGGACGGGAAGGAGGAGCGATATAAATAAAATAAGAATCAAGGTTGGTCATTCACGACAACCATCACTTATGCATATAAAAATATATCGAAAGATCAGAATAAGATTGGAATCAACATTCGCAACCTATCAGAGTTATATAAATTGAGACATATTGTGGTATGCGATTACACACAAAGATACGAGATTCATTATCAACAACCGTATCACTGTTACAGTTTACATACAAATATCTCTGCACCAGGTACACTGCTCCTGGACATTGAATCCAAGATGCACATGATTAAATTATTCAATTAATAATATTATATATATATATATATATATATATATATCATTATCCCTACTTCGATTTGTCACCTGTTGGACTGGAGGGAAGGAATATAAGGGTGTCTTCAAAGAGAGCTTTTGTAAATCCCGCCAATAGCTTTCTGTCCCAAAATAGGGTGGGGGTCAGTGTCCCAATAGTTTGGGCTTGGACTTGTAAACCTTGAGGGAGCCTATTGGGAATGGTCTCTAAGCGTCTTGGTCGCATCCCAAAGTCTTCCTATCCAATTCGACAAGGTAGTAAGTTGGATATGGGATCATCAATTGCTTGATATAGTCATAAGAGGAAATACAAATCTTATTTAAATGTTATTTCGTTTAATTAAGTTGAAGTACTAAATTATTCTATGTGAATTATAAGCATGATAAGTAGTTTAGAGAGATCAAAGGTTACAAACTGACAAGGGACATTACAGAGTTCTTGTGCTTTGTTCGACAAGTAAAAGATTTGGTAGGAAGAGATTTGGAAATTGCATTTTGGGGCTTTATCAGTACTGTTTTTGGCATCTTAAAAATTCAAGAAAATGATGCACGCTATGGAGTTTTATGTGGTTCTCAAGGTGCTAATTTGGTCTTGGCAGCGGGGGTGCTGCCCCTTGACCCTGCCCTGTACCGCGACAGGGAGCACGCCTGGGGCGTTGCCCCTGCACCTCGCGAGGGGCGCTGCCCCTCAAGCCTGCTAGGGGTGCTGCCCCCAAACCCCCACAATGGCCTCTACCCCTAGACCCTTGCAAGCGGCTCTGCCCCTTGACCTAACTGGGGGCGTTGCTCCCAAACCCTCATTTCGATTTTTTTAGTACACTACATCTTTGAGTTTGCCCAGTACGAATCATTATCTACACTCTTGTCATTAGTCTTCATCGATATTACTTGATGTATATTTGGCATCTGGAAGACGACTTTTTCCTTTTAGGGGGGGGATGATATAGTTGGCATAAAATGCCTATTGTTGTGTTTGATAATATTGGTTATCTGTTAGTGTATTAATTGTCGTCAATGTATTAATTTGCGTTTGTACTTATGTGATTGATGTATATTTATGTATTTGATCAAATTAGCTTCTATTTGATGATGTTATTGTTTCTTTAAGCTTTATTCTATAATGGGTGCATGAAACAAGTTTTAAATCTTTAAAATCTCTAAATTTCAAGGGTTTTTTCACTTTGCCGAGTCATTGTCGAGTCATGAGCCGAGTCGGCCTTGCCGAGTCTGAGTCTGGGAACTATGATTTAAAGTGTTAGTGTTTAGTAAATTGTATTTGCAATTTTGCTATTTTACTAATTTGCCTAAGTTTCATCACCCCTCTCCCTACAATCCCCCCGTCATCCCTGAACTTACGCCCTTAGTCCCCTTGTCCTGAAGTTTCGTGGAACACTTGTTAACACCTAGCACCAGCTATCATCCACAAACGAATGAGGCAAACTAATATAGTGAATAAGTGGATTGGAGTCTATTTGAGGAAATATGTTACTGGTCAGCAAATAGAATGGATTAAATGGTTGCATTTGGGAGATTTTTGCTACAACACAACTCGTCACCTATCGATTGGTATGTCTCCCTTTAAGGCACTTTATGGCTATGATGTCGCTTCATTTGTGGATCTGATTTTGACTGATAGTAGAGTTCCTAGTGCAAAAGATGTGGTTCAGCAAAGCAAGGACATTATGGAGACTCTCAAGGAGAACTTACAACAAGCTCAAAATCAACAAAAAATTGTATGACAATAGTCACCATACTGAAAGGACATTTGAATTAGTCAAGATGGTGTTCCTAAGGTTGCAGCCTTACCAACAATCCTCAATTAAGGGAAGTGGAGAAGAAAAGTTGAAACCACATTTCAATGGGCCTTATTGAGTTGTAAGAAAGGTTGGACAGGTAGCTTATAAGTTGGAATTACCACCTTACAGCAAAATTCACAATGCCTTCCATTTCTTGTGCCTTAAGAAGGCCCTTGGACAGCAGATTACACCTTCAATGGAATTGCCTTCACTTGATTATGAAGGCAAACTAATCCTTGAACCTGAGACAGTGTTGAATGTGAGGAGGCTAAGGAACAAGATGATTCCAAAATACTAGGTGGAAGGGAAAAGGCTCCCTCCGGAAGATACTACATGGGAGGGGATTTCCCAATCTGAAATTGCTTGAGGTCAAGCAATTAGACTATGAGAGGACTGCAATGCTCCTGATTTGTTGAGGCTAGTTGGCCAGCCTAATTCCAATTGGTGTAGTTAACACCATCAACTTTTGCATTTTTATCATTTTAATAAACTGAAATTTGTAATAAATGAAATTATTGCTAATTTCCTAAATAATCAACATTCAGGCCCACTTGTGCATTGGTAGGATAAATAAAGTAAAATAAAATAGTTTTTCTTTGTTCTTGGCCAACTCAATAAACCCCCTTTGGGTAGGACAGCTCAACTCTTATTTATAGTGGGTCGGCTGGTAGAAGGGCATGCTTGGTTGATGAGAGATGCCTTTGTGCACGCAGGACTATTGGGATGCAAACCCCATAGCCTATGCCAAGTAGGACAACCACCCTATGCTGGAAATTCATTTAAATTGAGCGTCGCAGGTAAAGGAAATTGATGATTGTTTTCTGATCACAGAAAAACTTACCAGAAGATCAAGGAGAAAGCGCAGAAGGGAAATGAACAACCCATTCACAGCGATCGCATCCCATGAATCTGAACTACTAGTTGGAGGGAGGTGATTAGTTTGTCTTTGCCTTCGACTCCGACAAGGCAAAGCTAGAGACATCATTTTCATGATAGCACCAGCTGTGATTGGAGTCTAGGCACAACGATAAGAGGAATCAATCATTGAAGAGGTCTGCAAATCAGGATCGCAATTAGTTCGATCAAAGGAGAAGACGACAGCAAGAAAAGAAGACATTCATGCACTTCAACACTGCTGTAGCTTGCGCCTGGAAAGGCAAGGTTAACAGAGATCGTAATTACCTAGGGCTGTTCCTTTGAAAAACCAGTATGTTATTTCAATTCAGATCTGTAAACTGTAAGATTGCTAAACTGAAAGCTTGTGTTTCTGTATTGTTCTTTCATGAAAAAATCAGTGAAACTGGTATATTATGGAATGTAAATGAGAGTTGCTGTCCTTAATTTTACGTGAAATTTTTTAACATGATTATCAATCTTTTACAAATTGGTTTTATTGCATGAGTAGGTATCTCTCAAAAGAAGAGAAACAAAAGGAGGTAGTTCAATTACCACCTACTTTGACAAAAAATGAACTACGTACCTGTTAGACAAGACAATGAGCAGAGCTCTACCAGCTCTGAAAGTTCTGAAGAAAAAAATGAACCTCAACTTCAGTCTTTGAGGAGGTCCACGTAGATTGATGGAAACCTTAAAAATTGAATATTCACCTAAAAGTTTCGGACATCATTGCTGGATTCTAATTGTATTTTTGTTTTGATTGATAACACTAATGATCCTAGGACTGTTTTGCATCCTTGGTAGTTCCTGTTTTGCAGGGAACAAACTATCTGTAGAGGGTTGTCGAAAATCTCCTACTAAGATGGATGGCATGACCAAAGTACAATATGCAAGTGCTACTGGCAATTTAATGTATGTGATGGTCTGTACAAGGCAAGACATTGCCCAAGCAATGGGAGACGTGAGTCAATTTATGGGTAGTCCTAGACGGGTACACTAGGATGCAGCTAAAGAGAGTGTTCAAATACTTGCGGGATACTTCCAAGTATTCCTCGTGTTTTCATGATTATCCTATTAGACCTTGGAATTTGGTTTGTATTCATAAATATGTGGATTTAGATTGGGCAGGTGACACTGACAGCAGAAACCCTACTACTTATTAATGTGCTCACGATGTTTGGTAGTGCTCTCAGTCGGATGAATATGCGGCGGGCTATAATTGCTTTGTCCACAACAGAAGTAGAGTACATGGTGGCAACCCATTCTTACAAGGAAGCTATTGGCGTAGACATTTGTGCTCTGATATTGGTTTTAATAGGGGTGATTACCATTTATTGTGATAGTCAAAGTGTCATTTTCTTAGCAAAGAATCCTACTTTTCATGTAAGAACAAAGCATATTGATGACTAGTTCCATTTTGTCCATGGCATGGTGGAAGGTAAGAAGGTGAAATTGGAGAACGTTGAAACTGGCAAATGTTGCAGATGCATTGACAAATCTCATGAGCAATAGATAAGTTTAGATGGTATTTGGAGTCTATGGGCTTCACGGCCCCTAGCAATTGAAATCCTGTTGTTTCCATTGTTTCTTCAGAGGTGTACTACAAGTGGGAGAATGCTAGGAAAAATGTGTCCCAGCTTTTGAACATTGCTAACATGTTTATTTTATTGATTTTCCTATTTTATTATTTATTATTTGAGGGCTCCATTTGTTGAAGATATCTCAAAACAGAGTTGAAAATGGAGAGTAGCTATGAGAGGTGTAAGTTTTGCATGTGCATGTGTTGTGTTTGTAAACTCTAAAAATACAAGTGTTAGGATGGGGGTTATATTTGCAAGTATAGTTATGTTGCCGGAATCACTCTAGAATCCAATTGTTGTGTGAAGTCTCTTGAATGAGCATAGCTCTGCAATTAACTGCTATTTACTATATATCCATTGAGTTGTGTTTTGGAAATTTGGAGTGTGGGGTTTTTCTCCCAAAAGGGTTTTCCCCACATATACATTGTGTTGTGGTATTTATGTTGTTTTGAATATCTGTTTAAGTTAATTTGGATGTGCATATAAACTGTAACAGTAAAGAATTTTAAGAAATTTTGTAATATTTCCTCCAGTTAGATTGGTGTAGGAAGTTACTTCCGTGTACTCAACTTCCTTTCACAACACACAACACACAAACAGTACTCTTCCATTCTATTATTCCACCAATCAGCTGTACAACTGCATTATTATTTTCTCCAGCCAGAACAACTATTACAGAATGTGACCCCTCTTCCTATGAATGCCACATGTTGAAAATATCTTCTCTATGAACAGATTTCATTGCGACTCTGATTCCTGTTTTCCCTTCAAAGAATGCTTGAGAAAATCATACTCCTGGGAAAAAACCAGCTGAAAGTTAAAGGTCTCTCACCATTGTGTACTTAGGCATCTGATGTGCAAATCAAGCCAGAGTCATGCTTTAGTACCAAGTACTTGTGTTTTATGCACTACATGGAATGTCATTGTGTGTGTGAGGTCAGACTGGTACATTGAATCTACTCATTATAATTTTGTATATTAGGACCAATGGGCATAGATAGCAGATTGGTGCTAGTAAATCTTGTAATGTTATCACATGCCTAGAAAGACTGCTTAACTCAAGGGGTTTATACTGAGCTTATTGTCACAAGTTTCACCAGTTTTTTTTTTCCAAATTCTGGTAATTATAATTTATAATTAAGTAGTAGTTATATAGATATATAAGTGATAATATCAAAATCCTGGATTCTGCCTGTGAAGCAGAATTCTCTGAGCTGCAATAGTGTTTGATTACAACATTACAAACTTCATCTTTTGCCGATAAAATACAAATGCTGTTTCTGAAGGCATAACTATGAAATCCTATTTGTTCTTGAGCTACTACTTTAAACTTTCATCGGAGGAGCTTGACTCTTCCACTAGCATGATATTATTTTCACAGTTCTGTGATTGTAATCTTGGTTATGAAAAGATATTAACATGCAGTGATCATAGGCATTCTCATTGGCCCCTTGGGTATTTTTCTCATCGAACAGATTAAGTTCATGTACATCTGTGGCTACTTTCATCTTGCTTGACTCCTGTTTCCAAAATACCTTAGATCATGCAACACGCCCAGTTAATGTTGTGCCCGGTTTTAAGTTTTTTTAATTTTCCTAGCAGCCACTCCACATTGTCTTTCCCATAGCTTACTGTTCTAGAGCTATAACTCTGGACTTTCACCAGATGAGCTTGACTCTTCTAATAGCATGATATTATTTTCACAGTTCTGTGATTGCAATCTTGGTAATGACAAGACCTTAATAATGAGCGATCGTTGCATAATCTTTATTAGAATATTATTATATTTGTTTATTACTTTAAAGGTCATCTTTTGTAATATTATGTAAATTAGATAGATAAGATCGATTACTCGATCTTCTATAGTTTCTTTTAGAAACTTTCTATTTTGTAACACTTGTAAATTCTTTATAATGATCATGTTTATCATTTGCTAATACAACAATCATTTTTTACCAATTGCTTTGCGTAATATGGTATCAAAGCAATCTTGATTTTTTTCAAAAAAATTTAAAAGTTCTCCTTTGAAATTATTTGATTAAATTTTTCAAAATTATTGTTCTTGGATCTGTTCGAATTTCTTTGCAGATTTTCTAGGAAACCTGAAGTAGGGTTTCACATCATTTTTTGAAGCCTTTGTTTCTAAAACCGACGCTTTTGTTCTTTGATCCCGCGAGTTTTCCTTCCTCTGCAAATATGAAAAATCATGGGTCATTTTTGCTGTCGTTTTTTTTGCTGCTGGGTCCAGTCCTTGTCTGCAACTCACGCGGCCATATCTGCAACTCACATTCGTGGTGTCTGGTCTACAAATCACGGGTTTTTATTCCCTGCCAATCGCGTGTCATTTTGTTTGCAAATTGCGAGTTTTTTCTTTAGCTGGCCATCGTCCTACACAACAGGACTTCTTGCAACATTGATTGGTCTGTTTTTATGTCCGTGAAGGATTGACTACCAATCATTTTGGTCATTTTATGCTTCCAGCAGCTTAGTTTTGTTCCTACACAGTTTTTTATCTCTGCACAAAGTTTTTTTTTCATTAATGGCCTCCGCCTTGACTTTCATTCAAAAAGCCTATTTTCCTTGCTCGGTTTTTAAAAAAAATTGCAGATTTTTGGTGGGTTTTTCGAACTCTCAACTGGGTCGGCGTCAAATTTTTTTGGGTGCCTCAATTTATGTGCCCGCGGATTTCAAATCCGACTTCAAATTCCTTGTGGGTTATTTAAGTTCTATTATGGGTTGTCTTCAGATTTTTCTGGGTTTGCCGGATAATTTTCTCAAAATCCGTGCCAGGTGTACTTCATTGGTTATTGAAGTTTGTACCTGATTTTGCCTCTATTCTCTGCATTGGGATTCATGTTTCAAATTCTGTGTTAACGCCTCCTCTTTTTCTCGTTTTTTTGTACATTGGGAAGCGTGCAAGATGGTGTCTCTCACCAACTTGATGTTGGAAGGGAATCAACAATTTAACAGGCACAATTATAACACCTAGAAGCAGCTCATGTTGACCATCTTCGAATACCGCAGCCTGGAAACACTTGTTTTGGGCACAGAGACACATCTGACCATAGTCCAAGCAGACCAGGACAAGTTTGATGATCAGAATTGAGAAGTTGTTATGCTTCTCAAGCTCTCTATCACAGATGATCAGTTGCCTAGATTCCTTCTGGCAAGTCTGCAGCAGACATCTGGATGCATTTGAAGGAGTTGCATGAGACATCCGACAAGGGTTGCGCGTTCTTTCTGAAGAACCAATTGTTCTCCATCATGATGGATGAATGCATGTCCTTACAGGAGCATCTCACGAAGATTAAGGACATTCGCGATCAGCTTGAAGCTATTGTTCGGAAGATGGAGGAAGAAGATCTGGTAGTCATTACTCTGAAAAGTCTACCTAAATCTTATGAGCACTTTATAGAGACTCTCAACATTACTTCCACTAATGTTGATTTGAAATTTCCAGAGTTGTGAACCAAACTTTTGCATCAGGATCGTTGGAAACAACAATTCAGTAGCAGTGCCACCTCGTCCTCCTCAGAGTTGACCTTTACAGCCAAATCCTTTCACAAGGATAAAGGCCATCTCAGTCTCAGGATGGTTCAAAGAAGAAGGTTTAGTGTAACTATTGTCATAAATATGGCCATTTGCTCAAGGATTGTTGCCATCGATTGACTTCCGATCAACGGAAGCAGGGAGGATCTCAACCAAAAGCCAATGTTGTTGAGCACACAGAGCAGAAAGAGTCTGCCTTTTACACTTTCATGGCTAAAAGACCTGCAGACCATGTCAAATCTTCTGCTTGGTTCATTGATTCTAGTGCTTCTCTGCATTTCACTCACAGGTGTGATTTGTTTACAGAATTTTCTCCCTTTACTGATTCAGTTATATTTGGAGGAGGTGAAGAGTATACAATTGTCGGCAAGGGCAACGTTCAGATTCAGTCTGGTGGGAGGAGTTTCATATTCCTCAACGTATACTACGTTCCTGGCATGGAACTTAATCTTCTCTCAGTGAGTTAGATCATGCAACATTCTCCTTAGCTTGATGTGGTATTCAATGCTCTCAAGAGCTCGATTGTTGATCGTGCGACACGCACTATTGTAGCTGTTGGCATTAAGGATCATGGTTTATACAGACTTGTGGATACAGGTGATTCTCTTCAGCATGCCTTCGCAACAAAATCAGCCTCTATTAGCAGTCTCTGGCATCAACGATATGGTCACTTGAACACTCATTATCTTGCTCAGCTTGTTCGGGATGATTTAGTACTTGGTCTACCTGAAATTCAAACTCAGAATCAGCGAGTTTGTGGAGCTTGTCAGGCTGGGAAGCAACACAGAACACCGTTCAAGGATGGTGACTCATGGCGAGCCTCAAAGGTACTACAGTTGGTCCATGTTGATGTATGTGGTCCAATGAATACTACTTTTGTTACTAGGTGCAGGTATTTCTTTCTTTTTGTTGATGATTTCAGTAGAAAAATGTGGGTGTACTTTCTTAGACAAAAATCAGATGTGTTTACTGTATTTCAGAAATTTAAGGCCATGGTAGAAAAAGAGTCTAGTTGTTCTATTATATCTCTTAGGTCTGATAATGGGGGGGAGTTTTGTTCCACTGCTTTCTCTTCTTTCTGTGATACACATGGCATAAAACGTCAGTTAACCACACCATACACCCCTCAACAATACGACATTGTAGAACGTCACAACCGCACCATTACAGAAATGACCAAGTCTATGATGGAACACAAAAATGTTCCTAAGAAATATTGGGCAAAAGTAGTATTACTGCAATCTATCTCCTTAATAGGTCTCTCACACATGTTAAAGGGAAGACTCCTGAGGAAGCCTAGATTGGTCGCAAACCTAGGATCAACCACCTCAAAGTTTTTGACTCTTTAGCTTATGTATGGATTCCTGATGCTCAGCGCTCTATGTTGGATTCCAAGAGTCAGAAGCTTATGTTTACAGGGTACAGTGACAACCATAAGGCTTACCGGTTGATTGATGTAGACACTAATTGTCTTATCTTCAGTCGTGATGTTATCTTTGATGAAGAACGAGAACCATTTCAGCTTTCCTCATCTGAGCAAAATTCAGAGGATCAGCCTTTGAAGGCTTCTGATTTGGGTGTCCGTCTTCCATTGGGTTCATCTGATGGGAGGGATGATGCAGATTTTGTCTTTGATGATGCACTACCTGACTTTCCTCTAGATGATGTTGATCTTCCACCTGTTGCAAATCCTCTTCCACCTCCAGTTCCAATTATTCCTCCTCGTGATGTTGGCACATCTACTCTCCGACCTAAATGGTGGGCTAAGACGATTAGTGATCTTCGTCCTGATGAGCTCATTGAGGGTAGATCTTCTAGAAATAAGGGAAAGCAACACAATACAATTAACTTTGCTCTCATGGCCAACCTACATAGCATTTATGAGCCTCAGACATTTAAAGAGGCAACAGGGATTCCAGAGTGGGAACAAGCAATGGATGGAGAATACCAGAGTCTTCTGAAGAATCACACCTGGGTTTTCTTTGATCTTCCTCCAGGGAAGAAGCCCATTAGCTGCAAATGGGTTATATAAGGTCAAGTATCATGCAGATGGTACCTTAGATAAATACAAGGCCAAATTAGTTGCTCGAGGGTTCACACAGCGGGAGGGCATTGACTATGAGGAGACTTTTGCTCCTACTGCCGAGATGAGTACAATTCGTCTTCTTCTCACCATTGCAGCTCAGTGTGGATGGAAAGTCCATCAGATGGATGTTAAGAGTGCCTTCCTCAACGGTGACTTGCAAGAAGTCTACATGACGCAGTCTCTTGGTTTCAAGGTTGTCGGCAAAGAACACCGAGTATGTAGACTCCAGCAAGCACTTTATGGACTCAAACAGGCTCCACGAGCGTTGTACAAAAAAGATTGATCAGTACTTGGTTGCTCAAGGTTTTCAGCGTTGTCCTTTTGACAGTAATTTGTATATAAAACACTCTGGTGATGATATTATTTTTCTTGTTGTCTATGTGGATGACTTGATTATTACTAGCAGTTCAGCACATTTAATTGTCGAAATCAAACAAGACTTGTGCAAGGATTTTGATATGACAGATTTGGGGCTTCTCCATTATTGTTTTAGTGTTGAAGTTTGGCAGACTGATGGTAGCATTTTTCTCTCAATCTAAGTATGTCAGGAACTTGGTTGACAGGTTTCAAATGCAGGATTGTAAACCTGCTTCTACACCTATGGAGAAAGGCCTGAAGTTATCAGCCAAGTCTGATTCTCATCATGTTGATGAAACCACTTACAGGCAACTAGTGGGCAGTCTCATCTATCTTACTACCACTAGACCTGATCTCAGTTTTGCAGTCAACTATATTTCATGCTTCATGACAACCCCCAAGACTGATCATTGGGTAGCAGCGAAGCGTGTGCTACGTTATGTGAAGGGCACCCCTAATTATGGACTTCTTTACACTAGGAGTCAT
This sequence comes from Thuja plicata, assembly GCA_018584345.1. NCBI lineage: Eukaryota > Viridiplantae > Streptophyta > Pinopsida > Cupressales > Cupressaceae > Thuja > Thuja plicata. The sequence continues at coordinate 1,030,582 of MU225840.1, forward strand.
GTTCCTCGACTCAGTGGGTTCATAGATTAAGATTGGGCAGGTTTGGTTGATGATAAGAAATCAACCTCTGGATATGTGTTCAGTTTGGGATCTAGTGCAATCACATGGACTAGTAAAAAGCAGCAGGCAGTATCTCTCTCCTCGATAGGAGCAGAGTATCGAGGAGCTGTTAAGGCAGCTTGTGAAGCAGTTTGGCCTCGTCGGATGCTTGTGGATATGCAGATGTCTCAAGTAGGTCTAACTCCCTTGTTTGTTGATAATGAGGGTGTTCTCGAGCTTGCCAAGAACCCAGTCTTCCATGAAAGAACCAAACATGTGGACGTTCATTGTCATTACATTCGGTTGTTGGTTGACAACAGGACAGTTCAGTTGCAGTATGTTCCAACTACGGATCAGACTGCAAACATTCTCACCAAGCCTCTTGGTCCAGATAAGTTTGCTAAATTTACAGTGCAGCTTGGTGTTGTTGTCAAATTGACCATTAAGGGAGGTATTAGAATATTATTATATTTGTTTATTATTTTAATGGTCATCTTTTGTAATATTATGTAAATTAGATAGATAAGATCAATTACTCAATCTTCTGTAGTTTCTTTTAGAAAATTTCTATTTTGTATCTCTTGTAAATTCTTTATAATGATCATGTTGATCATTTGTAAATACAACAATCCTTTTTCACCAATTACTTTGCGTAATAATCTTTGCAATCTCATTGGTCCCTGGGGTATTTTTCTCATAAACTAGGCTAAGTTCGTGTACATTTGTGGCTAGTTTCATCTTGATTTACTCCTAGTTAAAAAATATTTTATATATCATGCAACATACCCAGTTATTGTTGTGCCTGGTTTTTAGTTTTTAAATTTTCCGGGCCCTAGTAGCCACTCCACATTGTCTGTCCCATAGCATTCTGTGTTGCCCCACAGCCATTCAACATTTCTTCTTTCTAATAATGATAAGAGAGTCAACTGCAACCCCAATTATGTCAGTCTAACTAACTTTAAATTCCCTTAAAATTCATTGTTTGCCTTGGTGTGCTAGCAACCTTTCAAAATGCATACTGTTATACAAGCTTGTTATCTTGTCAATCTACTACATAAAAGAATTTCTTTCCAGCAAGGAGGGGCAGTGATTGATTCCAGGTGACATTTTTTATAATATGAGACATATGGCTTTCATTCCACTGCAAGAGCAGAATGTATTCTACTTTACCAAGATGTATATTGAAACATATGGCCCGTAATACAGTGAAACAATCAGTTGTCAATCAAAGAATATTGAGATTTAGACTAAGAAATGCTTGGTTAAGGATCAGTTTGGTTGAAACAGTTCTATCTGCTGCAATCATTTTGAAGATTGCAGACAACTCTTAACAGTTTGTGTGACAATATTTGCACAGGAAAATGGGGGTTGAAAAATCATAAGCAAAACTCCCAGGCACCACGTTTTGATATCGCCAGGTCTTAATTGTCCTGCTGAAATATCTTCACAACATCCAGCAAGATTCAGTACCAGCAATGTTGCCAGTGACAGTGAAAAAGAGAATTGTGGCTATTTATTTTTCATATATAAGCCTGCCTTCTACTCGAGACATCTTAGTGATTTGAGAATCTTGTTCTGGCAGAGTGACCCTTTAAGATGTGATTTTTTCCATGTAAAGACTTCTTATTAAGAAATGAAACTTTAAATGAACATTTCATTTTACTCATTAAAAGTTATCTTAAGAACATTCATCGCCAGTATCAAAGGACACTATCCCTTGCAAACAGGGACTCCGGAGGGATAAAAAAAAAATGAAATAAAATCCAATGCTTGCAATGCCTTCTTAATGCAAATTGATCATTTGACATTCCCTCAATTAATCCTCGGGTAGAAGACGCATAAATTCCATTTCCTTCATCCGAAAATCTATATCAGATAAAAGGGAAAGAACCCACTTGATTTGTAATGACAACAGTTGAGGAGTTTAAGTGAGAACCCATAAGAGATTTTCAATGGGTCCGCACGTAAGTTGGCCTTCTGGGCCCCTCTCCACTGCTGCCCTCATGCAAGTTTTTCTACGGAGACACTACAAGATAGTACTGTCTACAACTAAGTCAGCCATTGACACAAATTTTGTGCTGCAAGACAATCGACTGGTGTAGAAGAGTGGCTTTAGATGTTAAAGCAGATTGTTCCTTTATCTGTTTTTTTTATTATTTTGAACACTATACAGATCATAAGAAAATTAATTGAGAGCTTTTTGGTACAATAACTTCTACTCTAACCTACTACTAATTTAACCACTATTGTCTAAAAGTTTCAATACAGGGTTCAGTTGGCATATAAGGAATTACGAAGAGATTCGATTCATAAAATTAAAATTAATGGACAAGAAATGCGGTACTAAGTGCTTTTACTGCTTGAATGGCTTTAATATTGTTAATAAATTTCAATTTTTGTTCAGTTTTAAATAATGATCAGTATCAAATGATGAGATTGAAAGGCTAGATGAATGACACAATGTATTTATTGTTTTTAATTTTTTATTACAAGATGATTTTTCTTTGATAAGTTTATTGTCAATATGTGTTAGTATCATTCAAAAGAAAAATGTAAAATTATGAATCCTTTATTATACACGTCACCCCCAAACACCATAATTTTTTTTTCCAAATATGTGAAGAACACATCCCCATATCTCAGAAAATTCATGTAACAATGCTTTTAAACTATAAATCAGTTTACTTTAATGAATTAGATATTATAGGACCCTTGACATAGCAATAGGCGTTACCTGTTTTCTTTGGAATCTGGCAATATTGGAAGATATTTCCCAGGCACGCTCAAAGCTACCCAAAAGCATAATACAAGACCAATGATCACCTCTAACAGAACCTGCATATCACAGCAAATTTCACAGAACTTAGAGTTCAAAATCCCAAGTCAAAAACTTATTTTACACAAAGAATAATTCGGCAAATATATTCACCTCTGCTGGGGGACCAGCAAATTCTTCTTCCCTTATCTTCAGAACTGCACGATCTGCAATAATCCAACATTGCAACCATGAAGATATGTGGAATAATCAAATGACCCCACGATAATTGTGATAGATAAGTGTTATATTTATTTGAAGCTCCATTTCAAATAAACTGACAGATACAACATAGCCTGACTTTTAAAAACACAAAGGTACTTACACTGGATAGTGCAGTAAGCAGCATACGCAAGGAGGGCACCTCCTACCAGACCTAGAAGGAAATCCACCCTCATTGTGATTGTTTCCTTTACAACCTACAAGATTCCTTTTGTTTTTTACACTAACTGCATAAATTTATACAGATAACTGACTTTAGTTTCTTAAAGAGGGATAAAAAAGAATTCTGAAAAGTAATTAAAGCATTCTAAAATGCACCAATTGTCTAGTTTTTATTGTCCACCATACAAACTACACAACCAGATAGCTTTAAGCTTTTTAAGCATTGAAATTTCTTGGATATCCTCAGTAACTATGTTTTCCCTCTTTATAGTGCTTTGAGCTTTGCATTAACCACTTTCAGAAATATGTAACCCTATATGGATATATGGACTGTTAATGAAGACTTTTAAAAAGCAAACAGTAGAGAGCTCTAATTATAACAATCCAAAAAACAATCAAATCGCAATCTTCAGCGAAGTTCAACAATTCTACTAAATCTTATAGCTCAGAGAAGCAGATAATCAAATATCCTAGAGGTTTAAACTTTAATAGCATGCCTTCTTATGCTATGAACTCAATGAAGCCATTGAAATATATATTTGCATACCCCGATATCTGTATTCTATTTAATAAACACCAGCATGGGGCAATCATCACATAATGATAAAATTGATCACTGATGCAAAAACATCACAATTCAATAGAAATGCATTTTAGTACAGGCTCTGACACAAACATATGTTCACAATTACTTCTCTCAGCTATAGCATAAAGATATTATCTACATTGATTTAACATATAGACATAGCCAAGAGCTATAAAAACTCAGAAAATTTCTAAAGCATATATCTCTAGCAAACAAACTGTAAGTTAACTCATAACTACTGTGGATGATCATCAGGTAAACTCATTGCTAATGCAAAACTTGACAGTGCAGCTCATAGAGGCTACTGCAAGACTATTGAACAATTGCAAACACACATTAAGACTTCATTTTTAGCATATTTTGAGAAAAAATACAGAATTGTATAACAGAGAACCTAATGGCAGAAATTGCCGGCTATCAGAGAAAATATAGAATAAAAACTAATTGATCAACATTGGTTTTAGTACTCCCCTATTCATGAGGACCAGCGGGCTGATCCTGCTGTTGATCCCAGAAAGGAGGCTATCTGGAAGGAGCTAGAAAAAGGATGGTATAAGGGGTTTGCTCTGCCTGATTGAATTTATAGCAAGAAGGGAGTCTCCTTCAAGGTGTACATTTCTCACTTTGTCCACCTGGGCACATTGCGGAGCCATGAGAGCCACTTGGAATTTGGCCTGAGGAATTTGTGGGAAATATTTAAATTAAATGGTTTGTTTTTACAAAAACATATAAATTATATATATATATATATATCAGTGTTACCCAGAGACCCGTCTCCCCCCCTCCAGACGCGTCTCGGAGACTTTTCGCGTCTCCGGAGACTTCATGGCGAAGTCTCCGATTCCAAAAAATGAAGTCTCCCCCACGTCTCCTAATTAAAAAACAAATTTAAAAAACAACATTAAGTCATTTTATGATTTTGACCCTTATTTGAATGTTTTTTCAGCAAGGCCATTTATGATTTAACATTTTTTATAAATATTAAATAGACAAAATTAAAATAAATAAATGATTCCGTGTGTGAAAGAATCAAGACAATAACAGATGCTAGAGATCCTTCTTTATATCCTTTGATAGAAGAAAAACTACATGGAAGATGGAATAAATTGAGCACGCCCCTTCATTGTGTTGCATATGCCTTAAATCCTAAATGGCATAATACAGAAGAGACCAAGAAGAGGGCTCCACATGAGGATAGAGAGGTAATGAAGGGATTTTGGGCTGCAATAAAAAAGATTTATGGTCGAGGTGAAGAGGCTTCGGTTATAAGGAGTCAACGAAAAAGTTTTCACGTGGGCAAGGTGATTTTACATCAATAGAAGCTTTATACAATATGCGAACAAAGAAAGACCCTATAGAATGGTGGTGGAACCATGGAGGTGATACTCCTAAGTTGCAATCATTTGCAATAAGATTTCTCTCACAAGTGGCTAGTTCTTCAGCTAGTGAGAGGAATTGGAGTACTTATGGTTTTATTCATTCATTTAAGAGGAACCGATTGGGGTCAAAGAAAGCAGAGAACCCGGTGTACATTCATAGCACACTTCAACTTCTGTCTCATGTTGATCCTACATATATAGAGGGTCCTTCAGCAAAATGGGACCAAATTGCACATGATGGATATGCTGCAATCATGGTGGAAGAAGCAGCTGAACCAGATGGCCTTAATGAATTGCCCCTAGTTATACTACCATCAGAGGAACCTGAGTTGGAGAGTGGTGAGTTTCTGGACAGCATCATAGTTGAAGACCTTGAGATGGATGATCACAGCCTTGTGGATTAGATGAGATAGATAGATTTCTGATTTTTGTTTACAGTTTTGAGTTTTTTGTTAGCATATCAGCGATTTAGCATCAAACTATATATTTTTAAATTTCAAATTTCAATATGTAATGATAATCTCAGTGATTATTAATCTGATTATTGATATGATGATGATCATATGCGATATTCAGAAATCAGATATGACTATGAGATATGCAATAAGAGTTTTGAACTGTTGAACTATTTGACTCTATATTAATATGACATTACTATTTAGTATTAGACTTTGACTCTTTAAACTTTTAATGTCCAATGTTCATAACTTCATACATATAACTTTCCATTGTTCTTGTTTTCAAAGCACTATGTTATGAATCTATGGCATTTCTTAAAAATTATTAAATTATATTAAAAAAAAAATTGCCATCTCCAAGTACCCCCGTCTCCTATTTTTGAAAAATAGGTGAACCGGTACCGGAGACCTCAAAGTCTCCCCGTCTCCGGGTAACCTTGATATATATATATATATGCAGCCTAGAAGCATGAGTTAAGATTAGAATGTCACATAGTATCATAAAAACATTTAAACAACAAAAACACTTGTAATCATAGCACCATGAATCATGATCATACCATCATGTACTTCAAGTTCAAGTTCAACATCTAAGATTCAAAACATTAAAATTAAATCATAACATCAGTTCAAGTATCATTGTTTGAAGTTCAACTAATAGATTAATAATTTATTGATATTTTTCTTCTTCGTCATCATCATCTTCTATATGGAGCCTAATAAGACTCAAAGGTTAATTTTTCCCCACTTTTATTGGCGCAATTTCCACCCCAAATTATTAAATGGGGGTTTGGGGGCAAAGCCCCCAAGACGGGGTCTAGGGGTAGCGCTCCTTGTGCACTCCCTGTCGCAGTACAGGGCAGGGTCGAGGGGCAGTGCCCCCAAAAGCTCAACCGACTTTAATTATTTTATAAAGGCATCGAGAGTTATTTTTCAGCCGGCCCAAGTTCGGCGATGTCAAAAATTTGGGTTGTGGATGTCAAAACTTTATAAAATATGCAAAAAAAAGTCGCTTAAATTCCGTCCGTGGGCGAAAATTCGCTGGAGTTGGCACCAAGTTCGTCGTTTTGCCCGAAATTTGCCCGGGTCCAAACTGTGCAAAGGCTGGACCGGACCCTGCCTAGACCCACAGGCGGACTGGACCCGGATCACGGACCAGTTCGAACTTGGCCTAGTCCAGGGGGGTCTAGGGACGAACTCGACTTCCTAGGAAAAAACACTCGTGGAAAAATAGGAGCTGCGGAAAAATAGGAGCCGCGAGAAAATAGAGAACCGTGGAAAAATAGGAGCTGCGAGAAAATAGGGAACCGCAAGAAAATAGGGGCCGCGAGAAAATAGGAGTAAAAAGAAAATCACGGAAAAATGGGGAAAGACAAAAGTTTTATGTTTTATCCCACATTGACGAAACAAGTGTGAGAGCTCATGTGAAAACAATATAAAAAGGAATGAAGAGCTCTCTTTCAGTAGGCTTGGATAATATATGAAAATTGGTGAAATTGTGGAGATTTTCTATCATGGGCTTGGAGGACGAAATCCCTCTTCGCTGACACTCTTTGCTGTTGGAAGATACAGTCAGGAGGATCTTTGAATGCTCATTGCAAGGTAAAATCTGTTTGTTATGTCCTACATAATCTCCATAGTCAAGGGTTTGAGTTGGGGTTTGTGAAGATTGAAGATTGTATTGTGGCCATACTGCTAAAAATGGATCTACCTATGCTTGTATTTGTTTAAGGAGTGTCTATGACTGCTGTATTGATCTGAAAGAGCCCAGAACTGATACGTCCCAATCAGAGGTAATTTGTAGCAGCTCATACTAGCCTGGAGACATCTTCAGCATTACCATGCAGGATTGAGTGTGTTAGGAAGTGGTAAATCTACTAGGTGACTTAAGGAAAGGTGCAGTTTCAGTCTGAAGGAAGTTGAATAGTGTTGTACAGATCTGTAGCAGCTTCCATACAGCTTGAAGATCCATCATTGAGGCCGTACCAGTCTGAGATGAAGAGTTGTGTTTAGCAGCGATTACCAGAAGTGCAGCAATAAGGATTTAAGAGTATTATATCTGCTGCAGCAAGCAATACACGGTATGCCTTCCACATTAGTAGTCATTGTCGATTAGTGAGCAATGTAATGAACTTCTGTCCATGTAATTTCAGATCTCTGTATGTATTTCAAAATGTATTTTCAGGGATATTGTTGAATGGTAAAATAGTTTGCAGACATGCTCTTATCATTGATATTGTTAATCTAGTGGACAGCAACATAGATATTTCCCTTGTCTTTCATTAGCAATAGATATATATATATATATATTTGTGTGGCTTGTATATCCATTTTAATTCTATCAACCCAGAATCAAACAAACTCAAGAAATGCAGTAATCAGATTGTTGGCCAACTATTTGACAAAATTACAGTCAGTGGGAAAAAGAAAAAAAAAAATCATTGTGTAGAAGGGGCAGCCCGTTACATCAAAGATATCGAATATCATAGATTCGATAATCATACAACGACCAAAGTACAAATAACCAAGTCCAAGAAGCAGTGGTCTATGAAAGATGATATTAAATGATTGGAGAAGCTGGTTCATCCATCCCATAGCATTACCTAGAGGGACAACAGTGATTCTACCAGGAGTCAATCGATTCATAGCAGCAATTATATCATTACCGATGGAATAGATGATTTACAGCAACACTTGACTAAACAATCGATAAGCATTAGTATATTATATAGTCAGCGATTAACATGTTTACCAGTTGCCAAGTTAGAGTGTGATGAGTATGTAGGAAGAGAAACGGCAATAAGTAGATATTGAATCAGACAACAAACAACAAGACATCAATAGTTGATAAGGCACGGCATTCCTATCAAGAACGTATAAAATATGATATTAGTGGAAAGCATAGATTGATAAGTTTGAAGAAATAGGAGATATTTTCCACAGCAAGTCAAATTGTGATATTGCTATCAAGATTCAATTGATGAGTTTTTGAGTCAAACTCATTGACCCATGTTTCATGAGTAGTAGTTCACAAGAACCCATCTCTCATGAGAATGAATGGAACACTTAGCACTCATTGCATCTAGGCGACGCTCACAAAGGTGAAGCGCCAAGACTTCCCGGAATGGGTGTCCTCCCAGTGCTTCACTTCTATGAGCATCGCCTAGATGCAATGAGTGCTAAGTGTTCCATTCATTCTCATGAGAGATGGGTTCTTGTGAACTACTACTCATGAAACATGGGTCAATGAGTTGAATCCTGATAGCAATATCACAAGTTTGAAGAAGATTAATGATAATCCTAGTGACTTCAAGAATCACGATGATTATTGTTATCAACTTGAGGAGAAGATTGGAGCAGCAATTGGAATATGTGGTGGAGCCATAAAGATTATTGATTACAAGAAGGATAATCATTGTTATTGTTAGTTAGTACTTATGGTCTTGTAATTACCAATCACTAATGATTATAAAGGACAACTAATAAACTATTATTAGTTGACTAACTTTACTAATATTATGGATATATCTTGAAATGAGAGGAAGTGTCTAAAAGGCAAGGTGCAATGAACGGAAAGATATGTCTCTTCACCACCTAAGGATGCAACCATTCAACCTTCACAAATATATAATGAAGATCAAACCCATTCCTTCGGGGGCATCGACGAGAAAATTAATATACATTTGGCATTGATCACTTCAAAGGATCAAGAATGAAATGGGATCTGGGAATTGAAATTATTAAATATATTTGATACTCATCATATGGAAAAGATCAGAAAGGGGTGATAAAGAATTATTATTTATAATGATCAAAGGAGATGAATCATATTATAATGTTGGCAAGCATCTATGAATTAAAACTGAGTAACAGAATATTATACCTAAATTCTATTAAGGATAAAGAATCCTTATATAT
>MU225840.1:1044717-1057554 GCA_018584345.1 Thuja plicata
GGGGTGAATTATACCTGAAAGTCACGCGGTTGTAAAACTGACGCATTCGATGGATGGTCAATTACATCAGCAAGCTTTTTGAAAATCAACGATGGATGGTCGAGAAGCTCCCAATGGTAGTCATTGGGCTCTCGACCATTTCCAGCCATCGATCTCTAAAACATGCCGGGCCTTTCTCAAATAGAAACGCCTCCGGCGTAATTATTATTATTTTCTTCTTTTTTGTTTTAGGTGCCGCCTTTCTCACCCCAGTCTTATTTTTACATTGTCTTATTGCTCTTGCTCTTACATCCTGATGATGGATCACGGAGTGTGATCCCAAACGTTGATGCTTAAAAACATACATAATTAAAATCAGAAATTCAAGTTTACAAAGTGATAAAGTTAATTTTTAAAATATGTATTGTTAAAAAATTATCACCTATACTTTAATCAAAATAAATATTATTGAAATAAGGAAAAATAGCTCTTCTGATTTGTTAAAAATGTAATGTTTAATAACAAGTTAAATATAGACCTTTGACTATAGTTCTATGGGAGGGACTAACAATTTGTGTATGTACAAAAATAGAGACAAAATGTTAAGAGAGAAAAATTGTGAGATTGGTGATATTTTTGGCAATATGTATTTGTTATTTATGTTCAACTTTTTTTTTTTAATAGAGTATTTGTTTTATCCAAGTGGGAAAAGAATTCAAATTGTTGTTTTCTCATAATAAAAAATTCATATGGGAACATTCTCAAATTTAGGTAAAAAAATACTTAAAAGTAGTCTTATGGAGAACATGTTATTAGAAAGTACTAAATAAATAGAAATATTTTTAATCTAATTTTATCTTAAATATTGAAGTTGATTTATGAATTTCTAATTTTATCAAAATAGACAAATTTACATGGCAAGTTTGATTATCATTTGATGGGCTAGAACATTACTTGTGTGGTATGATCAAATTTTTTGTCTATTGATTTTAACTAATGGAAATGCTTAGTTGGCTTCTTGGCCTTTGTTTTACCTTTTATTCTATGTTAGTCAATTATTTGCCTATCCTTCATGCTTTGTCACCTTTGAAAACTTACTTTTTGATTCTTTAACTACAAAATCACCTCTTTTGAATCAAATAATCATTTAGGTGATTCTAAACTGGTACAGCAATTTTATCATTTAAATTTGTGTAGATAAGCTTTTTCATAGTCACTTTGACACTATTTTTGGCTTGATAACTCTTACCTATTTGGTCCTTGAAAGTGCCCAACCTATTTAAGCCTCACTCTCCTCCATTAATTTTGGATTCTAGAGTTGTAATGGATTTATTTTTTCTGACTATAGAGTTCTTCTCTCGTAGCAATTTTAGAGTTTCTTCGGTGTAAGCTTCCATTTTCAACACCAATGATTTTTTTTATTTTTATTTTTTATCATCATTTTGAGAAGAGAAGTACTAGTCTTTTTTAATTGTCCACAACTCCTACAATGATATCATTTTGATTCATCACCATACATAGCCTCTAGGGTCTTTATTTATTTATGAGAACAACAATCAACAACTTCAATGCTCTTCTTACAACATATAATTGTATTTAGTGGCCTTTACATTATTTCTCTTTCATTTTCCCCTTACCCGCAAAGGAATACTTCTAGTGAAAAAAGGAGGAGATAAAAGACAAAGTTGGGCCTTTGGGTTTGCCACAGTCATACCAACATCAATTTCTGACATCTTATATTATCAAATTTAAGGGTGAAATTTATTATATTTTATTTATTTATTGTTAGAATAGTTTGTGAGTTTTAGAGTAAAATAATTAAAATTAGATTTAACAAGTTTCTCACTTTTCTATCAATCAACAATATTCTATTATGTTTTGTGGTCAATATTCTATTGTGTTTTGTGGTCTCATACAAAAATCAATGAGTTTTATCACTTATTTTATTTTGTGAATATGTAATCTCAACAAAAGTAAGTTAAAAGAAATAGTTGAATTGGTTTAAGATTTGGTAACTCTTCAATTTGTGTTGTAGATGATAAAAGAACAAAAAAAGAATAGTTGTTATTTTTTGGTCAATCAAATTACTTTAGTTGCATACAATCATTCAAAAACATGAAAAAGAATGAAAACATTAATTGCACTTGAATATAAATCTCAAATGTCATTATTACACCAAGAGGCGTCTACAGTGGCATCAAAAACCTGTGTCAATTTATAGCTTTGAGTTTTGCATTCACATCTTAATTGGTGTGTTGGTAACAGATGGCATTAGAATTCATTGCAACTGAAAATAGTGGAAATTAAATGTTTTGGGTGCTTGGTTATATAAGTATTAGTTTGGTAGAGAAATGTTTCTACAAATCTGATATCTTCCCTAAAATTAAGCCAAATTTGTAGTTTTTCATAATTCTTCTTCTTTTGTTGTTTATCATACTTGAGTTGTTAGAAGATTATGGATAATGTCTAAGAGAGAATCCACCTTCGCCATGTATAATCTATTTGTGGTGGCTCTAGTAGTAGAAACTTTAAGTACAAAAGCATCTTGTAATTGCATGGCATAGGATAACTATTTCATCAAAGCATTTGTCCAAGCGTAATTTTTTGTTGGATAATCTCAAATAGGAAGGCGAAATCTCTTTTTCGTAGTTGTTTCATTATTCAAAACCTCAAAATCTATTTAGTTACTGTACTATTAGCAAAGATCACATAAGAGTAAATTCTTGTATTGTCGAGATGTCAATTTTTTTGTTTTCTTTATTAAAAGAAAATTGTTATTTTCTAAATGAAATGTCATTTATATGAAGATTGAGGGTTTTGTGTAAGAAGAGATCTAATATTCTTTTGGTAAAATAAAATAGTGTTTAATATAAAGATATCTAGATACATGGCATACAAATAAAAACCTTTGAAAATAGAGCTAGAAATCTAGTCTAACCTTGAGTATTGAACTCATGAGTAGTGTTGATATTGAGTCAAGTAATGTGTATATTACAACAAAGTAAAAATATATTTTTGTTTCTAAACAAGGGAGCATAAAATTGGTCATGGAATAAAAAAATTATTCTCAAGTAAATTATTGGTCATGAAGTGAAATTATTTGATTCCATTAGCATATGCAGGACCTAGAGTGTCTATAAGACCAAATCTAAATCTTTATTTTTACATCTCTTGTCTCTTCCATATTAGACCAAGAGTGCATAGGCAGAGAATTAACTGGAAAGATGTTGATATACTGGGTTTGTATATCACTGTATACAACCATGCTATTATTGTTAGAGACAATCTTATGGGCCCTGAGGTGGTTGATTGGAGGCTTAAGTGTCTTAGTCTCAAATGTGTGTACTTAGGTACATCCCTGAATTGCAACTAGACACTTTGTTTTAGAAGGTTGCCCTTTTGATTAAGTGTTGTGGTGATTTCAGTTCAAGGGAGTAGCATCGATCCCTAAAGATATTCACCATTTGTATTTACTTGACTTGAGATAGAAATTTTGAGGTTATATAAGCTAATTATGACTTTTGAAAAAAGGCTGAATGGGTCATGCCTCCACCTCCCTGGCCTCTTACTTATCTTTCTCCCACAAGGAAAAGAATAGCACTCTTTAAAGTGATGCACATTTGAGTGATGAAATACCAAGTGTGGGTCTTTATCATTGCAATAAGCCTTTACTTTTAGATTATAAAGAGTGTTTGAAGTGTCTTCTATTATTCCAGACTAGTGAAATTTGGGCTTTGAGGAGCCTTAGCCATAACCTTATTCATTTAGAATTTTTTTATTGGTTAAAAATGTATTTTATTAATAATAAAATTCCATGTATAGTAGTGTAATCAAGGTAATTCGAATCTGGAAACCTACAATTGTAACACAAATCTAACCACAAGAAGGTCAGTTAATCACAGCTACTATAAATCCCTAATATCAAATGAGGAAACAACATATAAAATGCATAAAGAATCAATGAAAATAAAAGCATGTGCAAACCAATTAAGTGTAGGATCTCAGTTTCAAGATCAATGTGACAGCATAAGAATTTGAAGCATAATGTGGTTACCAAATATGAAAATTAGCTTTCTATTTAAAAGAACTTTGGGGTTTCAATCAAGATTCCTTGATTGACGGGACTGATTATTTGTGATTGAAGAGTGAACTCGGATTGATTGATATGTTAAGTGAGTTGATTGGAGAATTGACTGGATCGATTGGTTTGTCAATATAATAGATTGATCAGTAACTGATTAGATGGAATAGAAGACTGAATAGATTGAATTGATACGTGAATAGATTGATTAGTCAAAGAAAGGTGATTGAGGAGTTAGAAATTGTGATTGATCAGTTGACTAAAACTTAGTGTTAGTCAAAACTAGAAGAATAAATACAATTAAATAAATATAAAATTTATTTAGTTGCACAAGGGGGAATATAAATAAAGAAATAAACTTATTTATTTATGAGAAGAATAATTAGTAAAATTAAATAAATTAGCACTTATTTAATTATGAGTGGGAATTTGATTATTTAAATATAATTATTACATAAATGAAATAATTAATAAAGAGGGAATATTTAATTAAATAATGTAATTATTTAATTAAAGTGTAGACATAGGGAATAATTAAATAATGATAATTAATTAGACGTTCAATAATTAAATAATTGATCAAAATTACTTACTTTAGGAAATTAGAGAGAAATTATTAATTCGAATTTAGAATATAGTTGAAAGACACAAATTAATTAAATAATAAAGATTATTTAATAATTTAAGAGAAATGTTAGTAAAATCATTGTGTACGAGCAACTGGTCATTTTTAGGTGTTTACATTTTGTCCCTTTTTGATATAATGCATTTCCAAGCGTTGTTTCAAAGAATAATTAATAAAAATTATGCCCCAGTATGCCCCTACAAAAAATGGTAAGAACTAGGTAATATGGTGCCCTCTCAAGGAAATGAGTGAAAAATATAATGAAGGACTCATTTGGTTGACAATGTGATCAAGATCACAACACAACTCACGATTCAAAAAATGGAGGTCATATAGAATAGTTATGGGGCTTGGAAAGTCAAAAACATCTTGATCAATAGAAATGCATTGTGTGCATGTCCATCAAGGTGGGATGGGAGGGGTATAAATAGGAGTGGGGGGTAATTTTTAAAGTCATTTGCACTCTTAGCTTTTGATAATTTGTGGAGAAGTAGTCTATGAGCATGACTTGTGGAGCGATGACAGAGTACGAGGATGGCATGCATATCAAGGACCGGGTTAGGACATATCAACGTCCAACAAATGTCGCACCTTCGATGAGTTTCGACAAGTTTTCTTGATTTTTGTCTCATTTTCTGTGCATTTTCCTGATTAGGTCTAGGTAAGTCTAGGATGAATTATCGCACTTGTATGTTGCAAGCCACACACTTGTAAGGTAGAAACAACACACATAGGTAGGATAGGTGTTATTAACTAAGTCAGACTTAGATTTTAATGTGACACACTTATAGTGCATAAGCGACACACTTATAGTGCTTATGCAACACACTTAGACTGGGGAAATGATGCACTTGACATACTAGTTTGTCGCACTTTCCTGAATAATAGAATGCAGATGCCTGATAAAAGGGTTTAATAAATGAGCCACATATGGTGCAATGAAATGACACACTTGCTTTATTTTTGGATTTTTGCAAGGAAATGTATATAAAATGATATAGCATAGATTTACTTTGGCTTCAATTTTACTGTGTGTGGATTGACTATGTGATTGCATTGGTACTTGTAGATGAGGGATGATGTCTTAATCACTTGGGAGAATCATCCCGACACTTTGGATTATAGACATAGACTAGACATTGATGAGCAAGAGCACTTAGAGAGTCTAGGACTACTTCATATCACCCGTATGCCCAATATTAGGGAAAATAGGGTCTTCTCACTGCTTTGTGAGAGGTGGCACTCATAAATATATTCTTTCCACTTTCCAACAAGAGAGTGCACTATTACTTTGGAGGATAGGTATAGGATTCTTCCAATTCTGATTCAAGGGGAGAGGATTGCGTACTCTTTTCAGAAAGGTAGAGAAAAACTTGGTGATATATTTGATTGTGATGTGGGATTAGGGGGTTTGAGATTAGATGGTGGGACATGGTTGGAAATGACCCATATTATTGTGATGCTTTGTAGGGTTGTGGTTTGGGTTGTGCACTAGACAAGAGAGGGCATGGGCTTCCTATTGGGTGGGGGGAGATGGTTATAGAGACATGGGGGCTATGTGTATTGGCTATGGTCTAGCATCAAATGTATGATATTGCGTACCATATAGCACAGACTCTAGTGTGTGGTGTCACACTTTTACAAGTGTGGTCCTTTAATCATATAGCTATATTTCATCCATTTTTTTACAGACCGATCATTCAGGTAGGACAACCCTATATTTATTACTATGAGGCGGCGGTACATAGATAGGTGGGTCACTTGAGGTACCAGAGACACTTGTTAGATACTTTAAGGTATTTACTTGGAGATCATACATGGGATGCCCATTTTGGGATGGTGAGGATGATCAACTCCAATTTTGTAGATAGGAGAGATATTTGATTGGGCGGTTGACTCAATACTCACATATTATTGAGATATAGCTTCCTGAAAAGGTTTTGAGATAGTTCAGGGAGAGACAAGGAGTACCTATTGGTTTAGCATAGTTTGCACGATACTCTAGGGATGTGAGAGGATGGGGACCAGTGATCCCTATAGCTACAATAGTGGCACAATTCACCACTTTGGCTCCTTTGAGAAGGGATTGGTAGTTAGATACTTTTGATGCAGGGACTACGCCTGACTATGGTGCATGGTGGGTTACACATTTACCCATTATGTAAATGGGTCTAGGGGTGCCATTACCTATTGATATGTTTCACTAGGCTAGACAATAGCGGAGGAGGAATGGGAGGTGAGTTCAGCGAGGTAGACATGGTGGAAGAGGAGGGAGATATGGAGGAAGAGACAGTGGAGATGATGGGGATGATGGCGGGCATGGAGATGACAGGGGTGGAAAAGGTATTGTTGTAGGTGTTCCTATGGATACCCCAGTAGATAGAGGGAGGAAGCAGAGGTTAGAGGAGGAGACGAACCCATGGATAAGGATGTGGAGGTTGATGTTACTAGAGAGAGTGAGGAGGAGACAGAGATAGACAGTAGCAGTAGTAGTGGATCTAGCTCCTCATAGGGTGATGAGATAGAGATGGAGATGAAGGGGAATGATACTGGTCTCATGGATTTAATCATGGGAGGCTTTGATCAAGTAGCACAAGTTGCACCTATCTAGGTTATAGTAGGAGGGGGTGGGGATGATACACAATTGTCTGATGTAGTTAGCCTAAGACAACATATGAGAGACTTAAAGATGAGACTAGATGTAGCCTTGAGGGTGGTGATACATGCAGATTTTAGGGCACATGAAGTTGAGAGGAGGAGGAGAGAGCCAGAGGCTAGGATTACAACTACAGAGAAATAGAGCCAGTGGTAATGCCTTAAGAGTGAATACTTTGGAGGCAAGGATGGCCTGCATGGATAGGGAGATGGAGAGGGAGAGGGAAAGTATGAGGGAAGAGGTATAGTTAGAAGGCCATAGATAGAGAGGCAAATGTAAGGGAATTCATAGATAGTGTACAAGATCTAATCTTATAGGGGTAGATATCCTATGTCTTGAGAGAATAGGGAGGCTGATAGAGAGATACAATACTGGAGGGGTCAATATGAGAGTGTTGGTCCACCTTCTCAGAGAGTGCCTAGCTATATCACCTCCCATTGATCACAATGATCATGAAGATCTTAGGGAAATGGAGTTGTTATGAAACCTCCCAAAGCATCACAAATAGTCTCATATGTACCTCCAAGACATATTGATGTTATACCTTCGACTTATGCATGACCTAGGCCTCCCAGATCTAAGGGTAGAGGCAGTATGAGTTAATTTTGTATAAACACCATTGTGCATATATTTTGTGAGCTCTCCTTTAGATATTGTATCATTATACTTTATGAGTTATATATATGATGTAGTTTTGGAGATCTTATATGATTTCTATGTGTTCATGTCTATATGATGCTTATTTTTATGATGATTATGATGTACATATTATGTTTACTTTCTATGATGATGTCGACGATGTCTACGAGATGCAATGATTGATTATATGCTTCTATATTAGGCTTATGTGATGGATGTATGATATGTTCTTCCTATATAATGTGATGTCATGCTTATGTTTTTATATGCATTTTATGATGCGACTTATGGGACTATGCAGATGACTTAGATGTGATGTAGATTAGACTATGCTTAATGAGTTTGATGTTTTACATGCATTTATATGATGGATGGATACATTGTATGATATGTACTATGATGTATGATTTATAATATATGAGTACTAACATGCTATGAATGTAGGATGTAGTATTTTTGTCATATCATGATGCTATATCATAAGGATTTTGTTAGGAATGACTGAGATAATTGTTAGTATTGATTAGGAGATGAGAGAATGGGGATGGAACTTGATTGAAACCTTAAGTTCCTTTAACCACCTTTGAATTCCAACTTATTTCAGCATTGAGCCACTTTAATATAGAAAAATAGGATAACATCCTACCCATATATGAATGATCTAGGTATGATTATCTCTTGGAATTTTAATAGGCACTTTAAACGGACAAGGAATATGGGCTAATCCATTAAGTTAAGGAATTTAGATTCGAGGTTGTGCGATATATCACAACCAATTTATTTATTGTAATATGTTCTGCAATTATATATTTTATGTGGATGTGAAGGCTCTTACCACAGACACCTAAAATGCTCTATTAAGTCTTCATGGAAAACCTCCCACAAACATCAGACAAATAAAAATAAGTTGTGGACCAACCTGACATCTCTAATCATTTGGGGATATCTCAGAGATGCATAAGAACATGACTCGCAAAAATCAAGACATAATAAGACCAACTTGACTCAACAAGCTAACAATCATATTGATTATGTGTCTGGATTTATTTAGTTGTTTGACAATGACATTTATGATTGATGATGATGTCTAGTTTCAAGAATGAGATACCCCGCTTTAGACTGGCCTATTTGGTTTCAAGCGCTTCCATCCTTTGTGTAAGACAAGTTGATATTTTAACAAAAGACTTGATGTTGACTTGATCGATAGATAAGACAGTTTGGTCAGTTTGATTGAGGGCATGTTGACTAGTTTATATTTTTGACTTAGTTCCATTGAGCTTAGATTTCATGCATGATGTCATTCAGTTCCTGTTGAAATGTGAAAGAAATGGTTAATATACTAAGGAATTTATTGTATAATTTTCAAGGTTTTTTTTTGTTTGTCTTTGACAGTTTTTTTAGGACTTGTTGCAATGTTTTTGGTGTTTTCTCTGGACATTTTTTTAAAAAAAAAAAAAATTTGGGACATTAATGGATCTTGAAACTATGATGCCCCCAATCAAGACAGACTGAGAAATTTATTGTAGAATTGATGTGATGGACTGACTCAATGACGAGATGGGATGTGACAAGGATAACTTACAAAATTCAAACCATGAGATGACAACCAAGGCTTTTTTTATTAAAAAATTTTAGAATGAAATGACAAGTGTTATCAAGTTGGAGCAATGATAGATAATGGAGAAATGATCCCTACACATGGTGCCAGATTTCTCAGTTTTCACCATGGTACTTGTCCAAGAAACCACTGAAGTAGTTTTCACCATAGGATGAATTTATTTTTCTTGTATTTCTATTTTTGTGTCACTCAAGATGCTTGTTTTCCGTGTTTTCATCAAGGTAACCATTTTTATTTTTTTATTTTTGACATATTTGAAACAGGCTACTTTGAGATCCATGTATAGTACTTGCACAGATGCAAGTTGTTGATGAGGTCTGATAGATGATGAACCTTTGATGTAGATACCGGATATGCTCCAAACTCATATACTGTTGTGATGATGTAGGGACCCAACCAGTCAGGTTCAAACTTACCTAGTTGCTCTCTTTCTATTTGACTCTTTTGATTCTCCATGAGTACCCAGTCTCCAAGTTTAAATGATCAGACTCTAACCTTTTTTATTGTAGCTTCTACAAAGATGTTGTTGATATTCCTTCAAATGGGTCAATGCATTATGTCTTTTATCATTGAGCAATTCTAGCTCCTATAGTCTAGATACAAGTTATTCCTCATTGGTAATGACTTTTTGAAGGGATACTCACAATGATGGGAGCTCAACCTCAACTGAAAAGATTGCTTTAGTTTTGTAAACAAGTGAATATGGAGTAGCTCCTATAGGTGTACAGAAACTAGTGTGATATGCCCATAGGGAGAGATTTGGTTGGAGATGCTAATCATGGTCAGTGTCATTGACAGTCCTTTTAGGATTTTCATAATGGTTTTATTGGACACCTTAGCTTAGTTGTTACTCTGTGCATAGTAGTGTGAAGAATAGTGATGGTGGATGTGAAACTTATCACAAAGTTAGTCTACATGTCTATTTTTTAATGAAGTACCATTGTTTGCGGTAATAACTTGAGGTACTCCATGCTGACTTATGATATAGTTTAAAATAATCTTTGAAATTTGTTTGTCGGTTGTATAGGTCATCGGGATAGATTCAATCCACTTTGTGAAACACTTAGTAGTTGTATTGATGTATTTATGACCATCAGATGATAGTGGGTGAATCTTGCGAATGAGATCAAGTCCCCATTATGAGAAAGGCCACTGTGAAGTGAGTGGCTACAATGTTTGAGCTAACACATAGATGAGGTTATTGTGTCTATGATATTTGTTGCACTTTTGGATGACTTTACAAGCATGCGTCTTCATCATGGACCAATAGTACCCAATTCTCAAAATATTTTTAGCTAAGGTTGAGGCACTAGAATGGGCACCACAAATACCCTTGTGTACTTCAAGTAATGTTTTTTGCACTTCTTCTAAGTTGAGGCATCGTAAGAGTGTTCCATCTAGAATTCATCTATAAAGTGTATTGGCTATGATGGCATAATAGAAGGCTTACCTTATTAAGGACTTATTTTGGTTGTGTGAAAGGTCAGGGGGAATGATTTGGTTTGTTAGGTAATCATATATTTCCTAGTACCATGGGGAATTGAGACCAAAAATTTCACACACAACCTCAGATGTGGGGATTTCATAGGCAAGGACCATTAGTTGTTTGAATAAGAACTCACAATGTGTCACTTTGGGAGGCATGTCCAACAAAGATCTTATAGTGGCCATGACATTTGCTACCTTATTCTTGATTTTATGGATTTTGTCAAATGATATATGATCAAAGTATTGATTAACGTCTTCTACCATGGCTTTATATGGAATCAAATTTTTGTCTTTGGTGTCGTAACTGCCATTGACATGGTTGATTATTAATTGAGAATCCACGTATACCTGTATATGTTAGATCTTCCATTAAACTGCGGTCTTCAAACCTACAATGAGTGCTTCATACACAACGATGTTGTTTGTGCAGTCAAATTATAGCCTATAAGATCTGGGAATGGAGTCTCCTTTAGGAGTGATGAAGACTATATTGATGCCTGATCCCTATTGTTTGTGAGAGCCATAAAAATATAACTTCCACTACTTTTATTCTTCTAAAGCAAATATGCCTTCGTCTAGAAATTCTATCAACATTAAATGATTTAAAGGTAAAGGTGCATCTATCAGGTGATTGATGATAGCTTGTCCTTTAATAGCTTTTCTATCTACGTAGTCTATGTCAAACTCGCTTAGGATCATGACCCATTTGGCTATTCACCCTATCAATGTGGCTTTACACAACAAATATTTTAATGGATCAATCTTTGCAATTAGGAGCGTCTTGTGACTCAACATGTAGTGTCATAGTTTTTGTGAAGCAACAACTACAGACAAACATGTTGTCTCAATAGCAGTATAATTGAGCTTATAAGCCAAAAGTGTGCGACTTATATAGTATATGACCCTTTCCTTTCCTTTTGAATCATTTTGTGCCAATAGTGCCCCCAGTGAGTGCTCTATAGATGAAATGTATAATATTAGGGGTTGATCTGGAATAGGAGACATCAAGACTGGTGCTAAGAGAAGATAGTTTTTTTAGTTTTTGAAATGCACTCTTACACTCTTTTGTCCATTCAAATTTTATGCCTTTGTGAAGTAGATATTGGAATGGATGGCACTTGTGTGCCAGTAGTGAGATTAACCTTTTAACTGATTGTAATCGACCTTGTAGACTTCTTAGGTTCTTAAGTGTTATTTGTGGTGGCATCTCGATTATTGCTTGGATATTTATAGGGTCAATCTCAATTCCTATGTTTGAGATGATCAATCCCAAAAGTTTGCCTAAAGTGACCCCAAAGACACACTTTTTGGTGTTTAACCTGACCTTGTATTCTTGAAGTCTGTCAAATATGGGTTCTAATACAGATAGATGCATATTTATTTCCAATGACTTTGCTAATATGTCATCTACATAATCCTCCATTGTTATGTACATCATATCATTGAAGATAGTATTTGTGTGCATAAATGTTGTCACACTTCTATAAATCATTTCATTCAAGGTTGCTCAAGAATGAGGCCTCAAATATCGATCCATAGCTCTCTAGTCATGGATGTGTAAAAATGTAAAATGAAGGCCCTCAGATTGACCTAGTTGTGTCTATTGCAAATACACCATGAAACAAGAGATTCAAATGCATAAAAATAAAATCTACTCTATATGATAACAATGCATATTAGTCTATGAAAGGAAATATGAATGCAAATCTAATCTATGGAAATAAACATGATTCTAATCTATATGAGGAGCC
>MU225840.1:1076545-1091415 GCA_018584345.1 Thuja plicata
ATTGTTTTCAACATGTGAGATAATTGAATTCTTTTTTATTAAGAATTGCTTTATTTGATGAAATTAAATTAATTTAATTGGAAGAATTTAATTAGTAAGTTTAAATATTTAAATTTAAACTATAGGACATTGAGTTTAATTAATTAATTAATGGTAATTAATCAATTAAAGCTAATTAATTAAATAAAATTAATTATTTAATTAATTTTGAGAATTTGATTAGATGATTTGGGGAATGAATTTAGAGGAAAATAGATGATTAATTAATGATTAAAGAACCATTAATTAATAGATGGAAATTAGTGTTTTTAATGTAAAGTCGCAAGCTTGTCCATTTTAGGGTGTCTACATTTGCCCCTCTTTGATGCGATGTGACTTGTCGCAGTGTGTCAAAGATTCTTTGATTTTGCCCCGGCAGTAGTAGGTGTATTTATGCCCCCTCAATAAATTTGAGCGAAAATTCGCGAGACGAGCGTTGATTTGTTGAAACTGCAATTTCTGGAATTGGGTAGCTGACGGATTTGAAAATTGGTTTAATATGCCCCTGTTATTGACTGTCGAAGTTTCCGGGGACTAGGAAGAAATTTTGTATCTCGTAGTGAAATTAAGATTTTTTGGAACCCCTATAAGTAGCAAAGAGAGGTCTTCATTTGTCACTTTGCGATCTTGGAGCTCTGATATCTTGGTGAGTTTGCTTTTTGATTTCTTCCTTCTTTTCTCCTGTCTTCGAGTGATGACTGGCCTTCCTAGTGTCACCCACATCTCTGACCGAGTCCGAACCTACCACAGACTAGCTGGCTCTGGATGTTCGGTGAGTTTTCTCGCTTTGCGTATCATTAATGCTTTCATTTTTTGCTTTTAAAAATCTTAATTTTTTGGAAAATTACAAAGTGTGCCGCAATCGGTTGCGATTTTGCCGCAATTGTGGTTTAAATGCTGCAATTGTCGGTTAAATACCACAATTGATAAGTGTGCCACAGTTGTGTATGTAAAATGCCGCGATTGCAATTTGTATGCCGCACTTGCTGTTTTTGTTTTGCAATTGCTTAAAAGTACCGCATTTGCATTACTTTATTACCGCAATCAATTTTTTAGCACTGTTTGCCTGATGTCCTTGTCTGTTATCTACTTTTTCTTGCTTCTGTTATTTTCCTCAATGACTAAAACTGATAATTTTCTAATTTTATTCTATGTGCAGTTCACTGGGCAGATCTTGCGCTGTCGAGAGTCCAGGCCGACGGGCCTCGTGTATAGATTTCAGCTGACCGAGGATGAGAGGTCAGTGCTTCACGATCTTGGTTTGTACTGGCTGTGTTATATGCCCGAGATCACGACCAATAGGGGTCTGATCTCTACTCTTGTAGAGCGGTGGCATTCAGAGATGTGCACTTTTTGGTTACCCACCGGGGAGTGTACCATTACTTTAGAGGATGTTTATCGCATCCTCCAACTCCCTATCCAGGGCGAGCTTGTGGAGTACTCCACCTGCACTGCTGTTGTGTCCTTGACTGAGCTTTCTAGATTGCCTCGGGATCAGCTTGGTCTCACTAGTGATTACGATATTCCTTGGTCTAGATTCGGGTTAGGCCTTGATAGATTTTTCACTTTGTTGGGCAGTTTGATATGTGGGATTCTATGCCCCGATCGCCGACAGCGTGGTTTTTCTATCGGCTTTGGTACTGTGTTGCAGATTATGGTTCAGGACCATACTATCTTTGCTTGAGGTCCATGCATTTTGGCCCATATGTATTTTCACATGTTGTATGCAGCTTACCTTGATGGTAAGTCGCTCGGCTGCGGTGCTACCCTCTTGCAGATATGGGCATGGGAGCATATTATTGTATGTCGTCCTGTTGATGCCCATGCCCTTCCAGTAGATAGGTCATATGTCTTCATGTATGATGGAGCCATTGTTCAGACGCATATGGTTCACTTGAGTTATTGGCAGCAACAGTTAGATATGATCCTGTATTTCATTTGGAGGCCGTATAGAGATTGTCCCGTCTGGGATGGAGAGGACATCCATCTCCCATTCTTTCGTCAGCAGAGATATTTGATTGGTCGCATGACCGATCATGTTCATATGATATATTTTCACAACACTGACAGGGTGTTGTGCCAGTTTGGAGAGCAGCAGGATGTATCTGATTCTTATGCATACTTTTCTCGGAGGTCGAGGGATGCTGCTGTTTGGGGTGTTGTAGTATCACTTGATGCTGCTCGCACTGAGTTTTTAGGTTTACTTCCTGTGGCATGGACCTGGTGCTCTGCCACTATAGACCGAGGTTTGTCTTGTTTCTGTTTGCTTATGTACTTCCTTTTTGCTCTTTGATTCTTGCTCATATCTTGTTTTGATACTTATGTCTTTATATGCTCTGGTATTGATAGTTGACTTTGTCTTTTGCAGGCACTACACCACAACATGATGCCCATTGGTTGCAGCATCGGCTAGTTTCACTGACATATGTATCACGTCCTATTCCCAAGACTATTATCAGGAGGGCCTGACGGGTATGGCGTGGTAGGGGAGGTCGTGATGGAGGGAGAGGTGGTGGCAGGGGAGGTAGGGATGGGGGGAGAGATGGTGGAATGGGTAGGGGACAGAGGGATGGTGGGAGAGATGGAGGACGGGGTAGGGGAGATGATGGAGGTGATGATCCTGGTCCTGGGGGTGCTGGTGGGGGGGTTAGGACTAGAGGTGGCCAGAGTGGGGGTCAGACTAGTGCTCCTAGAGTTGGTTTAGGTGTTATTCTGGAGGATGAGGAGGCCATAAAGGAGGAGGCACCTTAGTTGGTTCAGAGAGTACGCAGGCAGACAACTGCAATTTTGGCTCCTAGACATGAGGATAGAGTTATTATTGAGGATGTTGATATTGAGATTGGGGATATAGATGTGGAGGCTCTAGATGAACAAAGTGCGGAGACAGGTTCTTCTAGGGATAGTGGCAGAATAGGTAGCAGCACAAGGGAGAGCTTAGAGAGTGCTGATGATTATTTGGTTCTGAGGCAGAGAGGAGATGAGGGATAGGGAGACAGGGCGGAGGAGGGAGACATGGACGTTGCTATGGGTGGTATGGATGATGATCCATCAGAGGTGGAGTGCCTCACTCAGTAGGTTCAAGACCTTCAGGCCCAACTTGCCCTATCTGATGCATGTGCTACTTCTTCAGAGGCCCGGGTTACAGTAGTCGAGTCCAGAGAGCGACAGGCTCGAGCTGAGGTTCGCTCATTCATAGACAGTGTACAAGATGTCTCACACTGTGAGATTCTGGACAGGTATTACAGATTTGGGCGAGATGCTCAGAGAGAGATTGATTATTGGAGATGCCATCATGAGGGTGTAGTTCCTGTAGCATAGAGGGTGCCTAGCTACACTGCTTCACAGAGATCCAGCAAGGCCCAGCATTCTCAGAGTAGTGGTGTTAGAGTACCTGGTTCCTCTCACAGGACAAATTCTGATATGTCACCCCCTTGTCCACCTCCTGGCGAGGGTGGGGGTAGCTCATGTTGACATATGTATCATGTACCATTTTTGTAGTGATTCCATTGTTTATATTCTAAGTAGTACCATTTTTGTATCCCGACACACTGATTTTTTTTGATATACATGTTGATTACCTTCTTTGATCAGACTTGCGACCCTTCATTGTACTCATATATTTTGATTTATATGAGATGAAACTAGTATTTTTGATATGATGTGCAATGTTTTTCTTTCCTATATGTATGATTCTACATGATTTGGTGGTTTAGATGATGAGATGTATATGCAATATGTTTCTATTATGTAGACTCATATATGGATGATTTTCTTTTCCTATGATACTGACATGTTATGCAGGATGATGTAAATGAGATGCATGTTTATATGAGATGCTTTTAGATGCATGTGATTTTATGATTTATCATGTATGCAACTACCATGTTTTTATCATTTTCTGATGCACTTAAAGAATGAATGCAATCTACTATGCACAAAATATCTGAATCATGTATGTGTTAGTTAGAAAGAAGTTAGTTTGATAGATATTCTCTGAGATTGATCTAATAAAATGGAATGATAGAAAGGATGTTCTTTTTGCATTTTTTGGATAGATATGATCTGATAGAAAAGGTGAATATCCCAAGTCGCTGCCCCTGTTTCCAATTTTTGTCATCATTGCATCTTTTTTGTATTTTTTGATATTCTGAAAGAGCGTTGAATGATCAAGATCACATACTACCTGGATACCGCCATGACCTCTTGATAGTGGAAGGAGTAGATTGATTGAATAGAAAGAGAACCTAGTGCACCCAAATATTGACCATATGGGTTCAACTATGTTCCCTATTTGAAAATAAAGAGGGCCAAAAGCACCCAGATATTGACCATCTGGATACCGCTTGTTCTCTGAATTAATCTAAAACAAAGAAACCAAGATAGAACTCCTTTGCATCCAGAGTCCATCTGGATAACACTGTGAGCTCTTGATTTCTGAAAGGGAAAGCCAAGCAAACAAGATAGAACTCCTACGCCCCTAGAGTCCATCTGGATAGCATCGTGAGCTCTTGTTTGCAACATAAAGGGAAAGACCATAGAAACCAAGATAGAACTCCAAAGCAAATTAGAGTCCATCTGAATAGTGCTGTGAGCTCTTGATTCTATAAACCAAACAAGAAAAAATAAAAGAGAAGGAATGTCCAATTCTTTCCCAGGGTTAAGCTCAGATCGTGGAACTGCGCAGCTTCCAGATAAGTGATAGTGCCTACCGCATTTATCCTAAATCATCATGGCCCTAGAATCAAAGTGAACATTCAACAGACAACAATCAAAGAAAATAAGTCATGATCTATCATAGCTACTCTCCTCACATGGTGGATCATGGAGTAGCGTAAGAACATAACCGTGAAATATAGACTGACATCTGACCGAATTGACTGACCTAGTCAACATTTTTGGATGGTACCTCGATGCAGTTGGATTCTCTTGATTGACTCAAACTCTTTGGATAGGCTTGATTGGTTTGATTGGTTTGATTGTGTTGGTAGTTGATCAAGCTATGTCAGATGCACCCAATGCTTGTTCACAAAGCTCATGATTATGATAGTTGGATTGATTTGATTGCTTTGATCATGTTGGCAGCTGATCAAGTTGTGTCAGATGTGCCCAATGGTTGTTCGCAAAGCTCATGATTGTGAGAGTTGGATTGATTTGATCGTGTTGGCAGCTGATCAAGCTATGTCTGATGGGCCCATTGCTGATTTGTAAAGCTCATGATTGTGACAATTGGTAGATTGGCTTGGTTGCTAGTTGCTCTCTTGATAACCAAGTTGGTTTTATTGCTTGGGATTTTGCAATTTTTTGAATTGATTTTCTCTTGATTTTTGATCTTTTTAAGATTTTTGATGAGTCTCTGATTTTTAGGATTTTCCAGGACATTTTGAATTTTCCCCTAGTCTGGTGGATCAGTATTAACCATGGGTAAGTGCTTGGTGCTCAGAGTGGATTGTGCTTCTAGATATAGCTTGGGTAGTCAGTCTTGCAATTTGAACTCTGTGCTAGCTTTTGGAGCTCATTGATGGTGAAGCTGGAATTCGAACACTCAGTGCCTATTTGCCAGGTTTTCACCAAGGTACCTACTTAATAGCGCCTGATTTCCAGGTTTTCACCGAGAGAGTGATTTTATTTTTTCTTTACTTTTTTTTCTTTTTTTCTTTTTTGGTTGTCGCCAAGGCACTTGATTGCCAGGTTTTCACCAAGGTAACATTTTGTATTTTTTGATTTTTTTGGTATTTTTTGGATATGTGCATAAGTGCCTTTGCCATAGAGACCTTAAGAGTAGAACCTCTTTAGGTGCATGCTATTGATATAGCCGAGGAGCTGATCTCCTTCTGGTGTTGCTAGTATGAATGCCTCACTCTGAGTAGAGATGATAATAACAAATGGTCCTAGCCAGTTAGGCTCGAAATTTCCTGGTCTAACTCGCTCTGCTTGATTCTTCTGATTTTCCATGAGGACAAGGTCTCCTACCTCAAATGTTTGTGGCTTCACCTTCTTGTGATAGTTCCTTCTAAGGCAATTCTGATAGCCTTGTAAGTAGTCGAAGACATGCTACCTTCTTTCATCTAGTAACTCTAGTTCACTGAGCCTTGCTACTCTATAGTCTTCATCTAAAACTAGGTTCTTCAATGATATCCTTAGGGATGGGATTTCCACTTCGAGGGGTAATACTGCCTCTGATCCATAGACTAGGGAGAAAGGAGTGGCTCTTCTAGGTGTTCTCACACTAGTTCTGTATG
Source organism: Thuja plicata (assembly GCA_018584345.1). NCBI lineage: Eukaryota > Viridiplantae > Streptophyta > Pinopsida > Cupressales > Cupressaceae > Thuja > Thuja plicata. Next base: position 1,082,824 of record MU225840.1, read on the forward strand.
CCCATAGTGCGGGACTAAGCTGTAAATGCCAGTCTCTCCCTGACTCATTCACTGTTTTCTTCAGGATTTTCAAGATTGTCTTGTTTGTAGCTTTGGCTTGGCCATTCCCTTGAGGGTAGTAAAATGAGGAGAACCCTTGTTTGATGTGGAAATGTTCACATAGGTCTTCGACATCCTTGTTCTGGAAAGGTGTACCATGATTTGTCAGGATTGTTTGGGGGATCCCGTATCGACAGATAATGTGGTTAAGTATGAACATTGCTATTTTATTTCCAGTGATGTAAGTGAGGGAAATTGCTTCCACCCACTTGGTGAAGTACTTTGTTGCTGCTATGATGTACTTGTGTTTGTTTGCTGAAGAAGGTGTAATTTTGCCCACTAGGTCAAATCCCCACATTGAAAATGGCAATGGTGATGTGCTAGGATTTAGTTCCTGGGCTGGTGCATGGATTAGGTCTCCATGAATTTGACACTCTCTACACCTTTGAACATGCTTGTGTGCATCTGTCTCTATTGTGGGCCAATAGTATCCCATGCGAATTATCTTCTTAGCTAAGTTGTTTCCACCTCCGTGGGTTCCACAAATTCCTTCATGTACCTCGTACAAAGCTTTTTGGGATTCCATGGAAGTGAGACATCGTAGTAACATTCCATCTAGACTTCGTCTGTATAGAGTAGTTGAGAGGATGGTATACCTAGAGGCTTGGTGGATGAGGGATTTTCTTTGGTTCCTAGACAAGTTAGGAGGTAAGACACTGTTTTGGAGATAGTTATAGACATCTTGGTACCATGGGGATTCAGGACCAACAAGGACACACGTTGATTCTGTGATAGATGCCTGATGTGAGGGCACCAAGAGTTTCTCCACTAGAAACTAGAATTTTGTTTCGTTACCTGGCATATCAATCAGTGATGCAATGGTAGCCATTGCATCTATAGATTTGTTCTGTGCTCTTGGGACTTTCTCAGAGAGAATGTAATAGAGCTTGGTGCGTAGTTGTTCCATCTGTGCTCTGTATGGTATGAGTTTCTCATCTTTGGTCATATAATCATTGTTGACTTGACTGATGACCAACTGCGAATTTCCAAAGACTCTAAGGTTCTTGATTCTGCATTGAATTGCTATCTTTAGACTGATGACCAGTGCTTCATATTCTGCTATGTTGTTGGTGCATAGGAAGTTAAGTCTTAAAGACTTTGGAATTGTATCATGATCTGGAGTGATAAGAACAATCCCTGCCCCTGCACCATAGTTCGTACACGATCCATCAAAATAAAGTTGCCATACCTCGATCGCCGATTGTAGTGTCATGATAGATTCGTCAAGAAAGTCAGAAATAATAGGCTAGTGGTCTTGAATTGGTGCATCTGCTAGTTGATCTGCGATCACTTTTCCTTTGATGGCCTTTCTGTCTATGTACTCAATGTTGAACTCACTTAAGATCATTACCCACTTTTCCAGTCGTCTAGTGAGCGCTGCTTTGCTTAGGAGGTACTTTAGAGGATCAATATGTGCGATCAATGTTGTTTGGTGACTCAACATATAATGTCTTAGCTTTTGAGAAGCGAAAACAACTGTGAGGCATGACTTCTCAATTGGCATATAGTTTAGCTCATATCCAACCAAAGTCCTGCTTAGATAGTAGACAACCCTCTCTTTTCCTGCATCATCATGTTGTGCCAAGAGTACACCTAACGCTGATTCTATCGCTGAGATATATAGAAGCAATGGTCTACCTTGTACTGGTGGTACCAATATAGGAGACTTAAGAAGATAGTCTTTGAATATCTGAAATGCCTGTTTGCATTGCTCTGTCCATATGAATTTGATGTCTTTATGCAATAGATGTTGGAATGGGTGGCACTTGTCTGCTAGTTGAGCTTTGAAGTGTCTGATTGATTGGAGCCTTCCTTGTAACCCTCTTAGTTATCTTAGGTTCGATGGTGGAGGCATGTCCAATATTGCTTTGACATTTGTTGGGTCCACTTCGATTCCTCTATGTGATACTATGAACCCCAGTAATTTTCCTGCTATGAGACCGAATGCACACTTCTTTGGGTTTAAACGAACTTTGAATTCCTGCATTCTGTCAAAGATGGGTCCCAAAACCTGTAGATGATCCTTTCAAAGTATTGACTTGGATAGTATGTCATCCACATAGTCTTCCATTGTCTTGTGGATGAGATCATGAAATATAGTTGTCATAGCCCTTTGATATGTCGCTCCGGCATTCTTTAGACCAAATGGCATGACATTCCAAAAATATGTTCCCCAAGGACATGTGAAAGTTGTTTTGTGTTGGTCCTCTGGCGCAATCCTTATTTTATTGTAACATGAAAAGCCATCCATGAGTGATAGCATTTGATGTCCGACAGTTAGATCTACTATCATATCAATGTTTGGTAAAGGGAATTCATCCTTGGGACATGCTATGTTGAGATCCCTGAATTCTGTGCAAATCCATATCTTCCCACTGTGTTTTGTAACTAGTACCAAGTTAGATATCCAGTCCACATATGGTATAGGTCTGATGAACTTAGCATCCAGGAGCTTTTTCAATTCTGCCTTGACTAGCAATGCAACGTGGGGATGCATCTTTCTCAGCTTTTGCTTGATAGGTTTGGCGTTGGGTAGTAATGGGAGATGGTTTAGTACTAGCTCTAGATCTAACCCTGGCATATCCGAGTAGGAACATGCAAAATTGATCATTCTTGCCTTGAAGAAACTGATGAACTATTCTCTCTCCTCAGGGGCAAGTGATTTCTCCAAGTATATGTTCTTTGGGTTCTTGTCATCTCCCAAGTTGATTTCCTCTATTTCTTCTGCTAATAATGCTGATTTCTCCTCTGTTAAGGGGAGGAGTTCCTTCTTTCCATCTTCTAGCGCCTCAGTGAGGTTTTTGCTAGAAGATACATCTTCTTTTAGCTTTTTATCATTTTTTGTTCTTTTTTCCTTTTGTGGACTGGAAAGAGGAGCTTCCTCCCCGAAATATGCTGCTTTGTCTAGGTTAATGGAGAAGCCTACCTTGTGATCTACTAATAGAATGCCTTCCCTCAGTTCCATGAAATGAGCTATCGCCTTGTCGTTCTCAAAGACATCTAGATCAGGTGGTCCTTGTTGATCCCACTCTATGAGGTCAGGGTGTACAAGACAGATGCTTTCACTACTGTTTGGCTCTGGTTGACTAAAGGGGTTGCTGATATGGTTCCTACAAAGCTGGACTGTGATGTGGATGCACCACTTGAGGTCTGATAAATGACATGTTTGTCTATGCAGGGTTGTTCGGTAATGGTCAGTTAGTTAAATAGGTTTGCTAGATTTATGATAATGTCGGCCCAAGGAGAATAATATGGGATCAATGGTTCAGAGTCGTGAAGGGATCTCCACTCATACTCGTGGGAGTCAGTCTCAATAGAATGCTTGTCTGATGTCTCACTTCCTTGTTTATTATCGATTGCTAGGTGTAGGTTTATTTGGGATTGTGTGGTTCCCTCTTCGGCGGGCAACAACTGTGCTAATATGTTTCTTATTAAGACATGCTTTGTGTTGTGCCCCTGGTGCATCTATGCTATTTTCTCTTGATTGACTTGAATGTCTTGGATCACATGACTAGTGCTTTGTTTTCCATAGCCCAATCCTCTCGCGTTTCTCTGGGTTGGTGGGAGAGGCAATTCAAATATGCCTTGTTGTCTTGCCCCCAGCCCGGTTGTACCATCGTACCCAAACCTTTGTATCACTGTGTAACCATTATCATAGTTTGACAAGGGTAGTGGTGGTCGGATTGTCTTAGGGGTATCTTGGTATAACCAGGTATTGATGTTTTGTTTAAAAGGATTTTCTTCTGCTATGTCTCCCCATCGGACAAAGGTTTTGGGTGGACATCTAAATAGAATAGGCTACAGAGTTTCTGTTGCAATAACAGGTTGTGGCATGCCATGAGTTCTTGGGCTTTGAGGCATGTGTGTGATGGTAAAAGCCTCTTCATATCTATATTCACCATAGCCCTTGTCCGTGATGGATATCTTGCCGACTTTATGTGTGATATCTTTAAGATTTGAATCTGAAGAGGAGGGAATACTTGTGTCCTATTTAATCACTATCTCTCCTGCTGCCCATGTGACATCCTTGGGATTTGAATCTAAAGAGGATGGGATGCTTGCATCTTGGTTTGATGGTACCTGGTTATCAGTGCTGATTTGAACCGAATTACAATATTGGAAGGGATTGGGATCTCCCTCTATGATGATCTCCTCTCCCTGGTGTGGGAACTTGATGCATTGATGGTATGTTGAAGGTACAACTTGTATTTCATGTATCCAAGGTCTCCCTAGTAGCATGTTGTATCCCAACTCAAGGTCTAAGATTTGGAAGGGAGTGTTTTTGACCACAGGACCAATACGAACAGGTAGAATGATAATACCTTTAGAGGACCTTTCCTCTTCATCATAAGCTTTGATATTTATCCTCCTTGTGACATCAATGCTTGATTCTAAATAGCCTAGTTTCTTGATTAACTTTAGATTACAGATGTTTAACCCAGCTCCACCATCAACAAGGACCCTGCAGATAGTGCTTTTGTGGACTTGGACAAGTAAGTGCAGAGGATCATTATGCAGGGGTTTATGCGGCGGCACATCACGGTCTGTGAATGTGGCATGTTTGTTAGCTGCTATATGGTTGACCATCATTTGGAAACTCTCAAGTGTTATGTCCCTTGGGATAGCTGCATTCTAAAGGGCTTGGTCAAGTGCCAGTTTATGCTGCGGAGATATGCGCAATAGGTCAAACATGGAGATCTGGGCAGGTGTGCGCTTTAGTTGGTCCACTATGCTTGTTTGTGGATATGAGTTTGCTTTAGGATTTTCTGAGACAGTAGGTGAGGATGGTAATCCTTGAAAGATGACTCTGGCATGACATGTTGTTACAACACAATTGTTACCTTGGTCTTTGATAGTGATTGTAGCCATGTGGCTATCTGAAGGATTGAGGCAATTGATAACATTATCACTGTTGGCATATGTATAGTTAACTTGTTTTGTTTGTCCACCAGACCCAAAGGCTTTTCCTTCATTGTGATCATGAAAGGTATCGTCGAAAATAGTGTGATCACTTATGCCATTGGTTTGAGTATTCGTCACATTGATGACCCTTGTGTCAATCAGATCTTGGATAGCGTGTTTCAATCGGTAGTAGTTGGCTATTTTGTGCCCTTTCACCCAATGAAACTCGCAGAAATCTTTGTCATTATACCACCTCGGTTTGTTTTCATCTTGTTCAAAATCTCTAATTTCTGGGAGAGTGATAGTGTTTGATTGTATCAACTTGCATAAAGCTGATTCTATCGGCTCTCCTAATGGTGTGAAATCTCATTGCTGGAATTGAAACCGTGGTTTGTGTTGATTCTGTTGTTGACTATTTGACATAGCGGCCACTTGTATAGGGGGAGGTTGGTTTTGGGTGTATTCTTGTTGAGTGGGCCTTGTGGGTTTTTGGTTGGCCACAGGTGCGCCTTGCAATGACACCTTGGGTTGCGTGTAGTTGACTGTCTTCACATCAATGACACCCTCGCTAGTGACATTTTTGTTTTTGTTCCACCACTTAGCTTTGTCTATTGCATTTTTGTTTGTATTCATTTGTGTGGGATCTGCAAGGATTCCTCATTTGACTAAGTTCTGCTCACATCGAACTCCTCTTTCGATGAGTTGTGTGAAGTTCAGAGCAAATTTTGCATATCCATCATTTGGGTTTGAAGGGTTTGCATTTTTTGCATTAACATGTCCATTTGATATTGAGGCTGGTGCATGTGGACATTCCTTTGTGCTGTGATGGGTATGAGACTGTGCCTATGTGTCCCTTGAGTAGGAACATAGGATTTCATCCTAGGGACTTGATATTGATTCCCCACCGAGTGATTTGTAAATGGAGGGACATGAGTAGCCCATGGTGGGTTTTGATACATTTGCTGTTGTGATTGAAATTGGGTTTGATACTGTTGGGGTTGGTATTGCTGCTACTGAGGTTGGGTTTGAACTGGGGTTGTTGTCACTGAGGTTGGATTTGAGGCAACTGAAGCTGGGGTTGTTGTTGTGGGGGTTGGAATTGAGGCAATTGAAGCTGGGGTTGCTGTTGTGGGGGTTAGATTTGAGGCAACTGAAGCTAGGGTTGTTGTTGCGGGGGTTGGAAATGAGGCAACTGAAGCTGGGGTTGCTGTTGCGGGGGTTGGATTTGAGGCAACTAAAGCTGGGGTTGCTGTTGCAAGGTTTGGAACTGAGGCAACTAAAGCTGGGGTTGTTGTTGCAGAGGTTGGATTGGTGTTAGAATGGGCAAAGATGTAGCCTTGGGCGGGCCTTGACTGTAAGTCATTCCTGCAGAGATAGATCCCTGCGGGCATGAGGTGTTGATCCCAAGACTAGTGTGAATTGACTGCAGCAGCGACATAGTTTCAGAATAGTTGGTGTTTGGTGGGATGGAAGGCATAGCATGAGAGCTTGATTGTCCTGGCCATGAGACCAAAGGTGGAGGCATACTAGTGACCATAGTTGCACTTAGTTGTGAGCTTGTCATGCTTTGAGTAGAAGATGTGCTGGCCTAGGTCGGGTCATTGGTTTGATTGGACACAGTCTATGTTGATGTGGGTAAAACCAATGGTGGAAATATTTGAGACACAACAGGTAGCATCTTAGGAGTTTGAGTAGTGTTTTGACCTACGAGAGGGTTTTTTGGCCATATAGTCGATACACTAAATTCAGCGGGGAGTTTGACTCCCTTCTTTATTAGCATGGCCAAGTAACGTTCAGGGTTCCTCTCTACAACAGTGTCAACTACTTTCGTGGAGTAAGCATCTTGTTCCACATCTTCAAGTTCTTCTGTGATATCTTGGAAAAAGGCTGTCCCACGGGGCTGTTCAACAAATAGAGCAGAACTGGTGTTCATGAAAGGATCGTTCTCTTGCTCTATTTCCCAAGCAGGGAAGCGGTTGATATATGACTCATCAGGTTGAGTTCTAGCCTTAGACCTTGTGTAAGGTCCTCCATGAGGTTTTTGAGACATAGTGCGGTCTAGGTTTTGTAACTAAAACAAGTGATATAAAGAAAACAAGGAAGAAGATCCTTTCTGAGTAAGTCTGAGTTATGTTTTGGACAAGGGTAATTCTAAGGACAGATTTTGATATAACTTGATCTCAAAGAGGTGATGATAAAGAGATAAGATTTTCCGACCTTTTCCTTGGACAAAGTCACTTTGATAAAGATGATGATGTTTGATATGATGAGATCAAGGTATTTCGAGTCTGAGCTTTTGAACTAACAATGTTTTTGATAATAATCATGCTTTATAGAGAAAGGGCAATCTTTAATGTTTAGATATTCACACAATGTTCTTCACATTTTCCTAGGATAAAAACTAGTTTTGGACACCAAATGAAGAATTCTTTCAAGGTTTTAGGTCAAAATAGGAATATAGTATATCTGGTCAATTGCGGTACAACTTTACCGATTGCGGTAAAATAACTGGTCAATTGCGGTAGTTTATCACCGATTGCGGTAATAAACATGATGATTGTGGCAATAAACAAGTCAACTGTGGAAAACTTCCCTCAATTGTGGCACAATGCAGGCAATTGCGATAAAGGAGGAACAGTCTAAAAAAAAGACTAGAGGATAAGTATCATTGCTTGATAATTTTGAATTTTCTTGGAACAATGCTTCTGATTTGCAAGACAGTTGATGTTGACAACCCTAGACTTTAACACGTTTGACTCATTTTGACAGTTTGGATGTTTTGTTTTGCATTTTTAGAAACTGATCAAAGGAACAAGCATAATAGACACTGTGTTTTGAGAAATGAAGACTGAAATTGTGTATGTTCTACAACTTTTTCAAGTTGCAAGGTTATCACAAGGTCTCAACAATGAACAATCAGATTAATCTAGGCCAATGGCTTCAAAATACAATTTTATAGGCCCAATGCCTGAATGTCCATTAGCTCACACAATAATTGTCACGCTACTAGGACACGAAGGTCCACGACGTAGGTGCCTGTGTTTTTGTCGTTTCCAGGTATTGTTGCCGTGAAGTGAAGATCTCTTTCACTACACAAATACCGTGGGACACATATGTTGGGAATCTTGGGGGAAAATTCTACAACCCCTTGCACTATAATAAGGTATCTGTTCAGAGGTAAAATGGGTTGGCCTCTAATTAATCAAGGTTGTAGTAAGGGTCCGTGGCGTCTCTCCAAATGGTTTGTACGTGTGTGACTCACTTAAGAGCCTAGTTGACCACGCTAGCTCCTTAGGAATATTCACACGATCTAGACTATTATCAACACGCCTCGCTTGAGCTTGGCTAGATAAGAAATAACTTTGGTTCGCGCCTTATTTATATACCGATAGAAAGGATTACCGGTTTAAGGTTGTCCTCTGAGGAAGAAGTACATTCCCCGGACAAGCCTTTCTAAAAAAATAAAGGTTTGTAATCTAACAGTTTGTGCAAGTGCACCCAAAACTCAAGACACAAGGTAAATTGATTAAGCTCCAAAGTTTAAAGTGTGAACTAAGCTACACCACCATACAATCACCAATGTTCAATTTT
>MU225840.1:1092976-1145753 GCA_018584345.1 Thuja plicata
AATTCATTTATTTAATTATTGTTTTCAACATGTGAGATAATTGAATTCTTTTTTATTAAGAATTGCTTTATTTGATGAAATTAAATTAATTTAATTAGAAGAATTTAATTAGTAAGTTTAAATATTTAAATTTAAACTACAGGACATTGAGTTTAATTAATTAATTAATGGTAATTAATCAATTAAAGTGAATCAATTAAATGAAATTAATTATTTAATTAATTTTAGGAATTTGATTAGATGATTTGGGGAATGAATTTAGAGGAAAATAGATGATTAATTAATGATTAAAGAACCATTAATTAATAGATGAAAATTAGTGTTTTTAATGTAAAATCGCAAGCCTGTCCATTTTAGGGTGTCTACAGTATGAAGGGAATGTTTAATTAAATAATATAATTATTTAATTAAAGTGTAGACATAGAAATAATTAAATAATGATAATTATTTAATTACTTTATAAAAAAATTAATGATGAATGTTAATTAGACGCTCAATAATTAAATAATTGATTAAAATTACTTAATTAAAATATTAGGGAGAAATAGTGAGTTCAAATTTAGAATATAATTTAAAGACACAAAATAATTAAATAATAAAGATTATTTAATAAATTAAGAGGAATGTTAGTAAAATTGTTGTGTACGAGCAACTAGTCATTTTAAGGTGTCTATTGCTAGTTATACTAGTACCCATATTGCATACCACTTAGACACCATGAAAATCCTCATACATATTTACATATGAGTGTTTTATCCTTACATACATCGTGGTACCCAGAAAATAGACCATTGCCACTACATAGAGCTTTTACATCAACAAACCATGAAAAAATATGATGCACTTTGCACAAATGCCACCAGGCCACCAACTCAATCAATGAGGGTATCACATGGCATAAGAAAAATAAATAAATGTCTATTAATCATTCGCCCAATTTTGATTTCTAAAATATTCAAATATTTTGGCACTCGGTTCAAATGAAAGTGTCCATTTAGAAAGGGTATCAACAATCCCATTGCCTTCACGAAGTTTATGGGAAATTTCAAAATTCTAAAACTGGCTCAACTTCCTGCGGATAATATTGCCAATCTTTTGTATCCTCTATGTGTGTATCTTTCCACTTACAATGGAATTAACAATAATTTGGGACTCCCTCTCCATATGTAAACACTCGATCCCCATCTTACTAGCCATATCAATCACCAACAAAGCCACTTTGGCTTCAACGTCATTATTCATTCCTTCAACCAACTTGTATAATGCAACACAAGGATATTGACATTCTCATCTCAAGACACACACCCAACACCAGATAACCCTAAATTGCCTATAGAAGAGCCATCAAAATTGATCTTGTTCCACACACACTCAAGATTCTCCTAGTTGACACTGTCTTTGGCTGAGGACACCAGATCAGCCCTCGAAAGCCTATAACCGGGTGAGACCTTTAAGGAAGGCCAATGTGACTACAATAAATAATCCTAGAATAAAAATGGAAAATAATGGGCATTCTGATGCAACACTACCACATTCACTAATTCTGTCATAAACACCTCTATATGATTAGAAAACCTCTTAATCTACTCTTATTTCCCCTAAAAGACCATCCTATTATGCTCTTTCCAGAGTTCCTAAATGATAATTGATGGGTAGGTAAACCAAATACAAGAGAATGAAGACTTTGGGATATTAGTACGCCATCCCTAGAACATCTCAATCAAAGTACGTAGAAGAGGTGTAGACCGGTTGAGCTTTCTAAGAATAAACTTCCAACATTACTCAAAGAACTTACAATGAACTAGAAGATGATCTAGATTTTCCTCTTCTTCACCATACAAGACACACTAAAAGGGGCCACAAAAACCCATTCTTAATAACCTATCTCCCAACAAGATACACTTATTTACTGTCAACCATGCAAAGGATCATGCCTTGGGAAAATAACTACTATTCCAGATCAAATGAGTTGGCCACTGAGCATCCTCTTATACATTCTCCAGTAGCTTATAACCTATTTTCACTGAGTAATTATCATATTTAGCACCACACAAAATAATCTTATCTGCATCACCAGACAAAAGAATAGATCTACTATCTAAAAGCTGGACTTTAGGGTTGATTGTTCACCTCTAAACAAGTTTAGGTCTTCTACACTCTTCCACTGCCATACTGAGAAATTGTCCTCCTTCATCTCCACAAAGTTTAAAACTATACAACCCCACACAACTTCCATTACCCTTCTAATGTTCTCATATCTCTCTGAATCACCAATCATTGGATACCCTTCCCATGTGTCATCCAAAATATTTCCCTATTACCATTTCCCAACCACCAAGAAAGGTGATCAGTGATGACATGTCTGCAATCCAGAATAAATTTCAAAACAACCGAACCTCTGCGAGGATCCCTAGTGGTCAAAATGCGATCCTTGTCAAGGAAATCCAAGTATATGTGTCTCAAAATTAACAACCATTTCTTATCAGGATTTTTGTATACTTTCCAAATCAACTTGGCTCCTAAAGCTTCATTCAAGAGATGCTATTTATGAAGCCCTGCACCTCCAACATCCTTGGGCGTGTAAATTTTATCCTATTCAACTTAAGGGATTTTGTCTTGATCTTGATTACCATTCCAAAAAAACTTCCTCATTTTTATTTCAATCAAATTGATGATGCCTATAGGAATCTTCAGACACATCATTGAATAAATGGGTGGAGAAAAAATCACACACTTCAACATCATAATCCTTCTATCAGATGAGAGCCAACATCTCCTCCAACCTTCCATTATACTCAAATATGTATCCAACAAAGAGTTTAATAATCTTGGTCTACTTTCTCCCCCCAAAAGTGACACACCCAAGAACTTCCTTGGCAGTGATCCCTTCTTGACATTAAGAATTTTGCAAATTGCTCTCTATTTCTCCAATTTTGTATTGAAAAATAAAGCCTCACACTTGTTCTAATTCAACATTTGACCAGACACCTTACAATACTAATCTAAAGTGACATAGATGCATCTTGTCTCCCGCATTGTAGCTTCCCTAAAAATAAGGGTACCATCAACAAATTTATAATGGGAGAAAGGTTCCAAGCCTGACACAATCTTAACACCACACCATCTTCCCTCCATTCTCCATTTAGTAATTAACCCGACCAAAATTTTTGTCAAGATAATAAAGAGAGACATAGAAAGAGGATCACCCTAATTGATACCTCTAGAAGATTTGAAGAAACATTAAGGGATTCCATTCACTAACACCGAAAATCTAGGAGTGCAAATACAACTTTGAATCTAGGAAACCCAATTCAGATGGAAACCAAAAGCCTCCAAGACCCGCAAAAAGAAGGATCTATCAACAAAGTCATAAGCATTTTTTATATCAATCTTGACCAATATTCAGCCATTATTAGAAACTTTAATAGGATAGATCGACTCATGTACAATGATAATTCCCTCAAAGATAGAACACCCTAGCACAAACCCACTTTTCTCTGTAGAAAGGAAAAACTTGAGAACATTCTTTAGCATGTTCTCAATGAACATTAAAATAATTTTGTAGAGAACATTAGAGAGAAAGATGGGCCTAAAGTCATTGAAGGAGATAATGACTTCCTTCTTAGGGATCAATGTAATGAAAGTATGGTTAGAGTCTCTACAAATATATGCCTCCTTCCTAGATTCCTTGACAACCTCTCACAGATTTGTCTAGAGAATGTCTCAAAACTTCTAATAAAAATAGTAGGAAAACCATCAAGTCCTGGAGCTTGGTCCCCTTTAAGACTAAAAACTGCAACTTGAACTTCCTCTGGATCTACCAACTTTATCATCATGTTGTTGAAAGAAAGTACAATAAAATTTAGGATTATCTCTAAGACATCAAAATCTACACCTTGTCTTCCATCATTTGAAGTATTAAGAAATTTAGAAAAGAACCAAACCACCTCTTCATTGATTTCTTCCATATTTGATAGAGATTCTCCATTCACACCTTTAATTTCCAAGACATTTTTTTTTATCTCCTTGCCTTCACAGAAGAGTGGAAGAATTTTGTGTTCCTATCCTAAGCTCGCAACTATAGCTCCCTTATTTTTTTTTCCAAAACATCTCTTCCTTTTAAAGAATTCTTGAATATTCACAAAGAAGAGATTTTTCAGCAAGGAAGTCCTCCTCCCTCATTCCATTATTAAAGCTTTAGAATTCAGATCTTCTAATTCCTTTTATAATATACCTTTATCCATAAATATGTTTTTAAAACATTTCATGTTCCTCTCCTTTAATCTTTTCTTGACAAAATGAAGTTTCCTAGAAAAGATAAAGGACTTACTCCCTTGAACACTAGGAGCACAATTCCACGAAAAACTCACCATTTCTAAGATTTTCACGTCTTCTATCCACAATTTAAAACTTGGAGGGGGATCTAATAAAAACCAAATATACTTAATAGAACAAACATACCAGAAAGTGGTTTGAGCTAGAGCATGGGATAATCAAAGACTAAAAAATGTAGGGATAGAAAGACCAGTTACCATCCAAAAATAAGCGGTCAAGTTTCTCAACAATACTTAAAAATACCTGCACCTATTTTTCCATGTGAAGGTTCCACTCTTGGGATTAATTTCTTCCATATTGTTGCTCATGATGAATTTTAGAAAGTCCCACTGGACTACTCTGATTGAAACACAACCTCCACACTTGTCAGAAGGTAGAATGGTTGCATTGAAATATCCTCCCACAATAACTAAAGCTACCTCTAAGTCTTTCATGATGATCCCAAAATAATCCCACACCTTTCACTTATGCTCAGTCTTAATAGGTCCATAAACATTCACAAAAAAACACTTCTCTCTTATCCTTAAGTAAGATAATTTTGATCACTTTCCAGTACTTACCACAACAAACTTCCAAAATCGTACCAAAATTAGGGTTCCATAGAAAACCCAAGCCTCTTGAGGCCTCTTCCAATTCCACACAGAAACCTTTCCACTTCCTCCAACATAATATCAACCTAGAAATCTCTTCTTTATTTAGCTTAGTTTCCTGCATTAAAATGAAATCAAACCACTCGTGATCAAGGCATTCTTTGATCAGACGCCTTTTGTCAAGGGCATTTCAACCCCTAATATTCCACATTAAGGACTTAATGGCTCCTCAGGAATGGAAAATCCCTTCCCATTTCTAATTAATCTCTACCTCTTGGCATTGCCTTCTAGTTCTAGTTTCGCCCTGGCGGATTTCAAACCTCTTCTCATTTTTCCCCAACCCTTGGTTTCTTAACTTTGGAAAGAGTTTGGCACATTGTTCGCTTTTCCAAAATGTATTCTTCTTCATCAAAACCACCACTCACATCATTATTTGAATAGTAAACCTCAAAATCCATTGATTTGGACTGAAAAGGGGTCACCAGAAGTAATTAAGAGCACTCCCCTTCCAAAGGAAGGCAATCAGTAGAAGGCACCCCAACTGTTTGGAGGTCAAAATGTGGCCAACAATTCACAAAAAACCATTGAATCATTGGGCATGAATTGTTCTTCAGATCCTTTATTATTTGTTTAGAATTAAAAATCATATTTTTTGACATATTTTATGAGTTTTTTCTCAAAAAAATTGATCAAAATCATAAACAAACTCTACCAAAACTAGAACATCACAATTGCTAAACACAAAGTTGCATGCTCTATATATTTACTACAATTACTAAAATATTTGTGACATTCATCAAAATTAGTAGTACATCCATCAAATACAATACCATAATGGTCAATTGTTTTACCACATCTATCAAATCTATCACAAATTTTCTTACCAAAATTAGGGTTTTTGAAACTAATAAACACAATTGTCAAATAGGGTCAAAAGTCACAACCTTGAAATCTTTTATGACTCCAAAACATAAAAAACACCTAAAACTTGCATATTCATTTAGCTTTGCATTCAAAATCTAGGTTTGCACCTTTAGGATAAACATTGTCTTAAGTTTGTCCTCGAAAAATTGCATCTAGGTCATATTGCATTTATCATTTTTTAGATCACATTTTTATTGTCCATAAAGGTTCAAATCATAATTTAGAGTTTCACCTATCTTGCATAGTCCAAAACATACCTTAGATCGTAGCTCAATTATCCTAATTTTAATCATTGCATTTCAGTCATTAGTCATATCTTTTCATCTCATTCATTGTATTCCAATCATTAGTATAGATCTTGTAGCCATTAGGTTTGCACATTAGTCCTTAAACAATTTTGAAAACTTGTTAATAAAATCTTGAATCATTTTCTTTGTCATCAGTAGGCTATCTTGAACTCATCAACAATCTTATTATCAATTCCACCAACAAGTAAAATCCATAGATCAATAGCTTAGTGAAAGTTAAGAATTTTATGAATCTTCATCCCCATCATTTGGTCTTTGATGTCTAGGTTCACCTTTCAACCATTTAGGTTTGAACTCATAGTTTTGGATTCCAATACTTTCAAATAAATTATTTCTAAAAACATAAGATACATCATCATTTCCTAGTTGCATCGTCATTATCATCATTTTTAAAAAAATATTAGATTCATTGTCATTCCCTAGTTGCATCGTATTTATCGTTAAAAATAAAAAACAATCTATAAAACATGTAGTATTTGTTGTCATTACCTAGTTGTGTCATCATTATCATAAAAAAAAGTTAAAATCCCAAAAAACTAATCAATAAATTCATATTTTCATACTAGAGACTTTGGATACCATAGACATGTTTGCAAAAGCAAAAAAACAAATGGACTCCCACATTCCTTTGAATGACAAACCTATAGAAAATAATCTCCAAGTATGAAAATGTAAATACACACATGTTGACGGGACTTTGTGATGGCCTCGCCAACAGGGAGAGTCATCACCGAGTACCAGGGTACTGGCCAACTTTTCCTGAAGAGGGTTATCAAAGAGCAGTCTCTCCTAGCCTCCAAGCACCTCATAGTTTGGATACAATGGTGCAGGGGTTTGGAGGCCAGGAGAGCCCTCTCTATGGTAAACCTCTTCAGGCAAAGTTGGAAGGTACCCCGATACGTGGTGACAATTGTCTCGCTGTTGGTGAGGTTGTCACAAAGTCTTGTCAATAGAGACTGGTGCTAGAAGGAGGGCATGAGCTCATACTCCATGGAAAATGTTTATACCACACCTCCTGAAGGTTCCCTAAGCAGTAGTTTTAGAAACCAATCTTTCCATAGGTTAGGTTTGTTCTCTCCTTTGTGTTTTGAAAGAATACTTTGATCAACCCCAAACCTTGGAGAGTTTGCCGAACTCACTCTCATTCTGAGGAAAAATGAATTATAAGAAGAAACAACCCTTGAATCACTTGTTGGGGCTTACAACTTCTCAGAGTGCCTTGATTCCATAACCCACCCTAGCGACCAATACCATTCTTCCAAATCTAATGGTTCCAATGGTCGCTTACTTTAACAATACTAGCTCCCCAATGGGACAGTTCCCTGATGCCGTTAACAATATTCCTCCACATCTAGAGAAGATCTGCCCAAAATATGAGAACCTAGGTCCTCAAACCACAAAAGAGCATCTGCAAGCTTACAAGGATTCCATGAACATGCATCGTATCCAACACGAAGACATAGTGAGCAAGATGTTCCCATTGTCCCTAGGGGAAAGAGAACTAAAATGGTATTTAAACTGGCCTGCCAACTCCATCCATAGTTGGAAGGACATGGAAGAATCCTTCTTGGTAGCATTTCATGTCCACATGGGCCCCACTTGGTTCCATAGCCAATTTATTTCTATTAGGAAGAAACCCAATGAACCTCTAAAAACCTTCAACCACCAATTTTAGAGAGCCCTAAAATGATGCACAGGTCCTTTCATCCCATCATCTCAAGTGACAATCTAGACTTACCTCAATGCTCTGGACCCATTCGTTGCAACTCTCCTCAGGATAACCAGCATTGCCAATAAAAGGGACACCATGGAAAAGGTTTACAACCTCACCCTAGAATTGTCCCAAGATCTGAGTAAGACTCCTGGCGATATTGGGAAAAATGTGTCATGCAACATGCAGCCCAGTGGAAGTGCCCACACAGGAGGATACAACCCCAACATGGCCATGATAAACCCGGTGATCCCAGTATATCCACCCCACCCCTGGCCAAACTTCTCTAGGCCCAAAATATTCACCTTGGACATGACCACAACAACCAACACCTCAACCTTCTGGAGTACCCTTCTTCCAGGCATCCACACCTAGAGGATTACCTTCCATGAATCTGAGTGGTGCTACTAACCCACTAGCATAGTCGTCACATTGTGACCCAACTACCCAGTTGTGCACTGAGGTTGAATCCCTCCAGCCACTGGTGTCCTCCCTCACTATGGACATGGGACAACTGAAGATGGGACCTTCTATGTCTCATAATCCCAATCCCTACCAGCAAGGGAATATCTTCTCTAGAAAAAGGAGTTATAATAAATCCAGGACCTAGAATTATCACAACAACAATTAGAATGGCAATGCTTGATCAAACAACCAGTAGTGAAATAATACACCAAACAATGGGGGTGTCTCCCCAAATTAGTCTGGTGCTCAAGGGGGTGCGGGTCCTAGTCACTCTGCACAACTTTTTGAATTTCACCCCTTTACTTCATGGTGTCAAATGCATGACATTGGTTCACATTCTAAGGTGAACTGCACCACCCTGGAAAAGATCATTCAGATCTCCTAGTCTGATAGGCAACAACTTGCTAACCAAACCCCTTCAGAATCCCTAACTGAACCTCATCACTCTCTATCTTCTTTGGGGCAGATGAATAATATGAGGATGAACTCAATCTCCAGGGGTTCTTTGATGATTCCATCCATGCCTATAAGCCAATGCTTTTACCAATCCTTAGACTCCATACAACACAAGGAGTCAATCCAACAAAGGCCCCTTCATGATGTCAACTCCCCTGAAGAGTACAAACCTCCCACTAGATCCCCTTGCAAATGTTAACCCACCCCCTCCAAAGGGACCTACCCTCAATCATGCTCGATATTTCCTAGGAAAGAACCAATGGATCCAAAAGGGGCGATTCAACATCACGAAGGTGATGAAAAACACTGCCACCACCATGACCTTAGTGGAAGTAATGCTCAGTTACCCCAAGCAGAGGAAATACCTCTTGAAATACTTGGAAAACCCAAAAATTTGCAACCACTCACCAAATATTGTCACTTTTGATGACGCCAATGCTCAGCCTCAAAATTCATGGCAAAAAATTACACAACTGCTTGGTGGACTCTAGAGCTTTAGGTAGTGTCATGCCCTTATCTATTTTCAAGAAACTTGGATTAGTCCCCACTCCATCTAAGGGTGCAGTAGTCTAGTTGGATAATACTATTGTTAAGATGGTAGGTGAGTTGAAAAATGTCCAGATACAACTCGTCCAAGACCCCAAGTGTCCAGTGTTATCAATATCCAATTGGTCGACATACCTGAAACATATAGGATGGTGTTAAGTCAGAACTAGTCCAAGGCCCTTAATGGGTATATCTCAACCATCTTTTCCCACTTGTGGCTCCCTTAGAGAGGGGAAGCCAACTAGATCAAAGTGGAAAGAAACCCCAGATGAAACAAGCCCTCACCAAATATGGTCAGGTGAGTGAGATAGCATTCACTAAACTAGAACCCAACTTGTACAAGGCCAAATAGATCTTGACCCTAGATTTCATTCCCGGTGGGACCTTCCTCGGTGAGGACCCTGTTATCACCTAGAGGGTTCATGATATCATCGTGCAGTTGAAACACAATGTTAACCTTCAAAACATTGATGCATCCTTGACTACCCTCTTATTAGATACATGGTGCAAAGTACATTGCCAAAACACACTCTAAATTAGAGTGCCAACCATGTGTCGATGCTACCAATATCCGCCTCTCAGATTTCCAGACAAGAAAATGTGAAGAGGCCATGGAACAACGCGGTCCACCCACGAGCACACCGAAGGGACTACTTGTTGAGGAGTTCCTAATGAAAACCCCTCTGGAGGTATTTTTGACCTCTGTGTCTTTCCCTTTAGAAGATGTGCTAGAACCACATCCCCTTCTCAAACCAATACCACTCACTACCCAACCTTCCAGACCCTACTACACTAACAATGACCTATGGATCAAGAAGTTTTATGGATCTAGATCCAAGTAGGGCTGTGGAGCTGGGGTATAATTGATCAACCCCTGAGGAAAATCCTTCCTCGCGTCCTATTGATGGCAGTTTGACTGCACCAATAATGTCCCAAAGTATGAGGCTTTGGCCCTTAGTCTCTTATTCACACTAAGAAAATGAGTCACCTGCCTCTGGGAAATGGGTGAATCAAATATCATAGTTAAGAAATTTTGGAGTCAGTATATATGTCATGACAAATGGCTAGCAACCTATCGTAAAAGATCATGGAGTTTGATAGAGGACTTTGATTCCTTTGGTATTGAGTTAATTCCCCAGAAGTGAAACTATGTTTCAGACACCCTTGTTGTGTTTGTTAGTACCCTTGAACCCATGGCGGGTTCCCAGCTCCAGATATTCTTTGTATAAATGGTCCCCACACCCTTTATCCCTGATAATATAACCCATTTCTAGGTCTTTGAAAATGATAAGCATATCCTTTCCTTCATGGAAAAAATTGGTGTTTTTGAAAATAAAATCATCAAAGAAGAATAACAAGATGATACGTGACAAGATGGAGATGAAGATGGCATCATGGACCTACCCACTAACACCATCTTGAAGGGGATGGTGGCCCTTGAACGGATCTTTGAATCAGACCCTCGGGTCAAAGATAAAATGCCCCAGTCCTCCGAAGGGGGGAAATATGATAAAGTGAACATTGGGACAAGTGCCGAAGAAAAATACATGCATATAGGTACCTATTGTTCCCCAGAGGAAAAGGAGAAGATTCTCATGGTCCTCTGAGAATACATTGATGTAATCACCTGGGGATATGAAGACCTTAAAACCTATGATACATATATCATGATGCATACAATCCCCTTGAAGCCTAATGCCAAACCTTTAAGACAGAAATAGAGACCGGTCAATCCCCTCATTGAACTTCTGATCTATCAGGAGGTTTAGAAGTCACTATCCACCCAAATCATCTTCCATATGTGGCATACCACATGGGTAGAAAACCTAGTATTGGTCTGGAAGAAGAATGGGGAAATTCAACTATGTGTATATTTATGGAACTTGAACAAGGCCTCGAAGAAGGATAACCACCCCCTTCCTTCATTAGATGAAGTGCTACAAAATGTAAATGGTTCTCAAATGATGTCCATCCTAGATGGGTACTCTGGGTATAACCAGGTTATGGTTAAGTTTGAAGATAGAGCCAAAATGGAGTTCACCACCAAGTGGGGAACATTCACCTATAGGAGAATGCCAACTGGATTAATCAATGTCAAGGCAAAAATTAAGAAGGCCATGGATATCGCTTTCAATGGATTAGTTAATAGGTGCATAATCATCTACATGGATGATTTGACAATTTTCTCCCAGGACAGATGTTATAACCCCTCCCACCTCACTAAGATCTATGAGAGATGTTGTTGATTCGACATTTCCCTTAGCCCCAAGAAGTGCATATTCAGGGTCACAAAAGGGAAGTTTCTAGGACATGTTGTCTCCAAAAAGGGAATATCCATTGACCCAGAGAGAGTAGAGGCATTGGTGAATTTGCAAACGCCCAACAATAAGAAAGAGATATGGTCTTTCTTTGGAAATATCAATTTTGTTTGAGGCTTCATTATTGGGTTCATTGAGGTTATCAAGCCCTTTAATGACATGATGAGGAAGGACATAAAAATTGAGTGGAGCCCAAAGGTAAAGAACACATTTTCTCAAATTAAACAAGTTATCACGAAGGCCCAAGTCTTAGCAAGTCTGGACTATTGCCCCCCCTTTTACATATACTCTTTTGCCTTTGTCCACTCCACTGCCACAATATTAACCCAAAGGGTTGAAGGGGAAGAATGACCCATCACTTTCATAAGATCCCCCTTTAATAATGCTAAAGTATGATATTCACCTCTTGAGGAATAAGCATTTTCCCTCGTCTGAGAAATAAAGAAATTATGACATTACATTCTCTGAAGCAAGGTGCAAATTGTCATTCTGGATCAAGTTGTCAAATCTTTTCTGCTACATAGTGAATTGTGTGAATGCTAGGAGAATTTGATGGTTATCATCCAAGAGTAGGACCTTGAGATGCAACCCATGAAACTAGTCTAAGGACAGGGATTATGTAAGGCTATGACTGAGGCCAATCCACACATTGAATGCCAAACCTATATAGTACAATCCCTCATGCAGGACCTTTGGTATTCTGACTTGGTACACCTCCAACTGAATAACCATACCCTGAAGGGATCCCTTCCAACAAACATCAGGCACTTTGGCTGAAAAGTGCACACTTAATGATCAAGCATGGAACACTTTTTTCGCATAAATTATGAGGGTATTTACCTTTAATGTCTTGATCATGTACAAGCCACAAAAATGATAGAAGAATTCCATGGTCATTTCAGAACTAGACATGGATCAAGTGATTCCACTACCCACCAAATCCTTCGGGATGGGTACTATTGGCCCCATATTTTTAAATATGTTCATGCACATGTGAGGAAGTGTCACACATGCCAAACTGCTACCTCTTAGGAGAAAAATTTGGCAATGCCCCTCCAGCCCGTCTTTAAGGCTAAACCTTTTTCCCAATGGTCATTTGATTTTATTGGAGAAATAAACCCCAAATCGTCTACTAATCACCGATATATCTTGACTACTAAAAATTATTGTACCCGATGGTCTAAAGTCATACCATGCAAAAATAACATGGCAGATGTCGTAATCAGTTTTATCAAGGAAAACAAAGTCACTAGGTTCTGAATGCCCTTCACCCTCATGTGCAATAATGTTCTGGAATTTTCCTTAGCCCAACTATTGTAGTGGGCTTACCATAAAAACATTACCCTTAAGTTCTCCAGTAATTATTATCCATAGGGTAATGAAGTAGAAGAGTCAACCAATAAGAACCTCTTAGAGGTAATCGAACACCTTCTTGAGAAGTATCCCCAGGATTGGCACTAAAATCTTAGATTCATTCTCTGGGTAGATCATATCCAAATCAAAGCTGCCTTGTGAACTTGTCCATTCCATCTAGTTTACGACCATAATCTGGTATTCCTAGTAAACCTATAGATCCCAGTCTTACAATTCATGCAAGAGTTTAACACCCAAGATAACATCATGGAGGTTTGTCTCTTCAATTTGATATGATTGTAAGAACAAAGAGATGGTGCACTTGAGAAATTTGCAAGGCACCAAGCAGTAGTTAAACGTTGGTTTGATAAGAGAGACCAATATAAGGCTTTTCAAACTTTGAAATTGGTTCTCTTGTGGGATAAATCCCTAGAAAAGAAAGGGAAGAATACTAAATTCTAAAGGCTCTAACTTGGGCCATATCAAATATCTGAGATATGTGGGGCCAAAACCTATTGCCTTAGTTCTTTAATAGGAGAAATTGTCCCATTGCCTATCAATGGATAGTTCCTCAAATATTAATTTGAATGAGGCAAGGGAGGGGTTCCCCCCTTTTTTGAGTTGTACAATATGTATAGTCAGCTTGTAAGTAGTTCTGGCTCTCCTGGTTGGTGCGCCTTCCTTGTAAGTAGTCTTGGGCCTTTTGCCTGTGTGTGTTGTTTTGGGTTTGCTTTCTTTTTTTTGTTTGCATCATCTTGTCCTAGACCTTGACATTCTATCATCCTTCTGTATGAGGGAATGCTTCGCATAACAAATCACAACACCTTAGGATATTTTCCTCATGTATTTTGGTGATCTGAAATCTGTCGCTTAGACAACAGATGGTCTTTTCTTTATCCAAGGGAAGCCTTAGACATATGACTAAAGGTAGCGGGTAGTCTTCATCAGGTCCAAACATTGTTAATACTCCATGCCAGTTAAAGAAAAGTGATTGATTTAGTCAGCAACATGAATGAAAAGTAGGGAGAACAAAATAAAATCTCTTGAGGGTAGATCAATTATACTCTCAACAAATGGTGTCCAAAAAATTAAAATGTATCTCGGGCTGAGAGTTTTGTTCTTCTCACCCAAAAAAGAAAAATGGGTGGCAAGGTGAAAGAAGTACCACTAGAGCAACAAGCCAAGCTTGAAGACTCTGGTGAAACAAGTATCGCCTTCACCACCCCCCCCCCCCCCCCCCCCCCCAAAAAAAAAAAAAAAAAAAAGGAGAACCAAGAAGCCTGACAAGGAGGTAAAAACCCTGAACTTGAGGTTACACAAGATTTATTACAACACTAGTCTGGCTAAGTTAGTGTGATTTCTCTATTTCTCCTGGAAGTTATCGAATGCGTCCCTTTTCCAAGCACACACCTCACAATTGGACAAGAATAAACACCTGAGTCATGGTGAATTAGATTTTCCTACGCCTTAAACCATATTGATATAAGGCACCTGTGATGATGATGGGACCCCGATTGTTCTAGGGGTAGGTTCTGGAGTTCTCAAATGCATGAGGCATCTGTCCCATTGAGTCACCATTTGTTATGCCTTGCATACCCATCCCTACATTTTGTTGAGAAAATGTTGGGTCCCCCTTTTTTTTTGGTTTTTGGTTTTGCCTCGTCTTTTGGTTGTCTTTCTATTATTCTCTGGGATTTGGATCCTAGAGCATCATCTCCCCAATGGCCATTGATTTCTGGACCCCGGGATTCTGGTGTCGTCACTCCCGTCCTCTTTGGAAGGGGTGATCACCAGATATCCCGGAGTACTAACTTCAACATTTTTCCTTTTTTGAAGAATGCTAACCAGTAATTAATGTGCTCTTTTTAGGCATTATATAAGATTGTTTACTCTTCCATTTTTACATTCACTACAGACAAGTTACCTTCGAGTGAATTAACTAAGAAATAGAGAAGAGCATTTTCTGAAGCTAAGAGCTCTCAAACTGTGAAATAGTGCAAGAAGTGTGTTTGAGGTTTCTCCAATGAATAGTGACAAAGTAAAAGGTGTTCGATCCTCCCTTCCTAGCATTCTATGTTTTTAGTTAGGCTTCCTTTGGCTTTCTAGTTTCGTTTCATTGTTGTTTTTGGTTGGTGCTTGTTTTTTCCTAGTTTTCTTTATTTTGTCATGTTTTCTTTTCCTTTTTGCCTCATTCTAGATTGGCCCTCTTTTGGGAATGTTGGGTCCTTCCCAAGCTTGGTTGGTGGAATTTCCTCCCTCAACACAACCCTTCATGGTTGGTTCTTCTTGCGAGAAGTTTGCTTGTAGTTTTAGTGTATATAGCGTGGAGCTCTGTGCTCCATTATAAATTGGGTGAATATATTGTAATTCTAGGTTCTATTGGTGAGTTTGTAAAGAATCGTGAGTTTTTAAATTTTGTAAATTTTGTGCACTATGTAGATATTTTTGTCTATAGTTCTGTGAGTTGTATATAGTGTAATTACCTAGTTTTTCCCCTGGTGCATTGTGGAAATCATGTGAGTTCATAGGTTGTCTATGGTGTAGGTTCCAAGAATGCAGGTTCTTGAAGGTGTTGCCTCTTAATTATTTGCAAGGTCTCATGACCACACATACCTAATAATTCATTGGTCCCATGTCAACTTGGCCAACATAGATCTCTTTTTGAGTCATAGCAACTAAGACAGTTGTAGAGATGAGCTCACGAGCTCCACAACTCATTTGTAATTTTCTCTCTCCTCTATCATAACTGTCTTAATGGCAAGTTTAATTTACATGAATGAGCATTTAAAATCCATCCCAAGTGGCCTTCATTCCACTCATGCTAGACCAGCTATCATTCAATTTCCATTACTCTGCCTTAGTGGATGTATGAGTGTTAAAGTACGATAGTGTGGTCTTTTAGTACGAATGTCACCTTTTCCCACTGCTGACATCTTTTTTTTTTTGGAACATTGTTCTTCGGGTGTCTTGGTGATCCCTATCACACCCACCATGTTGGTTGTTCAAGTCATCATTTTTGGGCCCTCACAGTCTCGAATAGGTTTTATATGTTTATGATTTTCTTGCGACGAAGGCAATGTCCTGGTACTCTCAATGGTAACTAATGCATTCTTTCTCAAAATGCTAGGTGAAAACAATTCCCAAAGTTTTGGAACTTAGAGTTCTTTCTTAAAATGTTTAATATATGTATTGACAGTTGTCCAGTCTTGTAGGTCCAGGTCAAAGACATAAATAAATGGCTGCAGCTGGATCACCTCTGAGAAGTCCTGAACTCCCGTGCATCTTGGTGATTACTGTCAAAAAATCCAAGACAGAAAAGGCAGGATAATTCTGGGGTCCCAAATTGAATCCATCCTGAGAGAGATCATAGATATAGATTTTGACACCTGGGCTGCATTGAAAAGTCTCATCCAGGTAATCCACCAACAATTACAAGCCAATGACTTGATATCAGTCAACGTAGTGGCATTTGGAATCATTCAAGCAACTAGTTTTCCTCACTCAATACAGGTGCCAGAGATAATATTACTCCTTGCCAAAAATTACAATCTGGCCACTAGAGCTACTATAGCATTATCACCCAACATATAGGGTTATGCAATGCCCATCACTACCCTAGACCATGATACCACTAGCACAAGGTGGCAGATTCCATTCTTCCAGGACGTTGTTGTCTTCACTCAAGCAACTTCAGTGGACTAATTTACAGAGGCTAGAGATGTGACCCAATGCCACCTCAACATAGAATGGCTAAAGAGCATGTGCTAGGATTATAAGAAGATGAGGATGAATATTCATCGCTCTAACTTCAAGGATCTCATCTAGATAGGGATCATATTCTTGTGCAGGATCTTTGGGGAACCACATGCCTGAGATTTTTCCCCATGGATGTGTTATTTTCTATATTTATGACTACTAATAAGTCACACTTTTACTGGGACACTATCGTTTCCAACCATGTGGACGCTCGGATGAGAAAGGTTGGGGAGGACTACAAGTTCTACATGAACTCCTTCATCTTGTGGTCCCTAGCTTGACAACACACAGGAATTGGGGGCTTGAGCACAGTCGATGTCCTCGAGACTGAGAGCACACAAGCCACCCCATAGGATCACTTTCCCTAGACCCAATGTGATGAAATTTTCCCTAATTTTTGTAGAGTAAATGATGCATTTGTCTTCCATGGGATCAAGACGCTAACCAAGGATGTAGTTTTCAAGATGTCTCAAGAATCCATGACCATGATAAGCCTATAGGGATGTTATTTCATCCAATTTTCACAACACACATACATCCGGGTGACTAGGTTTTCTAGGAACCCACTTCTGTTGCCTAAGAATTGCAGGGAGGGAATCATTTTGTTAGAATTTTGTAAGTAGATTATGGAGGTGCATGCCCTAATGGACACCAAGAAGTTGACCTCCATCTCCTTATCATTTGTGTGTGGTAAATACACATGCTCTCGTGCCACGACTCAAGAAGCAGAGAATGAGCTTATTAGCCTAGGATTGGCTAAATTTGCACTCAACCACCAAGATTATGACCTGCGCAACCAAATAGAGAAGGTGATGCCCCAGGGATCCAAACCCATGCAATGCACATAGAATATTTTTGGGTAGATTTACAAGATGAATTTGACGTCCAAAATTGACATTACTCAAGGATGTCGAAAGGTATGATGGATCGCCTCGACCTCTGAACCTTCCCACAGACTTTCTCTGACAATGGGTCACTTGAAGACCCCAAGTATAAGGAAATAAGCATTGACAATATGGACCTCCCTCCGGTGGATTGGGAAATGCTAGAATTTTTGACCATGGAGGTCATCTCGTAGACTATAATTGAACGCAACCGCACATATTTCGTGAAGGTTTTCCTAAAGAGTGTCTGACGGGACAATCAATTTTTGGAAGCATCAAGTTCAAGATCCCGGGTGATAGAATAATCCAAAGCCCAAGGGAAACATAAGGTTGGTACACCCTCTCAGGCCTCGGACCCCATTTTCCCCCCAGAAGAAGTGCTTGAATGCTAACTTAGAATAGTCCCAGAAGCTGCTAGATGCATCTAACTCTAGGGTGACATTTGGCCTCAAAGATACTCTAGTAGGCTCCTTTCCCCCACCAAGTGCATCCCCATCCTTGAATATCCTACTTGACATGCTCTCCAATGAGGAGGTCAAAGAAGAGGCAACAATCACACCTACTGAAGTACCACTTTAGAGAAGAAAGAAGCAAAAAATAGATAGACCCCCACTAAACATGGACCTAAGCCTAGAACCTCCAGACATGGCTAAGGTCAAAGTTCTTTCCATCTCTTCTAGTAAGGCAGATCCCTCAGAGGATCCCTTAGAGCTCTCCCAGATTAATGTTGATGACTTTTTCTAGATTGATGATCTTGGGGGTTCTATATGAGATGGTGGAGAAGGCGGTAGAAGAGATAGCAGAACAAGAAGTAGATATCTCTTGGGAGGAAGAGAAAATTGAAGAAGAGGCATAAAAGATAGCTCAAGAGAATGAAGAGGAACTTTGATAGAGAGAGGCAGAGAGAAAGGCTGTAGAAGAAAATGAACAAGAGGATAAGTAGGTCAAGGAACAATTGCTGGCGACAGGGGAAACTAGACCTATAATAACAACTGTACCCCCAGATGCCATGTTCAAAATCCCAATAGGTAATCAAGACCAATAACTACCTTGAGACACACAAATGGGTGAATCCATCACTACACTTCAACAGGCATACCTAAATGAACCATCTCAGCAGCCACCACTCATTTTCCCACTAACATAAAACATCCTGGGAGATGGTGCAAAGGTGGATAAAGGAAGTGCAAATGATGATCCTAACAATACCTATAAAGATGCATCAATGGAGGAGACAAACAGAAACCCTGGGGACTCTTCAAGTTTGTGGATAATAGTGGACACATCGCAGGGACCGCTGCAATGGTTGGTGGAATCTCAAAGAAGAAAATATCTGATGATGATAGTGGTGCCATTGTCACTAGCCAAGATGTTGGCTAAGGGCCAAACAACAAAGAAGCCCCAAAGGGCTCATACCCTCCATACTACTTGGAGGGATCTGGATGGAAACATGGTGGCAGTAGTGGCAGCCCCACCAATAGATAAAGATGAGTCTGAGGTGATGAACTATAACTGATTGAATGTTTAAAGATGACAAGTTTATGATCACCGAGCTGCAGAAAGCAAATGCAAGACATTAAATTAGTTAATGTATTGTATTGTCATTAATTTCAACTTAATATGTTATGATTGGTCATATACATATTGTCATAGACTTCAAGAAACCAAAGAGATAAAGTGTATGTTATCAGTAAACATAAAAAACCAGTGTACACCAAGTGACAGTAAACACCGACAAACAGTGCACATCGATAGACAGAGAACCCCGAGCAGCCACAGTGTAAACCAAGCATCGCAACACCAAGCATAACTGAAGTGGTTAGTGAGAAGAATTGAAGATGATGCCCGAGTAAAACTGAAGTCAATGACCAATCAAACTAAGAGTTGATCACTCGAATCGACTGGAGTGAGAAAATGACAAAACACTTAGCTGGAAGGAGCTATATTTAGAGTTAACTAATTGATTGCTTTATTTCCATCGACCAGTTGAACTAAATATTTAAAGATAGTTTTATTCACATTTGTCAAGCATCAATCTATGGAATAAAACTAAAGCAAAGCTTTAAAGATTAAAGCAATGCATGGCGATATTTGCAGATCAAGAAGCTATCTACGTCAAGAACAAGAAAGACAAGGCATTGAATGGTGAAATCATGTCTATATAAAGAGACAAGTAATTCATTATGAAGAGAGGAATGTTGAATATATTCTGGTGAAGATAGAAGTCTTCATGTTGATCTGATCATACAGGTTGTAGGACAGAGCCAAGAATTTTGCAGACACCGAGCAACAGAGAAGCAACAACATTCACCGAGCAGAAAAGAAGAAAGAAGGGGAGAAAAGGAATTGAAGATAACATTGATCAGAGAGGTATTATGAACTTACAATAGATCTAAAAATATACAAGTCAAGTTATATTATTGAATAGATCATTTACTGTTTCAGTTTAACCATTGATTTAGAAAATCTCTTAACCGAGTGGGATTTAACCATCCTTATTATATTGAGATACTCAAGAGTATCAAAAGGTTGTCATGTTGAAAACATAGTAAATGCTAGGTCAAATGAAAAACTATTAGTTTTGAATCCTCTAACAAGGTCACACTTAACAGTGTGTTTGTAACCTTTAACAGGGTTGTCTCTTCACCGAGCTCACTTCAAAAGAGTAAAAATTTTGGGTTACCAGTTCCAAGTGGTTTTCCCTTAACATGGTTTCCACGTTAAAATTCCATGTGTCAAATGTGTATATGGTTCATTTCTTTGATGTTTTGCTTTACACATTACTAAAACATGATTGGTTGGTAAACACTAAGTTTAATTGCTGCTATTCGGTAAAGCTTAAGGAAAAGGATAAACAGTATATTCATAGAGCAATGTGATATAAGTTCTGGTTAGATTAATGTTTGAGGCCAATGATTCACCCCCCCTCAGTTATTCTAACTATTGGTATCAGATCTAGTGTGCTTGGAAGAGAGTTTCAAGAATCAAGCTAAAGATCACAATATGAGTAAAAGGGATGTGCCTAAGTTTAACAAGGACAACTTTGCATCATGGAAAAGTAGGATAAGACTCCACCTATCAGGTATTGGAAATGAAGTTACACAATAATTGGATACTAAATATGTTGCACCAATAGGACCTCTGACTGTTGATCAATTCAGAGATAAACATGAACACAACTCTATGATGATAGAACTTGCTTCTTCACTATCCAATGCTGAATTTGTAGATGTCAAATAATGCACCACTGCAAAGCAAATGTGTGAAAAAACTCAAGCTAGTACATGGAGGAGACACAAATGTGCTGAGAGCTAAAGCTGAAATCCTAAGAGGAAAGTTTGATGACCTAAGAATGAAAGAAGGAGAGAACATCACTCAGTACAGTGGAAGAAACAAGGAAGTTATTAATGCTATTCGAGGAGTAGGAGGTGTACTTGAAGAAGAAACAGTGGTAAGTAAAATTCTGTAAACCTTACTGTATGTTTATGCTATTAGAGTATCTACAATTCAAGAAATGAGAGAAGTAGAAAATAACAATGTTACTCTTGATAGTTTGATTGATAGACTTATTTAATTTGAGATGAACAACTATGATAACAATGTCTTACCAACTATTGAGTCTGCATTCAAATCTTCTCTGAAAGTAAGTAAATCAAGTCATAAACACACTATGAGAAATGATAGTGAAAGTGATAGTGATGAATAAGAACTTGATGAAATTGAAGCACTAATGGATAGAATATTGCAAAGAGGTAAAGGTAGATACAAAGGTAAATTACCATTGGTATGTTTTAATTGCAAAGAAATTGGACACTTGGCTACTAGATGCCCTAACAAAAGAAAGGATGAAAGAAACAATGACAAATCTTATGAAAATAAGTTTGACAGAATTGATGACTGAGACTACAGAAGCAACCAAAAATCTGACAGAAGAGATAACCGAGACTACAAGGACAAAGGCAAGAAGGCTTGTTACCTGGTTGAGAATACTAACATCGAATCTGATGAAGATGTTGAGGTAGTATTGTTTGCTATGAAGGATGATTCAGACAAAGAAAAAAGGTATGTTGAAACTACACTCATATCTAATGTTAGTAAAAATGATTTCTAGATTATTGATAGTGGTTGTACTCACCACATGACTGGAGATAAGGAAAATTTTGAAAATTTTGAAAATTATAATGGTGGATTAGTTAGGATGGGTGATGACTCACCTTGTCTAGTTGAAGGTAAAGGAACCATCATGTTGAATAATCTGATCAGATGTGAAAATTCATGTTGGGTGAAAGGACTTAACTATAATCTATTGATTTTTTCATAACTGAATAACACAGGACACCGAGTTGCATTTGAGAACAAAAAGGCAAAGATCTATAATGAAATAGGAAGGCTGATTGATACTAGTGAACAAAAAAAAGGTAACCTATTCTATCTTGATAAGATTGAGACCACTTATTTATTGGCTAGAAATGAAGACATTTGGCTGTGGCATAAAAGGTTATGTCATGTGAATTTTGACAACATGGTTAGGATAAGCAAGAAAAGAAAAGTAAGAGGCTTACCAAGCATGTCAAAACCCGACCATGTCATGTGTAAGAATTGTAAAAAGGAAAAATGAAAAAGTCTAGTTTCAATAGCAAAACCTACACATATAATGCTATTCTAGAGTTAGTCCATGCTGACTTATGTGGATTAATGAGAAGAAAGAGCTATTATGGTGACAGATACTTCATTCTATTTGTTGATGACTATTCTAGGATGATGAATGTCATGTTCTTAAAAGAGAAATCAGAAGCATTTAAGATGTTTAAATGGTATAAAGCTATAGTTGAAAAACAAAGTGGAAAAGAAATAAAATTTCTAAGATCAGATAGAGGGGGATAAGTTAAATAATGATTAATTCACTAACTTTTGTAATGAGCATAGAATTACAAGACATGTTTCTGCACCGAGAACACCACAACAAAACGGGATTGCTGAAAGAAGGAATAGATCAATTTTTGATTGTGCCAAAACACTAATTATTGAAAAAGACATCACACAAACATTCCAGAGGGAACCTGTAAGTACTATTGTCTACACACTGAACTAAGTTCAATTAAAGAAAGACACCAATAAGACACCTTATGAGCTATGGTATCAATACACACCAAATGTAAGTTTAGAATTTTTGGAAGTCAATGTTATATCTTGAAATATGATAGAAATGAAAATATTGACTCCAAATGTGATGAGGGAATATTTCTAGGATATTCTACCAAAAGCAAAGCTTATAAATGTCTTAACAAATCCTCTATCAAAATCATTGAAAGTGCAAATGTTAAAGTGGATGAATTTGCTGAGAAAAATGATGAGGAAAGCAAAAAGGAACTGGGAGATTACAATATATTTTTCTACAATGAAGAACCTGACACTCTTCCCAAGAAATAGTGTATCGCTACCGAGCAACAGAACAATACAATTGAGAAACAAGCTGCACACACCAAAAATTAGGAAAATGATCACAATGCTGACCCAAGTGATGACAATCACAATGAAGATCAAAATGATGATCATGATGATGAACATAGATATGAACCTGTGCTTGCCAGACATGTCAAAAGACACCATCTATAGAACCAAATCATAGGAGACAAAAAAGATGGAATGAGAACAAGAAGTAAGTCACTTAACACTAGATGTTTAATTTGTGATTTTGAGCCTAAATCTATTAATTCTGAACTTGAGAACAAAGAATGGGTTAGTGAAATGAATGAAGAGATTGAAAATATTGAGAAGAACAAAACATGGACATTATTACCTAGACCGAGTGGCAAAAATGTCATTGGTACCAAATGGATATTAAGAAACAAACTGAATGAGAATGGAGAAGTTACAAGGAACAAAGCAAGACTGGTATGCAAAGGGTATGCACAAGAAGAAGGTATTGAATATGGAGAAACCTTTTCAACCATTGATAGACTAGAAGGAGTAAGAATTCTACTTGCTTATGCTGCTTTCAAAGGATTCAAAGTGTACCAAATGAATGTAAAATCTGCATTTCTGAATGGAATACTAGAAGAGGAGGTATACATTGAACAACCTAAAGGGTTTGTTGATCCTAACAAGAGGAACATGGTTTGTAGACTAAACAAAGCCTTGTATGGATTGAAACAAGCATCAAGAGCATGGTATGAAAGAATTCACTCTTATCTCATTAGTATTGGATTTGTAAGAACTAGTGATAACAATAATCTGTATTTGAAAGGAGATACTGATGATAAGATTATGATTGCTGAAATATTTGTTGATGATATCACATTTGGAGGTAATGATATGTTATGCAAATCATTTGGTGGTGAAATGAGAAAAGAATTTGAGATGTCAATGTTTGGAGAGATCAAATTTTTTCTTGGTCTACAGATTCTACAACAGGATGCAGACATCTACATCACACAATCCAAATACATCAAAGAAGTTTTGAAGATATTCAAAATGGAGGACTCCAAACCAGTTGGAACACCTATGGAAACCGGTTGCAAACTGACAAAGGAAGACACGTCAACCGAGGTAAATCAGACCTTATATAGATCTATGATTGGAAAACTAATGTATGTTGTACATACTAGACTAGATATATCACATGCAGTTGGTATAGTTACAAGATTCTATGCTAATCCCAAGGAATCACACATGATTGTTGTCAAAAGAATTTTGAGATATCTAAAGAATACCAAAGACTATGGTTTGTGGTATAATAAAGAAGGCAAATTTGAGCTACAAGTTTATACCGATGTTGATTGGGTTGGAAACATAGATGATAGAAAGAGCACAATAGGAGGACCATTCTTTATGGGTGACAGAATTATCACATGGATCAGCAAAAAGAAATTATGTATATCTCAATCAACTATAGAAGCAAGATATGTGGCTGCTACTGCAAATTGCTCTAACATTGCATGGATCAAGCAATTACTGAAAGGTATGAATATGGAAATCCTTGATCCAGTAATTATCTATTGTGATAATACAAGTGCTATAAACATTTCAAAGAACCCTATGATGCATGCTAAGACAAAGCACATAGCAATAAAGTATCATTTCTTAAGAGAAAAAGTACAAGAGAAAGAAGTGATACTGGAATATGTTCAATCCAAAGAATAATTGGTAGACATATTCACAAAGTCATTGCCAAAAGATAGATTTGAGTACCTGAGGAAGAGACCAAGGGTCTGACCCTTGTCTAGTGGTTACTAAGCTGACATAAAGGTTGCATCAGCATACACATTATCAGAAGATCAATCATGTTGATGCAAGCAAAGATATGGACTGAAATGACATATCAGTACAAAAAGGTACTTATCAGAACTGAACACCAGAGATAATGATTGGCTACTAGAGAGCTGTATTTCTGATGGAGAGGAGATTCATTATATTTTTGTTTGGAATTGTTTTCAAAGTGAGAGAGATATCCAATAATGAAATATCCATCAAAGAGAAGAAATTGTCAAAGGGAAAGAAAAGAACATCTAAGGGAAGTGAAAGCTTCCAAGGAGAGAGATATTCAATGAAGTAACCATCCATAAAAGGGAGAGTACTAGAGAAGAGATTCTACAACAAAGGGAGAGATAGAAGTTGAAGACAAAATTGCTACATCTATCAATTTAAGGGAATGAAGAAAAGGAAAGCACCCTGCAAGAATAAAATCTAAACTAGAAGAGCTTACTGAGAATCATATATTTGTATTGGTTATAAAACAATAAGTTTGGTATGATATGGCATATTTCATATTGTATTTGATAGTATGTTTCCATCAATGCCAAAGGGAGAGATCGATGAACTATAACTGATTGAATGTTTAAAGATGACAAGTTGATGATCACCAAGCTGCAGAAAGTAAATGCAAGACATTAAATCATTTAATGTATCATATTGTCATTGATGTCAACTTAATATGTTATGATTGGTCATATACATATTGTCATATACTTCAGTAAACCAAATAGATAAAGTGTATGTTATCGGTAAAAATAAAAACCTAGTGTACACCAAGTGACAGTAAACACTGACGGACAGTGCACACCGACAGATAGAGAACCTCGAGTAGTCACAGTGTAAACTGAGCACTGTAATACCGAGCATAACTAAAGTGGTCACTAAGAAGAATTGAAGATGATTCCTGAGGACAACTAAAGTCAATGACCAAGCAAACTAAGAGTTGACCACCTAAATCAACTGGAGTGAGAAAATGACAAAACACTTAGCTGGCAGGAGCTATATTTAGAGTTAACTGATTGATTTCTTTATTTCCATCGACTAGTTGAACTAAAGATTTAAAGCTAGTTTTATTCATAGTTGTCAAGTATAAATCTATGAAATAAAACTAAAGCAAATCTTTAAAGATTAAAGCAATGCATGATGACATTTGTGGATCAAGAAGATATCTATTTCAAGAACAAGAAAGACAAGGACATTGAACGGTGAAATCATGTCTATATAAAGAGACAAGTAATTCATTATGAAGAGAGGAATGCTGAATATATTCTGGTGAAGATAGAAGTCTTCATGCAGATCTGATCATACATGTTGTAGGATAGAGCCAAGAATTTTGCAGACACCGAGCAACAGAGAAGCAACAATATTCACCGAGAAGAAAAGAAGAAAGAAGGGGAGAAAAAGAATTTAAGAGAACATTGATCAGAGATGTATTATGGAATTACAATAGATCTAAAAATCTGCAAGTCAAGTTGTATTAGTGAACAGATCATTTACTATTTCAGTTTAACCATTGATTCAAAAAATCTCTTAACCGGGTGGGATTTAACCATCCTTATTGTATAGAGATACTCAAGAGTATCAAAAGGTTTTCATGTTGACAGCATAGTGAATGCTAGGTCAAATGACAAACTTTTATTTTTGAATCCTCTAACAAGGTCATACTTAACAGTGTGTTTGTAACCTTTAATAGGGTTGGCTCTTCATCGAGCTCACTTCAGAAGAGTGAAAATTTTAGGTTACCAGTCCCAAGTGGTTTTTCCCTTAACATGGTTTCCACGTTAAAAATCCATGTGTCAAATGTGTATATGGTTCATTGCTTTGATTTTTTTCTTTACACATTACTAAAATATGATTGGTCGGTAAACACTAAGTTTAATTGCTGCTATTCGGTAAAGCTTAAGGAAAAGGATAAACAATATATTCACCGAGCGATATATATGTTAAGAATTGCATAAGGCATACATCTTGTCAGACTGTAAGATAATTGAAGGTATTATATGAGATATAAGTTTTGGTTGGATTAATTTTTGAGGCCACTGATTCACCCCCCTCTCAGTTATTCTAACATGAGGTAGCCGTTGAGGATTATATAATTATAGAGGTCCCTCTGGGAAAAAGGGACCAAAAAGGAGAGTTGGACCTCTTAGATGAGGAAAATTGAGTTATTCATGCCCGATATGAGAAATAGTCCCAGAAGGTGAAAGAGATAAAAAAAAAGAACAAAAATCTCCTCGAGATCATGACAAAGTTGAATAGCCCTTCTTCTTCATAACACCTAGACCATCCACATATGGAATGTCGCTCCCATAAGGTGATATTGATGTGTTGAGGAAAATGAAAAAGAAAGTGTTGGCTATCGACAAATGGATAGCTGAATAGATTGGAGCGATAAGGAGCTTCATGTTCGAGGCCCTCCCCGATTTCTTCCAAGCACAAGACATCATAAATCAGCTAAAGGTCATCATTCGTCAATGGAAAGAGGAAAAATAAAAGTATGAGGGGTGGAAGGATGA
The DNA here is from genome assembly GCA_018584345.1 of Thuja plicata. Classification (NCBI taxonomy): domain Eukaryota; kingdom Viridiplantae; phylum Streptophyta; class Pinopsida; order Cupressales; family Cupressaceae; genus Thuja; species Thuja plicata. Next base: position 1,120,393 of record MU225840.1, read on the forward strand.
CTTGGGAGAAATTCTGAACCTTGGGGAGGAAGGTCCAGCAGAGAAAAACATCCTAGGGGATGAGCCATACGGGTTCCCCAAGACTCAGTACTCCAGACTTGCATTCAAAATCAAGGTGAGAAAGCAACTAGTAAGGGTTTTGGAGGAACACCTTTTTACGATCCGGGCTTCAATGGACCAATATTCTTTATTTATCAAAAAGATTACTTTGGCTGATCCACTCATCCCTCAGACTTATTCTCCCGTTGATACCACACTTAGTAAATTTGATGAAGTCATTGAGGCACAATTCTAGCCCTCTAGAGATTTTGATAGCACCATAATGGTGCGACTCTCCCAGATGGTTCTCAAGTCCCATGATGCCGTCAGGTGGCCTGAGAGTTAAAAGAAAGGGCCAAAGATGCCAGTGATCATCTCAAGAATGCCATTGACCTGTGGGGTTGTCTGAAGGGCATGAGGAGGAGGGTTTACTCCATATTTTGGAGGCCTATCAGAAGTTCTAAGATAAATAAGTTTCCTGGACTTTGGGAGTCTCTCTCCTTGGAAGGATTTGGTTAGGCATGGTTCTTTATTCTTTGAGCGCAAGCTTCTAGAGCTCAGAATTCTAGGTTTTAGTTTTGTGTTCTTCATGGTAGTCTGTGTTGCTGACTTCTCTAGAGTCAACCGATCACTTTCCAAGATTTGTTGTCAGAAGTGGGGCCAGTATTTTGTAGTCTAATGGTGATAGAGGAAGGAAATTTTATCATAGACATCTTCCAATTCCCAAGGCCCCACTCCAACATTTAATACCGGGCATACAAGAATGGTACTCAAAGACCGAGAGATGAAAATGCATTTATGAGGCATATGGTCTAAGTCATCTAAGATGTACCATCACATTTACAAGTATGAGGGCACTCTTCCCAATCAAAAATTTCCTGGACCCTTCTCCTTCCATCTTTCTTATCTTGTCTTCTCAAGTGATTGTATAAAGTAAGGTGATTATGACAACACAAGTAGTACCAACTATAAATATTGTAAATTAATCTATGTAAGTAGTTTGTATAGGTTGGATCCCAAATGTAGATAGTCTTTTCTATAAATAATAATTTAGACACCATTTGAAAGGATCGTTGAATTGATGATTTTGTTGTCCATAAGTGATTACTATCTTGATGTTCTTAAGTTTAGTTACTTTGTTTAACTTTCAATAGATTAATGCTCCCTGGATCCATAAATGTAATCACCAATGATGCTGAATTTATGAAGTCAATGAAGGAATGGGAAACCTCTCTTGGCACCACACTTTGTGTTGTTTTTGGTTTCAGAATTAGTAAATGCTTTTCATGTTGTATGATTCCTTATGTCACCTGCTCCAGTTCATTACTGATTAGATAGAATACTTTACTCTTCTATTCATGTATATGGGATTAATAATCATGTATACAATCAGTATTCACTATTAGTTCTTTATATGGAGCTTTGTTGATGTTTTTAGAAATTTACAATATGCCTATAAATAGATGATAATTCTAACCTTGACCTAGATTTTTCATATTTTCTTTGTCAAACTAAACGTTCTTGTAGGAAACCCCATGTCTTTTAAATTTCTTGGAAGATTGACGAGTTAAAACTAGTTATCCCCTCAATATAAATAGTCACTTGTCCAACTAAGGTACCCTTGCAGTATCGTGACCCGACTACCAGATGCTTGGAGGCTAGGAGAGCTCGCTCTCCTGTAAACCTATTCAGGTGAAGTTGGTTGATACACCTGTACCTAGTGACAACTCTCTCCCTATTGGCGAGGCCGTCACAAAGTCCCGTCAACGACACCCTTAGGGGAACCAATTGAGTCAACTCTTTTCTTTTGAAGGGGAAAAGTCCCCAGGACCCGATGGCTTCCCTATGTTCATCCAAAAGTTTTGGCATATTGTGCACAAGGAGGTTTCTGATGCAGTTAAATAATTCTTTGGCTCCCAAACCCTCTTGAAGGAGATTAATGGTACTTTCTTAGTGATCATCCATAAGAAACTAAGAGCTAACACTCTTGATAGATTTAGACCCATCAGTCTATGTAATTCCTTTTATAAAATCTTCTCTAAAGTTATGACTAGTAGGATTCTTACTATCCTCCTTATCATTATATCTCATCAACAAAATGGTTTTGTCCTAGAAAGACAAATTCTTGATTCTATTATCTCTGTCCATTTAAACATCCATTCACTAGAATATGTCAATAAGAAGGGTTTCCTTGTGAATTTGGACTAATCTAAGGTGTATGATTAGGTGGACTAGCCCTTTTTGTGTAAATATCTTAAAGCTTTTGGATTTGGGAAAAGAGTGGTGAATCTTATCCCACAACTTATCTCCTCTACGATTGTTGTTATTGTCAATGGTGCCTCTTCTAACTTCTTTAAACCTACCAGAGCCCTTAGGCAAGGTGACCCTATTTCCCCTATTTTGTTTGCAACAATGGCTATAAGCCTGGGTAGATATATTAATAAATTGGTTCTATAAGGGAAAATCCAAGGCCTCCAACCCTCCTCAGCCAACATCATCTGCTCCCATTAATAGTTTGTTGGTGATATGATCATGATGGAATCTTCAACTATCAAAGAGGCTAAAAATTTGAAGCAGGCTCTTTCAACTTACACGAATGCCATAGGTCAACTCATCAACTGGAACAAAAGTTCTATCATATTTGTAAACACTCATGTTGAAAGACAACGCAAGATTTCATCTATATTAGGATGCAATGCTGCTACTTTTTTCTCATCCTATTTGGGCACACCTCTTGGTACCAAACCTTCATATTCCTTATGGGATTCTCTTATTGATAGATTTAATCAGAAGTTGGCTGGATGGAAAGGGGATTTTCTTAGCCATACTAGCAAAGTCGTACTTCTGAGATCAACCCTTCAAAACTTGTCTATGTATCCTTTGAGCCTCTTTATAATCCCTTCTAAATTCGCTAATATGATTGAAAGAATCCAAAAGAGATTTATGTGTTTGGGAGTGGAAGAGAATAATTAGATGCCTCTGGTGTCCTAGGCAAAATGTGTGTAAACCTAAAAGGTGCAACGGTCTTGGAATAAGATCTATAAGGATGGTTAATAAAGCTTTGCTTGCTAAACATATATGGTGTATATTTGGTAAAGAAAAGGAATGGAATCATATTATCATGAGGAAATATCTCTATGCTACTCCTACGCTTGAGTATTTTCTCTCTTCTAATTAGGGGATAAATGGATCTTATATTTGGAATAGTATTCAAAAGTCTAAGGATATTTTTGATTAAGGTAAAAGGTGGAAATTGGGCGATGGCAGGAATATAAAGTTTTGGGATGTCTGCTGGATGCTGGATAAATTGATATGTAGTATCCCTTCTTTTAGTCATCTTGTTGATTATTGTAAAGACATATTGGGGACTATGGTTAATGATTATTGGAGGAATTTCTCTTGGATTAATCTCAAGGATCTGAACCCTACTCTAGTACCTATCAATCTAGCCCAAAAGGCATGATTCATTAGGTCTGATATCCAGGACCAATTGGTTTGGGCCTACAACTCTGATGGAAGGTACTCTATTTCTTCTTCTCTCTCTTTTCTTTTCCAAGGTTGTGAAAAACCCTTTTGGTCTAAAGCTTGGGTGAAATCCCCCACCCTAAGATTAATATGTTCTATTGGTTATTTTTGCAAAGTAAGATTTTGAGTACTGATAATTTATGCAAAAGGGATTTTTATGTCCCCAATAGATGTTATCTCTATTTAAATGAAGTTGAATCTACATCACATCTCCTTCTTCATTGTTCCTAGTCTCTAGAGGTCTGGGATAATCTCTTTAAAAGGTGGAATGTTTGTTAAATATTACCCAATTATGTGTAGGAGTTCTTCCTTTAGTGGATTTGTCTGGTGTCTCATAATGTTGTTAGAATGATGTGCACTTTCACTGCTCCCCACCTAATATGGAACATCTGGAAAGAATGAAATAATCAGATATTTAGGGATTTGCATGCTCCTCCTCCAGAGTGATTGGGGGGAAATCTTCATAAATGTGAATGAAAATATCTACTTATCTATTAAAGCTTCTCCATTGCTAGTCTCTACTATTGAGGACCTAAGAAGTATTATGAACTAGAACATTGTTGGTCTGAAATGTGACAAGGAGAAGATGAGGGAAAGGCTAGTTTGGTCTTCTCCTCCTAAGGGATGGGTCAAAGCTAACTTTGACGGAATTGCTAAAGGGAATCCAGGTTAGAATGGATGTGGTGGGATCATCAAGGATAATTATGGAAATGTTATTGGGGTTGTTTCTTTACCTATGGGTGTTCAAACTAATCATGTGGTGGAAGCTATGGTAGCTCTACAAACAGTCTAGCTAGCTAGAAATCTTGGCTGCAGGAAGGTCTAGCTGGAAGGAGATTCAAATAACATTATAAGATGTATTAGAGGAGATTAAAAAGACTCATGGTATATACATCATATAATTAAGGAAATAAAAGGTACTATCCAAAGTTTTGATAAATATCATGCGTCTCATGACTATCATGAAGCTAATAAGGTGGCTGACAACATATCTAATTATGGTGTTAAAAGGGATGACATTATCACTTGGATAGGAGAAAAGGAAATAAATGAGGTCATATGTAATCTTATTAGATATGAAAAGATTAAAAATAAATGTGGGGTGATTCTAAGTAATGATGGAAAAGACGTCTAGTCTCCTCAATAACCGCAATAATTTAGAAAATTGTCTGGAGAGATGGAAATTAATTAAGAAGATATATTTAAAACATGTATTGTGGGTGTTAAATTTCATCGTTGCCTTTGTTTTTAATTACAACATTCACATTCTGGGTAATTTCATTGTAACTATCAAGATGGGAGGCGATTTGAAAAGAGAAGAGCCCATTACTTGTGCTTGGACAAATGAGGAGAAGGTATGATGGAAGCTTAAGGTAGGAATGGTTATGCCATATCTAGAGAAGCTGCATGGATACGATAAAGATATTACTAAAAAAAATTCTGAAGGATGGAATATTGACACTATTACTCTTTGTGGTAAGAGAAATGTGCTCTTTGTTGAGGCGATTGCTAAGATAACTGGTCTTCCTCTGTCTGACATGAAATTTTTCAAGGAAAGGAAAGTTTCTAACAAGTCTGTTAAGATGTTCCTAAAACCCAGATTAAACCCATTTGGGATAAAATTTTGAAGGTTATTATGGAATACTTCACTATTGATGGTAGATTCACGAGGGTTCATAATTTTCATTTTGTCTTTCTTAATCACTTTAGACACAAAGGTAGGGTTTATTTCCCTTTTTCCTTCTTCCCTCTCTGAGAAATAACATAAAAGAAAACAAGAAGAATCCTAGCAAACCAGTCATGCATGATGGGCTCATTTATTTGATATACAAGTACTATAGAGATAAATCCCAAAGGGTGGGTAGAATTCTATTGAGCTAGTTGGGGAAAAAGGAAAGCAAAAAATCATTGACTCTAATGAAGGGAGTTCAAGAAAGAGCACACCGTACTATGTGAAAAAACCTAAATCTAAGCCTAGTACTCTGATGCTCAAGTTCGATGAGGACAATGATATTAAATGAACAAAGATGAAGACAAAGATAATTTGGATGATGTTGCTTCAGAGGAAAATAAGACTGCAGAGGTTGAAGATAGTATCATGAAATAAGAGTATAAAGAGGTTAAAAGATCCTCTATTGTAGATAAAAAAGATTAAACTATGGAAGTTGATGATGAGATGGAGACCGAGGACTCTATTGATGAGGAAGAGCCCTATCCTTAATCTTACTGGGTATATTATGAAGGCTAAGGAAAGGGTCAATATTGAGATAGAGGAGGCCAATTTAGAGGAGTGAAAGGGTGATGAGAGATTGTACAAGGGGAAAATAAAAGAGGAAAAATGTAAAGGTCCTACCCTAGTTGATTATGAAGATTATGTCAACCATGATGCTCACTCTGTGCTGAGGAATGAAGATGAGAGCCCTAGGGAGAATCAACACAATCAAGCGGAGGAAGTGTTGAAGGAAGTCTCTAAATCTCTAAATTTGGATGAATTTAATGACATAAGGGATCTCAATATGGAGGTCCTCCATACTGCAAGAGCCAATTCCATCGATTCCCTTAGAATGGATAAATGGACCTTTCATGAAATAAAGGAACCCCGTATTAATTATCAGGCCCTTGTTGCTAAATTTGAGAACCTTCTACAGAGTATGGAGAAAAAAAAGAAGATAATAAGGAGGTTGATGAAAAAACTAGGTATAAGGAAAATGAGAACCACGGGTTTGTTAATGTGGAGTTGACTATGCTGGAGGATAAAATGTAGAAGCTGCAGGAAAGGGTGGAAATAAATGAGGAAATTCTAAAGAAGATCCTTCATACCAATCATGAAGGAGTGAAAGATTCTACTAATAACCTCAAAGAATTATTTGAAATTTTGGAAGGTCTTCACCAGGATAAGGCAACTATAAATGTGGAGCTAGAGTCTATTGATTCAGTTTGTCCAGTTTCTGGCCCAGGAAAGTGCACCAGAGCTAGTATGAAGAAAAAATCCTTCACTATGCCCAAGGATCTAAAAAACCTAAAGGATTCTATCTAGAGGATGTCTGATTTGGAAGAAGACACTATTGATTTCATGAAACATCTGGCTTAACCCCTGGTGGGTTATTTTTTGCTGGTTTTCTCTATATGCTAGTTTGTTTGTGTCTGGTGGTAGTTCAACAATCTTTGTTTTCCAGTTTTCCTTTTTTTTTTTTTGTCTTGGTTGGTGTTGCTTATTCTTTGTAGTTGTTTCATGTTATTCTCATTAATGCTCATCTTTCTTTCTATTATGTAAAGGGTTTCAAGGCACTTTCAAAACTTGATTTTTCCTTAATCAAAAACCAATTGAGTCAACTCTCAAGAAGCTTGTGAAATCAAATGCCATTTGTTTACTCCCGAAGAAAACTACTTTATTACAAAAAGTAAACAATGTACCAAAATATACCATACAATATTACCAAGAATAAATTAATAATTACATGAACATGGTAGAAAGATACGAACTTAATTTCCAAATGCAATGTATATAATCTATACTTTCCAACCTTTCAATAGAAATTAATTACATATATAGAGCCAGGGGGTTGGGTAAGAGTAATAGTTGTTGGAAACTACCCAAAAATAATCAAAAGTAAATAATAGTACATTACCAACTAATTATTTGTTAGCAACATGCTTATTCCTAAACTTTGGCAAGACTACTGACTACATCAACCACCCCAAAATAGAATTAGTCTTCCAAATGACAAAATATAAAATGGGGACTGATGAAATTACAAAGATCTAGGAATAAGGGTGAGGAGACATCCCTAGATCAATAATATACCAGACAAAATGCCCTAAAAGTTTATAACTTATGTTGAAGACACTGTACTTTCTTTATCTAGATCCTCAAGTCTCGCTGTGCCAAAAATTCCTATTATTCCATCTATTTTTTCTCCAACTTAAGCTTATTTCATTCCAATTACTGCTCCTTCACTTCCAAGGTGTCCTTGGGAGCCATATGGTAGTCCTTATTTGATTGTATGATGATAAATAGATCTTGTCAAGCATCTTCACATAGGCATATTGTAGATTCCTTCTCCAATTATGCATTCTCTAAGGAAATAATTGCCTTCTTTTTCTTATAAAATGCATCCCTAAAGCATCACTCCATACCATAAAATGTAGAAAGTATCCTACCATGTTCACTTGCTATGGTGGGGTGTGTTGGATGCCAGACTCCTACATATTAGGAGTCCCATTAGTCAACTATCCTCAAATCAAAAGCACTATGCAAACTCCTCATGGTAGCCTTCCAATATAAATTTTAAGACCCTCTCCACCTTGGTTACTACCAGTGACACCAAGCCAATGTCTATCTGCCCAGAGAGTTTTTATATCTCTTAATTGACCATGAAAATAGTTTTTGATTTGGATAAATACCACTGTAATGAGCCTAATTCATCATTCAAATCTGGCCTGGAAACCTTGATATGAGTACTCTCATTTTTCTCTACTCCTCCACCTCACACTATAATTTTAGAATTAGCCTTGGTCGTAGATGATTATTCTACTACCACAACCTCCTGCTCACTAGGTTGCCCAATCCTGGCCAACTCCAACTCCTCCATGCACATGGGCCTCTTTGTAACAACTATTTCTTTCCCTTCTAGCCCTCCTTCAATGAACTCTAAATACCATAGGAGATTGGGTGATGGCAATGGATGGGCATAAGGTGTTGTTTAGAACTTCCTCAAACAATCAGCCACCCATGGTTCACCTTGTTGCAATGTTATGACCACCATGGTATTTGTTGGGTGAATGGAAACTATTATACTAAAACCTATTAAGTTTTCACCTAGCAAGTTGCCACTTGGTAGTATAGCACCTGACATGCTAGAACTTAGCAGGATAACACTTGGCAAGTTGGCACCTAGTAGGCTAGCACCTGACATATTTGCACTTGGAACCTTGGCACCTAGTAGAGTGTCTCTTGGCACCATGGCATCTAGCAGGCTGACAAATGACATGGTGGTGGCTAGAATGATGACCAGGTTATGGCAATCATGACAGTGGTCATAATGGCAGCTGATATTCTAGAAAGAATGACAACTAATAGGGTAGAATTTGCACTATGGTGGGTATGAAAACAAGCATGGTGGTGGCTAAAACCATGGTAGGTGTGCAAACTGGAGTGTTGGAAACTCACAATGTATCTATTGGTGGAAGCACTAATATTTCCAGAGATTTTGACTAGATAGCGCATGAGGCCAATGATAATTATTGTGCTGGTGGCACTAGCAATACTACTTGAAAAAATAACACCTCTAGTAGTGCTATAGGTAATGGTTGTGCTACTACCAAAAAAATCTTGCTAGGATCCGCCACATTTGTACCAAACTCCTCTTTCCAAGGTACTTCCATGCTGCTACCAAATTCCTTCTACCAAGGTACTGCAAGGCTACTCCCAAGTCATTTTTTTGATGTGCCAAACCAATCACCCTTATAGACTAAATGATGCACATATAGAGCCAAACATTGTACCACCAACCTCTAAATTCTTCTCCAACAAAAACCATCTATACATCATATGGTAAGAAGACCTTGTACATTATGTTGAATATGAGCAAAAACCATGGTAAGTACAAATTTAATTATTCTACCATGAGGATGTTGAATTTGTAATACAACTGAGAGGGGGAGTGAATCAGTTGTCCACAAATTATAGCCTTGAAGGCATTTAATCAATTCCACCAAACTTAATTTAAACCTTTTAACCATTAAAATATATAAACATGAAAAGCACAACAACCATAAATAGAAGAAAAACCAGATTTACGTGGAAACCCTTGTAAAGGGAAAAATCACAGAGAAAATTATTCTCAAATATATGAACACCAGTTAAGGTGAATTACAAGAAAGGCTCTCTACCAAAGGGATCATTGCCCAAAGAAGGCTCATTACCCAAATGAAGAAGGACAAGAGAGAATAGATCCACCACTAATGTACAACCACAACACAACTGAAATATTTGTAGTCACCTTCGACTCACTACTTCTAGTAGATAACACATTGAAGTCCACATTTTTCTGCACCACACTTTACACTTAACTTATGCAAACAGGGAGACAGATGGACTCTTTCATACATCCTCATTACATAAGTACAAACTTGCACAAGGTTCACACAAACATACACATATTCCACACACACTCTTAACCATGAATGATTCATCATTTATTTATATCAACTTTATATTTCCAAAATCTTCCACTATCGGCTAGACAAAGAACCGAACAAGATTTAAAATAGGTCAGCACTAAACATTCTCATTGTGGGGAGGAATGAGAGGCGGAACACCACATTGCATAACTAAAACCAAAAATATCACCATAGATGTTACATATCGTCTTGCATTCACTAAGACAAATAATTAAAGTGTAAACACCTAAGGTTGGCCAAACCTAGAGTAGAAGCACCAAGAAATTTTGAAACCATGTCTATGATGCCCAAAATATCATGCCAACTGGGATGAATGAAGCTAAGGATATTTTCAAGCTTTGTCTAGAAGTGCACCATCATAAACTATCATGCAAAGAAATGTGAAGCACCCATTTCATAGATAGAATATTGTTAGCAACTGTCATACTTAAATAAATACCAAATTCATTGCATTGTGTTCTAGACCACAAAATCTTTACTTAAACAACTCCAAACTATACCAAACAACATGTTAAAGTTTTTCCATCAGATTTGCAACACAAAGAATACGCAGAGAAAATACCACATCATGACTATATTTAAAACATGTTGAGATTAATGCAATAATGTGTTGACATCAATGAAAACCATACCATAATAATCAAACTGAATCACTCCTTGTTCAACTCACTCATTCTACTCAATACTACAACAATCTCCCCCTTTTTCATTGATGGAAACATATCAACAACAAAAAAACTTATTTTCCCTTTTGGAACATTTATCAAACATAGGTTCACTCTACCCCTTTGACATCAATGGAAAAAGCCAGAGATGAAAATCAATAACTCATTCTACTCAGCTCCCCCTGAGATGTACAATTCATCTCTCAACAATACTTAGCTCCCCCTAAGAGGCATCCAAAATCATTAGTCTTGATCAAATATATGCTTGGAGTTCACTGGATGAATGTATAACCAAATATGTTTAGTTTTGATAAGGTGACAAAACTACCCCAAGCTTCTCCCATAGATTTTCAAAAGTATCTTTATATCAAAGCCCCTTTGTAAAAATGTTAGCAATTTATTGTCTTGTAGGTACGTACCCAAGGTTTACCTTATTCTCCAAATTTTTTTGCAGTACCAGATTCTTTGAAATACTTATTGCATCAGTATTGTCGTATAAGATAGAAATAGGATCATCAAACATTATTCCAATATCTTTCAAAATTTTCTTCATCCAAAGTGTCCATGTACAACATGAATCAACAACAATATATTCTCCTTCAATAATAGATAGTGACGTTGGATCTTGTTTGTTACTTAACCAAGAAACCAATCTAGGTCAAAGAAAGAAAGCACCCCCGCTTGTACTTTTCCTATCATCCACGCATCCAACCCAATCATCATTAGTTTAAGCAATCTAAAAAGTAAAGTCTTCTTTTGTAGGATACCACATACCAAAGTCTTCTATTCCTTTCAAGTATTTGAAGATTCTTTTTACTACAACACCATGAGTTTCTTTCAGATCTTGCTAAAATCTATCTACAAGAGAAACAACATACATGATATCTGGTCTAGTAGTAATTAGGTATAACAATCCTCCAATAATTGATCTATATTTTCTTTCATCAACTTGGAGATTCTATATCCTTTCTCAATTTACAACCAATAATCATAAGAGTTCATACAAATTTAGCATTTTCCATCCCAAACTTATTTAACATTTTCTTCACATACTTTGATTGATAGATATAGATACCTTCACCTTTCTAATTAATTGGTAACCCCAAAAATAAATGCATCTCCCTAATCATAGACATTTCAAACTATTTTTTCATTTCATCAACAAAATTATTACACATGTCATCATTTCCTCCAAATATTATATTATCCACATAGACAACCACAATCAAAATATCATTTGATTCAAATATAAAGTAGAGATTACTCTCAATTGTACCTTTTTGAAATCCCCGCTTCAACAAATATTTTTCAATTCTTGTATATCAAGCATGAGATCTTTCTTTAACCCATATAAAACCTTCTTTATCTTGTATACCATGTATGGATAATTTGATAACTTGAAACATTTTGGTTGTTCTATCTATACCTCTTCAGTTCTCCTTTCAAAATATGCAGATTTCACATCCATGTGATATACCTTGAAGTCTTTGTGAGCTGAAAAATCCAAAAAATATGATTACTTCCATTATTTCCATGGGAGCATAAGTATCCTCAAATTCCATTTCTTCCACTTGTGTGTATCCTTTGCATACAAGTCTATCCTTTTTTCTTACCATGTGTCCATATTCATCATGCTTGTTCTGAAGTACCCATTTTGTCCCAATTACATTTTTGTCTGTTGATCTCCAGACTAGTTCCCAAGTTTGATTCTTCACAATCTGATCTAGTTATTCTTGCATTGCATTCATCTAACTATGATCACTACATGCCTCTTTTATAGTCTTTGGTTAAAATTCAAAGAGTAAGCATAGGTTGACCTATTCAACAACCTTAATTCTTGTAATACCTCCTTTGTTCTTATCTCCAATAATCTGATTCTTTGATTGATTCCTCTACACATATCTAGGAGTTCTAGGAGCACTTACCAAGGAAACCTTAACATCATTTTGTTCTTTATTTTCTTCAATATTCTCTTCCTCCTATTTCCCAGTTGATTCATTTGATTCATATCTAGCTTCTATTTCCATTTTTTGGAATGTCTTCATTAAATTTCACATTTGTACTTTCAACTATTCTTCTCAACCTCTTATTGGAGCATCTATAAGATTTCATTTTAGTAGAATAACCAATGAATATTCCTTCATTAGCTCTAGAATCAAACTTTTTGGTATTTTCTTCATCTCTTCTGATATAAATTTTACTTCCAAAAACTCTGAAATACTTTAAAGAAAGGGTTCTTTCATACCATACCTCATAAGATGTCTTCCCATGATTCTCTATAATTTTAACTATGTTTAGTGAATCTATAGCAGTTAGTATTGCCTCTTTCCAATAGATTTTCAATAAATTATCTTCCTTTATCATTCTTATAGAAGATTCCTAAAGTGTTATGCTCATCCTTTCAACTACACCATTCTGCTACGGAGTTCTAGGAGAAGAAAAATGTCTCATGTCACATTGTTAACTCCTTATTTTGATAATATTACATAGATCTATGTGCACTAACTCCAAGATTCTGGTAGTAAATTGTTCTTTTCCTCTGAAAGTTCTCCTTGTCTATTTCCCAACTTAACATTCTCTATAAACATTGTTAGTCAACCTTGTGAACCTTGGTAGATCTCTTATAAATTTTGTTGAGATAATCCTTATAAGGTTGTCAAAATTGATATGACACATTCTCTAATGCTAAAATAAGCTCTCATTGATATAGACATTAAGCAGTATCCGCTACCAGTCTTCAATTGATACACATTTCCTCTAGCTTTTTTTCCTAGTTGCAAATAGTTATAGTTTTCTTTCTTATCTCACATTCATCCTCCTTGAAAACAAGGTTATGCCCATTTTCAAACATTAGTCCAACACTCAAGAGATAATGATTCAAGCCCTTCACATAATACACGTTATCAATATTATATTTTTCACCAAAACTGATAGAACCAATTCCAACTATCCTAGTTGCTTGATCACCTCCAAGTCTAACTACACCTCTATCATACTTTAAAATTTTTACAAACTTACCTTTTTCACCAGTCATGTGATTAGAGAATCCTCTAAAAATAATCCATTCATCTCAGTCTCTTCTAACATGTAAAGCAAAAGTTACTGTATTTGTGACCTTAGTATCTACTTTTGAAGTCTTGTTAGGAATTGTATCATCCTAAAAAGTAATCACTTGATTTGTGCTCAATTTAGGATCATTTTGGGCCTTCTTTAGTGTGGTTCCTTTGATTGGTCTTCATATTGCACTTAAATGTGCACTTTATTAACATATGAGTCCTTGTTTCTTACCTAATCCTCTCTAATTTGTGAAAAATCAAGGTAGGATCTTATTTCTAAGAATCCTCCCCTATTTTCATCCACTTGAAAAATTCCCCCTTCATTTTATGATCTTGGAATTCACTCTTGATATTGGAATCAACTGACCTTCCATATCCAAAAACATTATAGGTCATTCCCTCCAATAAGAAATAAGCAAGTTTCTAGAGGGGTGCATTCAGAGTTCAACTTTACCCATGGGTTTTTGATCCAAGATTGGGCCCTAGGTCCTATCTGACACATTTGGTCAACCTTTTTTATTCTATTTTTGGATGTACTATAACATGATCTCCCTCTTCCTTAATTTTAGAGAGACACATCATCACTATGAGCATGCAACCATTAGTGTCAAGCAACCATTGAGCAAGCAATCAAGAAAAGTATTGAGCATCCAAGTGCATTTTCAAGTGGAATTCTAGCATTAAAGTCTTCAAGTATTTAAGGTGTCTTCCATAGGCCAAACTTCTTTCCCCATTGAGGCCAAGAAAAGGAGTTTATTGGAAGGAAATTGACAACATTTATTCATTCCAATCATTCATTGGATATTTATAAAATATATTCATAAGGTTTTTTCTTGCATGATTTCCTTTTGGTTTTTGTGTGGAGTCAAAGCTATTGGATCAACATTGTTGATCACATTCAAAGATGTAAGAGTATCTACATTGTATGATACACTTCATTTCAAATCTAATATTTGTTATATGTCAACATTCCTCATTTCAATTCAAGGTTAATTCCTAAACTAGGGCTTGACCATGGAAAGCCCCCCTTCTACAAACAATTTCCTTTTTTCTGTGTGTAGGAACAAGTTTTGGGACCTGTGAAATTGCATTCGGGTATTTTTGGGGTTATCTCAGAGATTAGAATATGAAGGTACACAATCACAAATAGAGGGGTGTAGTCAATTCTGTACTTGTACCTAAAAAGTTTACTTGTTCCTAGAGGCCTCATATTTTCATGGTCAAACGTTACAGGTGCTAGGGTCCCAGATCCAAAACGGTTTCAGTCTACGACATCCCTGTGATTGGAAATTCCATTTTCAAGGCATATAACCTCCTAATTTATTTCAAGGTGCACAAATCCTTCTCCAATATTTCATTTTCTTTCAGATATATCATCACATCAGTCATTTTCAGCCATTTTCCAGATCCATAGTTGTAGACACCTAAATCTGATTACACAAATTTGTAATCAAATATAGTCCTCTCCTAGGGAAATATCAATTAAATATTTATTATTTAATTAATTTATACCACCCCCTAATTAATTAATCTAATTAATTAATTATTGTACAATTAACTTAATGACAACCCATAACCATGTAGTTAATTAAATCCCCATTCCTCTATTAATTTAAATAACCCCTTTTAATCAATTTGAACACATGGCTCCTAAATTTAACCCCTAACCTAACCTATCCCAGCCACTTAAGTAATGATCCTAACTCAACCCAACCCATTCACATGTACTAAACTCTCTTAACTAGTAAATTAACCTTGATTAAATAATTATCCCCTCCATTCAATCTGTCTCCTCCCATCACATCCTCCTAATCCTCCAACTTTCCCTCTAATACAAAGCCTAACCACTCCCTAAACATTTGCACAATCATAATCCAAGGATTAAGAAATCCTAAGCCAACCCCTGATGAACTATAACTAATTGAATGTTTGAATATGTTAAGTTGATGATCACCAAGACATAGAAAGTTAATGCAAGACATTAAATCAGTTAATATGTTGTATTGTCATTGATGTCAACTTGATATAATTTGTATGGTCATGGACATACTACTAAAGACTTCAAAGAACTGATGAATCAAAGGCTATGCTATCAGTAATGCATAAAAGTCAAGTATTCACAAAGTGATTGTATACACTGACAGAGTGAATACCGACAGTCAGAGTAAATCAATGAGAGTAATGTCACAATGTTACTCGATGAGCAAATGCACAACATTATCGATGAGAAAAGTCACACTGTTTCCCAATGAGAAAAACATAGTGTAACCCGATGGATAAAATTAAAGTGTTTCCCAATGGATGGAGATCCCAAAGATAATTGAAGTCACACTGACAGTATAGTCAGTTGTCACCGACGACTAACTGAAGTATTGACCGACAGAACATAGAGTTCAGAAATGACAAAATGCTTAGCCGTCAAGAGATAAAAATAGACTTAACTGATACTTATCATTGTTTTGATTGACAAGATAAAGCCAAAGATAAGTAAAGGATTTAAATTTGCTTTGTCCAGTTGGCAAGAAGATCTCTACGAGATAAAACTTGAGTTTTGCTTTAAATCTAATTGGTGAGAATTATGGATCACGCCAAGATCAAGAAAGCCAAGAAATGATGAAATCATGTCTATATAAGAGACAAGCTTATTCATTATGAATAAGGGGGAGTGACAAGAGACTAGATGCTAAAGAGATTCTGAAGGAGAAGAAAGTCTTCATTCAGACCTGATCAATCAAGATAAGGAAAGAGCTAAATTTTGCAAACACCAACAAACAGTGATACAACATTACAGAGAAGAAAAGTGTGGAGTAAAGGTATTGAATTGATAACATTGATCATAAAGGTAATGCACTTAAAATAGATCTAAAAATCTGCAATTCAAGTTGTATATGTGAACAAATCAATTTACTGTTTCAGTTTAACCATTGAAGCATCAAGTCTCTTAACCGAGCAGGGCTTAAAAGTCTTTTGTAATTGAGATACATCCCAAGGAGTATAAAAAGGTTTGATCATAGAAAGTAGCATTGGATATGCCCGATACCTATTGACAAACCAAGTGAGTGTTTAATCAAGGATGGTAGCATTAGATGCCAGATACTAAGTGACAAACTATCTATTTAAATCCTCTAACAAGGTCACACTTAATAGTGTGTTTGTAACCTTTAACAGGATTGGCTCTTAACTGGGCTCACTTCAGAAGAGTGAAATTGGGGTACCGGTCCTTGTGGTTTTTCCCTTAATAGGGTTTTCACATTAAAAATCCATGTGTCATGTGTCTATGAGTCATTACGTTATTGTTTTGCATTTCACATAAGTAAATCTGGATTGATCGATATACACTAGTTATTTACTGTGTTTTGGTAAATAGAAAGACTGCTTATCGGTAAACATACAGTAGAAGGTTTTACAAAGCATTTCGACAAGTAGTAATTTGATATAAGTATTTCAAGGCATTCATCTTGCAGGACTAAAGATAACTAGAGGTATAAATTTGTGGTACTAAGTTTGAAGGGTTGATTTAAGGATTAATTTTTGAGGACACTGATTCACCCCCCCTCTCAGTTATTACTAACAATTGGTATCAGAGCTTGTGTGCTTAGAAAGGGAGTTTAACAACTCAAGCTAAAGATCACAAGATGAATAGAAGAGATGTGCCCAAGTTGAACAAAGACAACTTTGGTTCATGGAAAAGAAGGATAAGAATCCACTTATCAGGTATTGGAAATGATGTTACTCAATACTTAGATATTGAATATGTGTTTCCCATAGGATCACCCACAGTTGAAAAAATGAGAGAGAAGCATGATCACAACTGCATGATAATAGAGCTTGCTTCCTCACTCTTCGATGCTGAATTTGAAGATGTCAAAACATGCACAACTGCAAAGAAGATGTGGGAAAAATTGAAGTTTGTACATGGTGGTAATATAAATGATCTAAGAGCCAAGGCAGAAAGCCTTAGAGAAAATTTTGATGATCTCATAATGAAAGAAGGTGAAAGCATCACATAGTACAACACAAGAATCAAAGAGGTAGTCAATGCTATCTAAGGAGTTGGAGGTGTACTAGAAGAAGAGATAGTGGTAAGTAAAATTCTAAGAACCTTACTGCCTACTTATGCTATTAGAGTATCTTCCATACAAGAAATGAGAGCAGTAGCAAATAAAAATGTTACTCTAGATAGTTTGATTGGAAGATTGATTTCATTTGAGATGAATAACTTTGATAATAGTGTCTTACCAAATATAGAGTCTGCATTCAAATCTTCTTTGAGAATAAGTAAATCAAGTCATAAACACACTATGAGAAAATATAGTGATAGTGAAAGTGAAGAAGAAGATCTTGATGAAATTGAAGTAATTATGGCTAGAAGAATGTAGAGAGGCAAAGGTAAATACAAAGGTAAATTACCACTTGTGTGTTTTAATTGTAAATAGATTGGACACTTTGCGGCAAGATGTCCTAACATAAAAAAAGATGATAGAAGTAATGACAGGTCATTTGAAAATAAGTTTGACAGAGGTGATAACCGAGATTACAGAAGTAACTGACAATCAGAAAGAAGAGATACCTGAGACTACAAGAACAAAGGAAAGAAGGCCAGTTACCTAGCTAAATGAAAAAAATAAGATACTGACACCGAATCTGATGAAGACATCTAGATGGTATTTGTGGTAGTAAAAGATGATTCAGATGATGATGAAGAAAGGTATGTAGAAACTACACTCATATCTAAAGTTAGGAAAAATGATGTCTAGATCATAGACAGTGGCTGCACTCACCATATGACCGGTGACAAATAAAAGTTTGAGACTTTTGAATACTATAATGGTGGTTTAGTAAGAATGGGTAATGATACACCTTGTCCCGTTGAAGGTAAAGGAACCATAATGTTGAATAACCTGATAAAATGTGAAAAATGCTTATTGGGTGAAAAGGATTGAATTATAATCTATTGAGTGTTTCTTAGTTGAATAATTCAGGTCATAGAGTAGCATTTGAAAATAAGAAGGCAAAGATCTTCAATAAATCAGGAAGTCTGATTGGTACCGGTGAGCAGACAAAAGGTAACTTATTCTATCTGAATGATACTAACACCACTTGCTTAATGGCTAGAAATGAAGACATATGCCTGTGGCATAAAATATTGTGTGATGTAAACTTTTACAACATAATAAAGATGAGAAGAAAGAGAAATGCAAGAGGCTTACCGACGATGATTAAGCCAGACAATATCATGTGCAAAAATTGTCAAAAAGGTAAGATGGCAAAGTCTAGTTTCAAAAGTGAAACCCATACATTTGATGCCATTCTAGAATTAGTCCATACTGATCTATGTGGACCCATGAGGACAAAGAGTTTTTATGGTGATAGATATTTAATTCTCTTTGTTGATGATTACTCTATAATGATGATAGTTATGTTTTTAAAAGATAAATCTGAAGCATTCAAGATGTTTAAATGGTATAAAGCAATGGTAGAAAAACAAAGTGGTAAGAAATTGAAATTCTTGAGATTAGATAGAGGAGGGGAATTTATTTCAGATGAATTCACTAACTTTTGTAATGAGCATGGAATCAAAAGACAAGTCTCTGCACCGATAACACCACCACAAAATGGAATTGCTGAAAGAAGGAACAAATCCATTGTTGATTGTGCAAGGACACTGATGATAGAGAAAGACATCACCCAAATATTATGGAGGGAAGCCATCAATACTGCTGTTTACACATTGAACATAGTACAATTGAAGAAAGAAACCAAGAAGACACCCTATGAGCTATGGTACGGTTACACACCCAATGTAAGTTACTTCAAAAATTTTGGTAGTCAATGCTATATCTTAACAGATGATAGAAATGGAAATCTTGACTCCAAAAGTGATGAAGGTATCTTTCTAGGGTATTCCACCAAGAGCAAGGCTTATAAGTATCTAAATAAAGCCTCTAACAAAATTATTGGAAGTGTAAATGTAAAGATAGATGAATTTGTAGAGAAGAATGAAAAGGAAAGCAGAAAACAACCAAAAGACTACAAAAGGTTTTTTTACAATGAAGAACCTAACACTCTACCTAAGCAAAATGTATAGCTCTTGAGCACCAGATTATTGCACCCGAGCATCAGGCTACAAATACTAAAAATTAGGATATTACTCAAGATGATGCACCAAGTGATGGAGATCATAATGAAGGACCAAATGATGATCAAGATGATAGACAAAGAATTGAACCTGTACTTTCTAGATATGTCAGAAGGAATTATCCACTGAACCAGATCATAGGAGACAAGAAGGCTGGTATGAGAACCATAAGTAAGTCTATAAACACAAGATGTCTAATTTGTGATTTTAAACCAAAATCTGTCAATGATACACTTGATAATGAAGAATGGATTAGTGCTATGAATGAAGAAATTGAGCAGATTGAGAAAAACAAGACATGGACACTTGTACCAAGACTAGATGACAAGAATGTCATCAGTACAAAATGGACATTCAAGAATCAACTAAATGAGAATGGAGAAGTCACCAGAAATAAAGCAAGACTAGTATGCAAGGGGTATTTACAAGAAGAATGGATTGACTATGGAGAAACCTTTGCACCCGTTTTTAGGCTAGAAGGAGTGAGAATATTACTTGCTTATGCTGCATGTAAAGGATTCAAGGTATACCAAATGGATGTCAAGTCTGCATTCCTAAATGGAATACTTGAGGAAGAGGTATACATTGAACAACCAAAAGGGTTTGTTGATCCAAACAAGAGGAACATGGTATGTAGACTACACAAAGCCATGTATGGATTGAAACAAGCTCCCTGAGCCTGGTATGAAAGACTTCATTCCTATCTCATAAGTATTGGATTTGTAAGAACTAGTGAAAACAATAATCTTTATTTAAAGGAAGATACCGATGCTAACATCTTGATTACTGAAATATTTGTTGATGACATCATATTTGGAGGCAATGATATGCTATGCAAATCATTTGCAAATGAAATGAGCAAGGATTTTGAGATGTCTATGTTTGGGGAGATCAAGTTCTTTCTTGATCTACAGATCATGCAACAAGATGAAGGTATTTTCATTACACAATCCAAATACATCAAGGAAGTGATAAAAATATTCAAGATGGAAGATTCCAAACCAGTTGGAACACCGATGTAAATTGGATGTAAGCTGACAAAGGAGGAAAAGTCATCAGAGGTAAATCAGACTTTGTACAGATCTATGATTGGAAAACTCATGTATGTTGTACATACTAGACTAGATATTGCACATGCAGTAGAAATAGTTACAAGATTTTCTGCTAATCCTAGGGAATCACATATGATTGTTGTGAAAAGAATTCTAAGATATCTGAAGAATACCAAGGATTATGGCTTATGGTATAGAAGAGAAGGAAAATTTGAACTTAAGATTTTTACCGACGTTGATTGGGCTAGAAACATTGATGGCCGAAAGAGCACAACTGGAGGACAATTATTTATGGGTGACAAACTTCTCACATGGATCAACAAGAAGCAAGGATGCATCTCTCAGTCTACTGCAAAAGTAGAGTATGTTGTTGCTGCTTCAAATTTCTCATCATTGCATGGATCAAACAGTTATTGAAAGGTATGCATATGAAAATTCTTGAACCAGTAATCATCTATTGTGATAATACCAGTGCAATTAACATTTCAAAGAATCCAGTCATGCATGCTAAGACAAAACACATTGCTATCAAGTATCATTATTTGAGAGAACAAGTTCAAGAAAATGAGGTGATACTTGAGTATGTGCAATCAAAGGAACAATTAGCTGATATCTTTACCAAGCCACTACCCAAGGATGCATTTGAGTACTTGAGGAAGAGACTAGGGGTTAGACCCTTGTCTACTGGTCAGTAAAATGACTAGAAGGCTACATTAGCCTACATATTAACAGAATATCATTCATGTTGATGCAAGAAGAGAAATGGACTTTAAAGATACATCTATACACAACAAGGTATTTATCTACTCCAAAGCACCAGAGTTATTATATTATTGATGGATTGGGAAATTCAAGGAGTATATTATGGATAGAAAGGATTGCTTGGCATTACTGTCAAATACTTGTTTGGCATTGCTATCAAAGGGAGAGATTATATCCATTATCACATTTGGGAGAGAATTATCACATTAAGGAGAGATTATATCTATCACATTATCCAAAGGGAGAGATGTAACCAGAAAGGGAGAGTACATACAAAAGGAAAGAATTGCTGACAAGAGACATCAAAAGAAAGGAACAGTCAAAGGGAGAGAGTTTGACATAGGAAAAGAACACATTACATCTGAAGAAGAAAGATTCTACATCTATCCACTAAAGGGATTAAAGATAGAGAGAAAGCTACAAGAATCAAATCTAAGCTATATGAGCTTACCGAGGACCAGATATTTGTATCAGTTATAGTACATAAGATTGGTAGTTTGATGAACTTAAACTATTATATTTCATATTGTATTAGTGATAATATAATGTGATAATGTAGTGTGTTTCCATCAATGCCAAAGGGAGAGATTGATGAACTATAACTGATTGAATGTTTTAAGATGTTAAGTTGATGATCACCAAGACATAGAAAGTTAATGAAAGACATTAAATTAGTTAATGTATTATATTGTAATTGATTTCAACTTGATATAATCTATATGGTCATGGACATACTGCTAAAGACTTCAAAGAATTGATGAATCAAAGGCTATGATATTAGTAATGCATAAAATTCAAGTATTCACAAAGTGACTATATACACCGACAGTCAGAGTAAATCAACAAGAGAAAATTCACAGTGTTACCCGACGAGAAAATGCACAACATTATCGATGAGCAAAGTCACAGTGTTGCTCGACGATCAAAGCACAGTGTAACCCGACGGACATAATTAAAGTATTGCCCGATGGACAAAGATCCCAAAGACAAATGAAGTCACACTGGTGGAACAGTCAGTTTTCACTGATGACTAACTGAAGTATTGACTGACATAATAGAGAGTTTAGAAATGACAAAATGCTTAGCTTTCAAGAGCTAAAAATAGACTTAACTAATACTTATCATTGTTTTGATTGACAAGATAAAGCCAAAGATAAGTAAAGGATTTAAACCTGCTTTGTCCAGTTGGCAAGAAGATCTCTATGAGATAAAATTGGAGTTTTGCTTTAAATCTAATTGGCAAGAATTATGGATCACGCCAAGATCAAGAAAGCCAAGAAATGGTGAAATCATGTCTATATAAGAGGAAAGCTTATTATTTATGAATAAGGGGGAGTGATAAGAGAACATATGCTGAAGAGATTATGAAGGAGAAAAAAGTCTTCATTCAGACCTGATACATCAAGCTAAGGAAAGAGCTAAATTTTGCAGACACTGATGAACAATGATACAACATCACAGAGCAGAAAAGTGTGGAGCAAAGGTATTAAATTGATAACATTGATAAAAAAGGTAATGCACTTACAATAGATTTGAAAATCTGCAATTCAAGTTGTATATGTGAACAAATCAATTTACTATTTCAGTTTAACCATTGAAGAATCAAGTCTCTTAACCGAGAAAGACTTAAAAGTCTTTTGTAATTGAGATACATCCCAAGGAGTATCAAAAAGTTTGATCATAGAAAGTAGCATTGGATATGCCCGATACCTATTGACAGGACAAGTGAATGTTTGCTCAAGGATGGTAGCATTAGATGCCAGATACTAAGTGACAAACTATCTATTTAAATCCTCCAACAAGGTCACACCTAACAGTGTGTTTGTAACCTTTAACAGGGTTGGCTCTTAACCGAGCTCACTTTAGAAGAGTGAAAATTTGGGGTACCGGTCCCAATGGTTTTTCCCTTAACAGGGTTTCCACTTGAAAAATCCATGTGTCATGTGTCTATGAGTCATTACTTTATTGTTTTGCATTTCACATAAGTAAATCTAGATTGATCGGTATACACTAGTTATTTACTATGTTTCGGTAAATAGAAAGATTGCTTATCAATAAACATACAGTAGAAGATTTTACAAAGAATTTCGAAAAGTAGTAATTTGATATAAGTATTTCAAGGCATTCATATTGTAGGACTAAAGATAATTAGAGGTATAAATTTGTGGTACTAAGTTTGAAGGGTTGATTTAAGGATTAATTTTTGAGGCCACTGATTCACCCCCCCTCTCAGTTATTACTAACAAACCCCAAAGTCAACTCTTGTCACATCCTCTATAATCCCCAACCACATGCATTAAATTCTTCCTTAAATGCACTTACACGTCCCTTACATAGTTTACACATGTGTCCTTTCCTAGGAATATTATATAAATTCTTCCCACTTCTTCAAATCTCTCACAATCCCCAAAATGGTCACATTCTTGAATCCTTCTCCAACCCCCAAAGTCCACTCCCCTTGTGACACTTTCCACAATGTGATGCATTTGAGAAAACACAATCCATGTACTCTCTCTCAAGCGTATTGAAAGAATTGATCAAACTCAATTCTACACAACCCAAGAAGAACCTGTTAGCAAATAACCTGTTACAAGAGAAGAAAAAATGGAGACAGAAGGAAAGTTCTCTCAAAATGTGAAAAATGCATAAGAGATAATGGAAAAAGTACAAGGCTCAACCTTATAAAAGGTGAGAAAGAAACCCTAAAGGAAAAAACTAGGTTGCACATTATTAATTAATAATTAATTAATAATGTACCTAAGTGAAGCTTAAGTAACTAGAGTAATAGGAACTTATATAATTAAATCGATATGATTTAATTAATAAGCTTAAAGTAATAATACTCTAACACCCCCCCTTAAGTTGAACGCAGGGAGAAAGCTGACCTAGCAAAACTATGAAAGCAAGAAATGGGTCCCGACAACAAGGCCTGATCAGGTACCCAGAACAAGGAAATCTCTGTAACCCAGAGACAAAGCAGAAAACCCAGTGGGAAAAACTCCTCTCCAAAAAGAGATATAAAAGAAAGAAAAGACAAAAAAGAATGACTTCAAGAGACTCTCTCAAAGCTAGTAGTACAATGCATGCTGCCAACCCCCCTGTGAGAGAGGGTCGAGGCTCCAAAGCCCCCCCGGAATGAAAGAACCCTTGGATCAACGAACAAACCACCATGAATCCAATGCAAAGGAGTGAAAGGAAGTGGGCACTGAAGAGGTGACCTTGAAAGATGAGGTGTCACTGGAAGGCCGAGTTGATGCTCAAATGAGAAGACACGAGGATCCTGAAATGGAATCCCCAATGCAAGTGGTATGACAGGTGTGCTGATACTATCATGAGAGAGGAGATGAGTGTCCTCTGTAGAATCCTCAACAACTGCACCTGGTGGCGCGATGAATGGAGCTGGAGGGTCAAGCAGTGCTGAAGAAGAATCCTTCTGAAGAGAACAATACACCTTAGGATGTGGTGTGGTAGTCACAACACTAGTCTCGGGAATAACACAAAGGTTCAAGCGACCCGACTACACCTCATAATGCTCTCTCAAAAGGGGAGAGCTGTGCTCTAACAATGGAGATGGTGGACCAAAGTGAGAGAAGGTGTAGAGATGGGTGGAATGATCAACTATCCTTGTAGCAATAATGCCTCCTATCACACTATCCCTGATGAAGGCTGAATCGGCCGTGAACTCAACTATCTTCCCTGACCCACTGCGTGTAATCTGATAAATCGAGAGAAGGTTTGCAGATAGAGATGTAACATACAATACATCATGAAATGTGCCATCCTGAATGCTGACCGAACCTGTCCCGCTGACTATCTATACAGTGTTATTCCCCATGAGAATATGAGGAATAGGAGAAGCCTCAAAAGAAGAGAACAAATCCTGAGAAGATGCCATATGGTGAGAAGCACCTGAATCCAGTATCCAAGGGACCTGTGAAGG
>MU225840.1:1157118-1169046 GCA_018584345.1 Thuja plicata
ATACCAGCCAGATGCAGTTTCATCAAACTCTGCCATGCAGGGAAGTTATCTTTGTTCAGCTTAGGAACCTCCTTCTTATACATCTTGATCTTTTCACTCCAAGTACCTTCAAACTATTTTCAGGAGAGAAAATCTCTGATACCAATTGTTAGAATGAATTTAGAATAACTGAGAGGGGAGGGGTGAATAGGTTATCCTCAGGTCTAGATGTAGAAAATAAAAACTTTCTATATTTTAGATCTACTCGGCAGCAGTAGCATATGTCAACAACTTTAATCATGCAGTTTACTGTCTATTGAAATTAGCTTGTAGAAACATAACAGTAAAACAAACCATAAGCATTCATACAAGTTGACACAAGTATTTAACATGGAAAACCAATATGGGAAAAACCACCAGTAACATGCTACCAAGTTTTCACTCTTTTGAAGTGAGCTCTTTGAGGAGCCAACCCTATTAAAGGTTACAATAACACACTGCTAGGTGTGACCTGGTTAAAGGATTTAATCACCCTGTTAGGAGTGGCCTTGTTAGAGGACTTAGAAAATTCCACCTGAATGTCACCTTGTTAGAGGATTTATACAAATGACTGTTAGGTCAACCTTGTTAAAGGATTTAACTGATACGATGGTTAGAAAGTAATCAGTAGTTGTGATCTGATACATACAATTTACTTTGCAAATTCAGATCCAATTATAGCTCTGATGTTAACTTACTGGATAGCCTGCATTGTCATTTCAACCTTTTGATCTACTTGGAAATCCATCAAGCAATCACACATGCAACTCTCTGCTTCTGTATTCAGCCTTCTCTGCTAGATCATGCCGAACAGTAAATCAACTATGCAACTCTTTTGCATACACACCCACTTCACATTCAGCAGCACACCTCTTGCATCTTGAATGAATAACCCCTTTAGGTTATCATATACCTCTTTGTCTAGGTCAGATAAATCTTTTGCTGCTTAAACAAGATCGTAGATCTTAGGTTAGGTCAGATCCAACAGATCATTCCATATTTGCATTACATTTACTTCTCCAAATTAGTCTCTAATTAAATCTTGAAACCATGCATTAATTACGGTTACCCATACATTAAATGACGTGGATCAATCTTTAATTAGCATTACATATCTCAATAAAATTAACTAAGTTGGCCAGAGATCTCAAATCTCATCATTAATCCAATTACTGTAAGTCGGCCAACATCACTGTTTCCACTTGGCAATTTCACTGGTGGTCGACATTGAACAACTTTGCTCATCACAAGCAACTTTTCTCGGCACAAGCAACCTTGCTCCACACAAGCCAAACTTGCTCGGCACAAAACAGCCAGAAAAAATGTCTTTGAAAGATAAACAACTAATTACTTTGCTAGAGTGCCAACTGATCAAGTACCCTTTTATTTGCCTTAACTCAACCATTCACTTGGTATTCTTGTTAAATCTTCTTCATCAACAATAGATATGGTACTCAAACAGATAACAATGGTCTCACCAGTTAAGGTTTGACAGCAATGACAAAATAAAAATTGCTTGCATTGTCACTTTCCAACAAAAACACCCCCGACTTAGTGTCACATCCCTTTGAATTTCTTAGAACCCATGTCTTAAGTAAAAACCCATCCCTTGGCCTTCACTCTTTGACTAAGCATTGTCTAGGGTAGCCTAGTTTGTCCTTGTAACCTTATCACCTTGATCCAAAGGTTGGTTTGCATCGATGGAGAATCTCATCTTTTAAAAGACCACAAGTCTGTCTTAGGTTGACAAATAATATTTATTAGGGAACACAAATGTCAACATTTTGACAATAAGTTATCCTTTAGGTCATCAAGATACCCCATCATTTTACATCACAACCATCATCCTTAAGCGTCAAGCCTAACTCATCATCCTTAGACACCTAGAAAACTTGCAAATCATCCTTAGGGAGCCTTACCCTAGTAACATCTTGCATCCCCTCCTCATTTACCTTAGAGAATACTTTTCATGCCACATGAAACATGATCCAAGAAGAGGAAGGATATGGACCCTAATCTTGCCACTAGTTCATCAAACCCAACAGTTGATTTCAACCAGGCCATGGTTTCCTTTGACGCTCAACATCAAGTACAAATCAAACATGTATGGGATGACCCAGACAAAGTACCTACCATGAACTCCATGGAGGAATTCACAAGTCATCCTAGACATTCACATATGGTCACTGCCATCATAGGTCAAAACCACGCTACCATCCTTGCTAAATTTGAGCATGAGGGTACTCCCATTCTACCTGAGCTTCGACCAATCAATCCTTCATGTCCTATACACATCTTGAGTAACATATTCAATCCTATTGTGGAAGAAATCATTGATCCACACCTAAGAACATCCCAAGTTGCCTCATCCATACTCCACCAACTTCAACTAGCCACCACCCAACCCATAGTGCATGTTGGGGTGCAACCAACTTTATTTTCCACTATGGGGGATCCATCCTCTAACCTCCCATCATCTCCAATATCCAAACCAATTCAACACACCTCTACTCAACCTATACAACTTGTAGCTACACAATCAACCATTTCTCAACCAATCGCTACCCAACCTCCTGTTACCCAGCCAATTGCCACACAACTCACAACCACACAATCAACCTCAGTGCCAACATCACTACCACCTATCATTCCTCCATCACAGTATAAATAAAAACAATTCACCATAGGAATTCCTCTCACAGGAGCCTTTAATCAATCCTTGTTCCCTCAAGATCCTACATTCCATGCCCAACCAAAATTCCCATCACAAGGCAACTTAGTATCCCACCTACAACCTAGCATCCAAGCGCAAAAAAATGCACCCTCATCCCAAAAAGTCTCCCAAACCACTCAAGCCACATAAGGAACTCATGCATCTCAAACATCTTCATCAATTGCATGGCTCCAAGCCCAAAACACTCAAGCACAATAATCATTTTTTAACCCCTTTTCCATCACAAAATTTGTAGCACAACCAACCCAACCTCAGCAGCCTACATTCACCAATTAATTGGTCATGCCCCTATCCGCAGAAATGTAAACCATACCACCTATCCAACAACCAAGTACTTCCACCCACATCAAATATATTTCTCCTCCCTCCAAAGGTATGAACACACAAAGAATTTATCCATCTTTTTGGTGGCACCGACACACAACAAACCTATGTAGGTCAACCTTACGCTGGCCCTACCTACCAAACTTCACATTAAACAAAACCCGTATACCAAAAAACTTAGTATCCATAACAAACCTTACCTCCATTCCCCCAACAATATCACACCCAACAACAAAAACCACCAAAACTAAAACCCATGTATGCAGTCAGTCAATCTCCTTATCATACTCCACAATATCCCCCTCAAAATCCTCCATATTCCCCCACATCGTTTGACCCATACCAAGCACCAAGATCTAATGTAATGGGAGTACCAACTTCATTTCCTATCAACCCAAAATGAAAAGAAATGAAGAAAGCCCTTAAGGAGCTTCGTGTAGGGACTAAAAGAAAGACCTTCAAGTTTGACGAAGTATGTCCGTATCCATTTGATCGTTCCATCACAATAATTCCCTTCCCCAAACACTTTGAAACTCCTAAATTCAACAAATATAGGGGAAGGGAGATCCTTTCATTCATTTCAAAGAATTTTACATGGCTTGCCAGGAAGTTTCCTACATTGACAACTATCTCATGCACCTCTTCCCGAAGAGCTTGGGAGGGAAAATTCTTGAATGGTTTTATAAAATCCCCTATGACATAATCTCAAAATTTGCAGAGTTATCCAAAACATTTGTGTCACAATATACACATAACATCGAGAGTGAACTATCTCTCCTTGATACTTGTAATTCCAAATAGAAGGGAGGCGAAAGCTTGGCCGATTACTTTCAAAGATGGCAAGGCCTCACTACAAGTCTATCATATCAACCCCTTGAGAAGTATTTGGCAAAGATATTCATCGATAATATGCATCACAAGATAGCCCATTACATGCGTATGAATTTTCTTCAAACCTACCAAGAGATTTGAGGAAAGGAAATGGACCTCAAGAAGGGCCTTTTGGATGATGGTACCATCAAGAACTATAAGGAAACATAACATGATAGGTCCAATAATGATCATTCATGCTATTGGAACAAAAATAAGAATGCAGTAATTGATAGTGCCACAGACACCAAGCATGTCCAAATAGTCGTGGCTGGTCCAAAACCACCACAATCTCCCATTCACCAATTGAGGGCCAATCAAACAAATGCCATATCAGTCACTCAGGGACAATCTAAACCAAAAGTCTAGAATACCCAGAAGCACACATTCACCCCTCTAGGTGAACCCGTAGACATCATCTTCCACAAAATAGCTAAGGACAATCTAATTGTATACCCATAGACTCAACCATTTGATGAGTCTACTCCTAAACCTTCTTGGTATAAAGAGAATAAAAACTATGATTTCCACTGTGTTAAGGGACACACCACTATGAAGTGTATGAAGCTAAAACATTACTTCCAGGATCTCATTGGTCGAGAGGAAATCAAAGTGGATCCTCCAACATAAACCTCATCTAACAAAAATATTTAGATATACCAAATTGTGTATCCTCAACACAACACTGACATGGGACTTGCTAATCCTAATCCACCCTAAAATGAAGGAAAAGGCCAACAAGGTGACCATGCTGATGGTAAGGATTACACCACCGCTTATATCAATTACAATAAGTTTGTCGGCTGTATCTCCCAAGTTGACCCCTCTATTAACATAATCCATGTCAAGGGTGCAAAAAGTCAATGCACAGTTACCAATCATCAAGGAAGAATATCTGTTGTAGGTGAAGACATTATTTTTCCATTAGTATACAAAAGGAAAATAGTTTTTGAACCTTCGGTAAACCTACACCGAAACACAGACTTTCAGAGATCACTGAAAGTAAAAATATTAGAGATCATCAAAAGTACAGATATTAGAGATCACCAAAAAAGTAAAGTACAAAAGACACCCAATAGATAAAGTGGAACCTGATAGGATGAAACTGACGAGCAGATACAGTGCTAACCAAGCATCAGACACCGAAAGTCAGTTACAGCCTGCAAAAAGTGAATCTGACTTCCACGTCAGATAAAACATTCATATTCTATTTATAGAGTTTTTTTTTTTTTGTTTTAAAACCATTACTTAAGGGACAAGAAACAT
This sequence comes from Thuja plicata, assembly GCA_018584345.1. NCBI lineage: Eukaryota > Viridiplantae > Streptophyta > Pinopsida > Cupressales > Cupressaceae > Thuja > Thuja plicata. The sequence goes on from MU225840.1 coordinate 1,162,331, forward strand.
TATTGTAAATGTTTTAATCAGTCTAACTAATTAAAAACATGCAGACTAGGAGATCAAGGTAAAGTTGTAAACCTGTGATCATAGAGTTAAGTTTGTTTTATGTGAAACTTAATTAGGTCAAATCTATCTTATAAATAGATGTTGTAATCATTCTAAATAAAATGAGGAGAGGATGAATGTAGCCAACAAGCACATCTATAGATCAGACTAAGAGTTTCAAGAACCAGAACAACAAAAGTTGAAATTGGTTATCAAGAACCAAGAACAGAGGCTACCGAGCAACAGAGGTATTATTCAATCACAATAGGTGATAAACACATACATGTAATCTTGAATAGATCTGTAATAAAAAATAGTAGATTGCATACAATCAGGTCAAAGAGTAATTTTCTTACATTCTAACAAGTGAAGCAAAGTGTAAAAATACTTTCAAGGAAGGTGGATTTAACAATCCAATATTAAATCTCTTAACTGAGTGCACACTAAATAGTGTTGCTAAAGATATTAATAGAGTAGAATTTAATAGGTCTCCACAAATACTCTTAACAGGGTAGATCATCAGAAGTGATCAAATTGTAAGCCTTAACCGACCCCTTCCACTCTGCAGATAGTGAAGATTTTGTGGGTGCCATCCCCACCACAGTTTTTACCTTCTTATAGAGGTTTTCTGTGATATCATATCATGTGTTATGAGTCAATTAATTTCATGAATGTTTCTATGAATGTTTACATGTTTGATTAAGTTAAAGAATTGATATGTCCTACACAAAGATAGTATAGAATAAATGATTGGATGAACAATTGATTACATAAAGGTTAAAGGATAAAAGAGATAAAAAGTTTTAGAGGTACTGATTCACCCCTCCCCTCTCAGTACACACTTCCCATTATTTCCAAAAATTGGTATCAGAGCTAGAACTCTTATTTGGAAAATCTTAAAGACTTAAGAGAAAAGATCATACAATGGAGAATTACAGACTTGAAAAAAGTATTGAGAATCAGAAGCTAGAAATTCAGATCTTCTATGAGAAGTATAAAGAGGCTAGAATCAAGATAATATAACTGATAGATGAAAGAAAGATTATGGAATCTCACTGTAATGAAACCGATTACCAAGAGGAAGAGATACCAGATCTATTTGAGTCTTCAGGATCTACTACTAGAAAATAATCAGATACATCAGAAGAAATAATCACAAGCCTAAATGAAATCAATCAACATCTGACTAGACAAGTGAGATCTCTGCAAACTAGTCAAGAGACACAGATGGTAAGAAAGATTGATGTCATGAACAATGCTAGACAAGCTGAACAAGAGAGAACACTAGCCATTGATGATAGAAGAAATATTACTAAAAAGCTACAAGAAAAAGAGTCTGAAATACATAGACTTACATAACATCATCATGAGATTACTAATCAGATTATTCTTATGAGTCAAGAGGAAAACATAATGAATGTTGAACTCATTGAAAGAATAGAAGCTATCAACGAGCTAAGGGAAGAAAATGAAAAGCTGAAACAAGAATTCGTAATTCAGCAGCAACATAATGAGATAATCAAAAGAGCTGAAGAAAGCAATAAAAGAATGGATGATTTTCTTGATGGACAAAGGAGAGCCAACAATGAAACTAGACTAGGCTATACCAAGAATGAAGAATCACCCAAACAAACTGATCAAAATAATGTCTATGCAAATTCGAGACCAAGAAATTTGACATGCAATCATTGTGGAAAGAAAGGCCACACATCAAATGTATGCAGGAGAAAAATGAAAGGTATTCCTAAATCTACATCTTCATTCATAGGATTATGTTATAAATGTAACAAAAAAGGACATAAAGCATATGAATTTAAGTCTGAGATGAAACAACCAAAGAAGGAAACCAACATGGAAAAATAGTGTCCTACTTGCAAAATGCATGGGCACACTACTCTTGAATGCTGGAAAAATAAAAAGCAAGCATGGAAGCCTAAAGGTCAAGAATCTTCCCATCAACTGAAAAGAGTCGGTAACCAATATGTATGGGATTACAACACTTGGTAAAATTGTACAACATGTGGAATATTTGGTCACATTACTACAAATTGTATGAGACAATGATCAAGAAATCCTAGAGGATAGACTAACCTTGAAATGGCATGTTTACATTGTCATAAAGTTGGTCTTCTCAAGAAAGACTACAAAGACCGAATGACAGAGACCAACACCTTTGCCAATGGAAACACCATTGAAGACATCAGGAAGATGAGAAACAAAATGTGGAGGAAAGCTACAAACAATGTCAAAGTTGGACCAAGCAATGCAATTGGTGACACCCTATCCAATGGATTTGGTGACATCACCACCCCACCTAAGCAGAAAAAGTATGGAACTGCATAACACCAAGTTATATTTTGCAATAGTTCTAATCATACATAGATATAATTCAAAATTAGCATGATTATAGATGCACTATGGTGTCACTTGTTAAATTTTGTGAAAACTCTTTCTTCGGTTAATACATACCTAAATGTATCGGTATACAGTCAAAACTAAATTGTCTGCACTTACCAAAAATCGTCAGTCAACATGTAAAAGTAAAAGTCGCTAGCGTAAACCGAGATCCATCAGTAATGAAGTGAGTTGATAAGTTGTCTTTGCAATACATAGAAACCCGTCGGTAAAAGTAAGAAGTTAGACAACTGCCCCAAAGCATCACATGGTCATTGAAAAGGGAAGTTAGTGTATCAAATGACAACTCTATCTTCACACACCGAGGAGTAGTTGAGCATTAATGACCCAACCTAGGGAAAAGTCTATAAATAGATGATGAAAAGGTTTTATTTCTCACCTGTGGTTTGAGTGAAGCGACTAGAGTGAAAAAGAGGTAGAAGCGAAAGCATTATAGAGTGACTCCAAGCCATTACAAAGCACTCCAAGTAGATCAGTTGCAAAAATAGAGGTTGAAGTAAGTACTAAGAATAACTGAGAACTCTGTTAATCTTTTATGAAAAGCCCTAAATGTCTGAAACAATGACCATGACTTCAAGAACCGCTAAGTTGAAGAATATCAAGGACAAGGTCAAACTTGTCAAGAATTCTACCTGTGTGGAACTCCATTACAAGATATACCCATAGGTTACATCACAACTCAACAATGTTGGAGCATTCTTGCGAATACTAGCTAGGGTTTTTCTTGTTGAAGACATGCGAGCATACATTCACTGCAAGATTGCAGAAATTGGCGACCTAGAGGTTGAACAAGCTTTTAAGAAGCTATGCAAAGATGCTGGAAATATTAAAGATGAGAGCAAGAACATCAAAGTGAAAGGGATCACAAATTCCCTATGGTTCCCAAAAGTGTTTAAGACCGAGTGGATTTAGTTAGTATTGAGAATTCAAAATCATAAGATATGGCTGGATGAGCCTAAACCAATAACCCAAGATGTTATTCATGCATTCACTGATTACCCAATAACCAAAAAGGTAAAGGAATTGAAGCACCCACCCAAGGCTGAAATTGAGAATAATATAGGAGCTACATGGGATGGAAGAGGACTGAGAGTATCCACCATCACCGATGAGGAAATGAAATTTGGAGCATGTGTCTTAGGATACAAGTTCTTTCAAGCTAGCAAGATGGACAACATAGCATCCGGTGTAGTTGATACAACATATAAGATTGTGAAGAAAGGAACTCAACTAGATCTATCAGAAATTATACTCAAGTAGTTAGAAGAGAACACAAAGACAATCAAGAATGGAAAATCAAACTCATGTAAGTTTGGTTCACTTATCATGTGTATTTTATTTTATTTCCAAGAATCCTTCCCATCAATAGGAGATGTTAAATGGGATATAACTAGACCAGTCACCATACAAATAAGTGAGTTTATAACATCAATTGGAGACAATTTTGAGACAGTTATGGATGATTACTTTACTGGATTCAAGGAAAGAATGCATAAAAGAGTAAGGATACCCGAGCAACTAATTGAGAAATTAAAGAATGATATATGCTTCATGGTAGACACAGATTTCACATATATCAAACCTGCTGTACCAAGTACAACATGGCTACAACCACTTGACTATGAAGTGAACATAGATCAAGCATCCAATGCAATTGATGCATTGATAAATGAGCCCTTAGACAAAACACAACCCAAGTTTGACACCTATGAAGAAGCTAAGAATAGAATAAAAAATGGCTTGGTTGTGAAGCAAATAGACAGGAAGAAAAATAAATGGTAAAGAACTTGAAGAAAATGTTGTCGGTTACAGAGGAAGAAACTGAACAGATAGAAGAAATCAAGGGATAGTCACCCATTGGTGAGGATGAGCAGGAAAGTGACTCTGAGTCTACAGAGTCAGATACTCCATTTCCTACACCAGCCAAGAAGCCTAGAACCACAGCTTCTTCAAGGACAAGAAGTCAAATAGCTAAGGACACAAGTCCTTCACCATTGAAGAAAGGTCAAGTAAGGACCTACAAGAGGAAACCTACAACATAGAAAAGAGGGCCAACAAAAAGAAAAAAGGTTCATTATAACCAAGGAGGACATTGAGGACACTGAACAAGATGAAGCCATTTAATAGGAGAAGAGTAAGATCCCTAAAACCATTGATGAGATATGTGCACTAATGATTAAATCAAGATCAATTACTGAGTCCAAAGTCAGAATATGGTTAACTCTGGATCCCTTGGACCAGAACACAATTGAAGAGGCAGTTATCAAAATGATGAGTACATTTAAATATGTACCAATACAATTTTATGACAAAATTCCCAATGAACTATATGAAATAATATCGACAAGATGGACTTATGCATTGAAGAATGAGAAATAGGTAAGGGAAAGAGTCCTTGTTTCTCTTATGCCTCCCGAATCCAAAATGGAAGAAATCAAGGAGATGACGGAGAAACATTCCCAAGAGTTCTCACCCAATATGAGAGCTTACAAGATTCTTGAGGGCAAGCTAAAAGACCTAGAGAAGGACAACAACAAAATTTGAAGTAAGATACTTAATAGACCTACTAAGGAGGCAAGCCCTGAGAGAAAAATTCTCACAAATGAACCACACAATGATGAATCTATGGCTAAACATACCTCAGAGAACATACTAATTAATGACACTGAAGATGTCACTGATGTAGAATTGGATAAAGAGGAAATGGACACCACATGCAACAAGAACATGAATGTTGCAAATGAGACATGGCCAGACACCACCATGGACAACATTGTGGATAATATAATCATTGACATCACTGATGACCCTAAAGAAGAAATTCAAAAAGATGAAGATGTCACTATTGCCAAGGACCAGACCAAGCAACAGGATAATATAATTGATGCTGCATAGGTGAACATACCGGGAAACATGCCAATATTGATGGAAGCCATCAATATACTCCAGGAAAAGGATAAAACACCAACCAAAGATGATAGCATACCCAAAGACAAAGGTGATGCAGAAAAAAAAGATGCATTAGAAGAAAATAAAGACACATCTAAAGAACCAAAAGATGCTATTGATGCACAACAAGACAAATCTACTGATCAGAAAAGTGAAGAAGAGCAACAAGAAAAAGATGGAGAGAAGAAAGAGAAAAGTGATGAAGAGAAGAAAGATGATACACCAAAGAATACAGAAGAAAAATCTGCAGATGAACCTAAGGTTAATGAGGAGACATCTTCACCTAACAAACAGGTTGACATGGAGTAGAAGGTAAAAGAAAGTTCATCTACCAAACCTTCACCAAGCAATTCAAAGAAGACAAATGAACTAGCACTAGTAGTTCACACTTCTGGATCCACACAAATGTCAAAGAAGAAGAAGAAAAAGAATAAAAATCCAGTTACTTTGGATGAAATTATTGAGATTCCAGTAGATGATCCTAGAACATTGGATCCAACTGAGCTAACAAAGTATGCAAGAATTTGTTAGAGATAAGCTATCCAGGATAAGCTTAGAAAGGCTACAAAAGAAACAAAGGTACTAGAAACTACAAAAGACATACTACAATAGATAGTAACTGACACTAACATTGATCAAGATACTCCTATACTTGATCAATTGACCATTCTCACAGAATCAATACAATCTCATAATGTAGATGCTAAAAATGCAATTGAAGAGCATGCAAAACAAAAATTCCAATTCAAGCTAGTAGAGAAAATCAGCCAAGAAGTGGCAGAGAACAAGGTGAAACTGTCTGAACTTGTAAGTACATTAGACCCCATTATTTCAGAAGCTATAACCTTAATCCAAAAGTTATGCACTTTAGATCAACTCATTAAGGAGTATAGTGAGAAGATAACACAAATTGATGCTGATCTACAAGCAAGTGCACAAGGTCTCACTAATAATGAAGATGCAATCAAATCACACTATGAACAGCTCAAGAAAGCAAGAAAGCTGAGATAGGACATTCAAAATGCAGAATCCAAGTTCAGAGATGAGGTAACTGAGCTGCAAGCTCTAATTCTACCCAATCTCACATTACTGCAGCAGGACATGACACTAGAAAGAACACTAATTGCCACCCCAGAAATGTCTGTCCTAGACAATATTGATGCAGGAGCATCCTGGGTGTAAGTGAAATCTTGCATCACCCAAAAATATTTCTGTTTTTATATTCAATAAGGGCTATTTTGTGCAGAGCTTCTATTTATGGAAAGTTACTATTTTTGGTAATTTTTGTATGTGCTCAGAATGATCTGATTTCT
>MU225840.1:1209989-1230723 GCA_018584345.1 Thuja plicata
ACTGAGAGAGAGAGAGAGAGAGAGAGAGAGAGAGAGAGAGAGAGAGAGAGAGAGAGAGAGAGAGATTTTCTTTCAATAGATCAACCATAAAGATCACCACAATGCTCCAAGAACCAAGAAAAGAACACAAGGATTTGAAAGGGAAAAAAAAATAAAAAACCCCTTGTGAATAATATGAATATGGCACAAAGCCTAAAGAATGAGAGAAATAGCTCAATACAATATTGAGAGAAACTTTGAGAATGAGGAGAAGTGAGAAAGAAGATAAGATTATTCAACATGAGAGAGCCAACTTAGAACCCTAGAACCCCTAAGAAGTGTGTGAGAGTCATCTCTTAAGTAGAGATGAGTGGAGGAGTTTTCATGTAACTCCCATGCTCTATGTGTGACACATTCACATTTGGTGTGTGCCATGTGTAGGAATCCTCTTAAGGAGGAATATCTAATTTCCTTATTAAAGGAATTACAAATATGAGACAAGACCTTGGTTTATAAAATACCAAGGAAAGATTATAATTCTAACACATTTTAAGTTACATTTGATTATCCATTCAAGTTACAAATATCAATTTCATTTAGGTACATTTTATCTAGGTTCATTTAACATATCATATAATTTATGTATACATTTGTTTCATTCATTTTAGTATGCATCCATGTAGTCTCATAAGGTAATATTGCATTATTAAATTAGATTGCATGCACCATCATTTAGTTTACATTTTAATAACCTTGTGCATCACATAGTTACATCATAACACTCATATAGATCCATAGCCTAAAATAGAATCCATCACATACACATACAACTAAAATAATCTCATATCTCATAATTACAAAGCATGATCACAAAAGCATCACATCCACCCTGCATCACACACACATCAGTATCATGTCACATCATGTAAATCACATAACACATCACATACTACATCACACATATGTCAATATCATCTCACATAATATCATCATCATATCATAATCACATGCACATCCATCTTGCATCACAAATGAGTCAGTATATCATAAGTCATCCATCTACATAATACATCAATCTACATAATACATCCATAAAACAGTAAAACATGGCACATGACACATGAAGCCCAACCAAATCATCATCATATATATAATCCCACAAAATTGAAATAATGTCCCACAAAACTCTTATGAAAGAATAACAAAATAAATGTCCAGGTGTACAATGTCCATCATCATAGAATAAAAGAGCCATATAGTACAACATGGGCCATGTGCCCAAAAGACAAATGCATCATATCAAATGTATCATATCACTACCTATCTAGTCTGCCTGTGGGAGGCTGACTATATGGATCCTGGGTGGAAGTTGGTTTTGTATCCTATAGGAGGTCCTAAGAAGGAGAAACCTATGATAGACCCCGTGCAGGGGAACCCTGTGTCATATGTACCCTCATCATCCAAGGGTAAGGAATCTCCACCATACTCTACATCCTTATACATGTGCCCTATAAAACATGCCCTATAACTGACCCTATGACCTGTCTCTCCCTCAAGGTACCTGTGTCTGATCCCTAAGCCTCCTTTATCTAAACTAAACCCCTGACTGATTGTCTCTAACTACAGGTATGTCCTAGCTGATGGCTCAAACCCACCCCCTATGAGATAAGGATCCCCCATCTTTCCACTCCCACCAGTCTACATGCTTGAGCTTTCCCCTATCATCAATGATTCCCCCACTTATCTATATGAATCTCTCCTATATTGAGGAACTGCCACATGATACATTGCCCTATACCACCCCACCTACTCCCTGGTTGCTGCAAGATCTACACTCAATCTCAAAACTCTTGTAGTAGTGACATCCTCTGCCTCCTCTTGTAAGCTCCACCCTTAGCCCTCCTATATCTTGCAAGAGCCCATATCTCTCCCTCCACAGCTTGTCATTATCATCCCTATATGAGTCTCTCTCTCACAGATATCTATCTCTCTCCTCCAAAACTACAAAACCCTCATTCATCATCTGAGCCACCTATCCCTATAGCCCATCCCTCTCCCCTCTCACCTCATCTCACTATTGCGTAAGCTTGAAAACTTGTGCCCTCAAATCTAATACCTCTATATGCACCTGATCATGCTTGCAAGTCATAACATCCCTCTCTTGTCTAAGCATATCTCCCTCAACTTGTAAACCATCCCTCTCCCCCTGGGTATCCCTTAACAATTGATTAGTGGCTACATGGGATCCCTATAAGGATATCATCTAGTCAAAAATCAAACTACCTCCGTGGGCCAAAGAAGATCCCCCCCACCCCCTTCTACAAATGTAGATGGTCCCTATATATATGAGGGTGGCAGCCCCATATCCTATGCCGCATCATCTACATACATAGAATCCTCACCTCTAGCCGCCTCCTTCTCCCCCAATAGCCTCTTCCTCTCCTCCTTGACCCCTAGCTGCTGCTCTCTATCTCTTTGGTGCTCTCCCACCTGCTACTACCCCTATAACTACCCTCACCCATTGCACTACTTGGTAAACTCTCCCTCCCCTAACTGCTTCTACCCTTTATCTCTTGGGATGAGGTAGTAGTCTTGCTCTCCCAACTTCTCATGGTGCCCTGAACCAAGTAGTGTACTCTACTATCACCCCTACATAATTTGACTCTCCCTACCAATCCAACTACACCAGCTATAACACCCTCCATGTGGATACCATCCCATCTCTGTCCAAAGGTGACCCAAACTTTGACCGCTACTCCCTAGTCACCTGCTGGTACTACTGCTCTACATCCGACACCCCATGTGTATAACCAAAAATACTAACTACCTTGTCTTCCATGTATTTCTCCACCATGTAATCCCAACAACCAAAGATATAATTCGGTGTGATCACATATGATAGCTCCCTTTGATCCTCTGCCTAGGGTCCCACTACAAGATACAGTCTCCGTATAATCCAATCTCTCAACCCATCCAATACCTCCCTCTAATGGTCAATATAATTGATATGATGATAAGTTCATGGCTCTCACCAAATATATACCACTGGCTCCTCTTCCTTCCTATCCCTCCTACCAATCGGCTTCAACACGACAATATGATCCCACCACTACACATGTAGTAGAGTCGGGAATCTGATGCTCCACCCTGTCCCTCACCACCGTGGTACATAATTTGATGGATATCCTGATACAATTCAACCAAAATTAGAGTCCCCAAGGTCATTGATTTCCCTGCATCTATAATATGCACTACCACCGGAATCAACCGCAACATAACCTTGACCCCATCATTATCTAGTGTAATGTATCCGCCCACCAAGCCACATACATGGAAATTAAAATCCAAGCCGTTGGTGCTTGATCCAAATAGTCATTTAGGGATAACTTCATGTGTCTCATCTCTACCCTCTAATCCTATCCAAAAAATGCTTCCACTACCTGCGCTTGTGCCACATCACTCGCCACTAGCTCGGTCCCCCTAATCAGGAGCTAAAATATCCTATACACGTCCTCACCGAGGTGATGGTCTTCTTCCCAGTAGGAAGACAATATTTTGTAGTCTCTAAATGCCACCACTCACATAATTCTATGACCATTACCATGCATTCCCTACAATGGGGCATCCGTGCCAGGTATCCTAGCCCTATGGCATCCACCTGCATCCAGTCCGCTGGTGTAGGTCTGTCACTCTCAGCATAGCTGCATTATGCTCATGAGAAGTCATTTTATCCATGGACCACTGCATCCATGCCAAGAAAATTTATGTTAGATCTCTATATCCTCTTCTAGCCTAACAAATCCTCTTTTTTTCTCTCCCCTTTCCCCCGATCCCTTTTTCCTATGCTTACTGCCCATACCCACATTCTTGCCATTGCTCCTCATGATCCCGCAGAGGAGCCCATCCCTAAAACCCCACCTTTTCCATATCGCAATAATGGAACCAACCCATTGGGCCATGGGAACACATTCCTTCAAATGACTCACCCTACCCCTCCTCCCTCGACTCCTTGTGGGACCACATAATTTTAGCCCCACCCATCACCCTACTCCCGTGTAAAATTAAATTCAGGACCATGTTCCTGTAAAAAATGCTCACCCCCAACCCAACTTGGTGTTTCCACCAAAAATTCACAAAACATTACTCTCCCAACCCGGTCTACCTTCAGTCGATGATCCCGTCGGACCCGTTCTTGTGGGATTTCTAAATAAATGCCTATAAACTTCAAAAAATCACAAACAAGAAATCACAAAGCAAGATTTTTTTAGCCTATCTATCAGTCTTCCACTTGATTTTGTCTTACACTCCTCACCATGGCCATCTGGTGCCTTGGTTGTCCTGCATATGCCATCATGCTGCAATGCGCTAAATCGCTAGAAATTAGCCAGAGCTCTACAATCTCAAGGCTATGTGTGCAAATGAGGACATTTTTGGCCCTCTAGGCCTCATGGAGGACCCTCCACCAAAACCCCTATCCTCCTCTCAGCTCTAGAGACCTTTGTTCCTCTCCCAATTTCTTCCTAGGTCCTTTATATTGCACTATGATTGCATTTGTTTAAGCCTATCTCACCCCTCCCTCTTCTTCTATCCTGTCGGGGCAAATTTCTTTTCAAGGTGACACTAAGGACCCTTTTTATTTCATGTCTGCCTTCTCGAGGGGGCATCACCTAGTCTAACCATTTCTTCTTTTCTGTAGTTTGGGGCAACTTTGTTGCCTTTTTTATTTCTTCATGTCGTCAAAATTTTAGAACGTCTTCGAAATAATGTTATTCTAACACTTTCAAAGATGGGAAAAATGTAGACACCTAAATATGAATACACAAATTCGTAATCAAATTTAGTCCTCTCCTAGGGAAATATCAATTAAATATTTATTATTTAATTAATTTATGTCATCCCCCTAATTAATTTATTCAATTAATTAATTACTGTCCAATTAACTTAGTGGCAACCCGTAACCATGTAGTTAATTAAATCCTCATTCCTCTATTAATTTAAATAAATATAATTTGTCTATTTAAATTAATTCATAAACCCCCTTTATTCCTCTTTTGATTAAAATAACCCCTTTTAATCAATTTGAGCACATGGATCCTAACTTCAACCCCTAACCTAACCTATCCCAACCACTTAACAAATGACCCTAACTCAACCCAACCCATTCACACATACTAACCTCTTGTAACTAGTTAATTAACCTTGATCAACTAATTATCCCCTCCACTCATTCTCTCTTCTCCCATCACATCCTCCTAATCCTCCCACTTGCCCTCTAATCCAAATCCTAACCACTCCATAAATATTTGCATGATCCTAATACAAGGATTAAGAAATCCTAAGCCAACCCCAATGTCAACTCTTGTCACATTCTCTCCAATCCCCAACCACATGCATTAAATTCTTCCTTAAATGCACTCACACATCCCTTACATCTCTTACACATTTGTACCTTCCTAGGAATATTATATTCCTTCTTCCCACTTCTCCAAATATCTCACAATGCCCAAAATGGTCACATTCTCCAACCCTTCTCCAACCCCCAAAGTCCACCATGTTAATCAACTGATGGAGATGATGAAGGCCGAGTGATGCCGAGTATACATGTTTGTAGAAATGGTTAGATCAGTTGTTATTTTGTCATTGATGTCAAGAAATTGAAATTGATTTATATTGAGTTACCATATCATAAGAAGGAGAAGTTAGATGGGTGACAAATACAGACCAGAAAATGATGAAGTAATATTGATATAGTTGTTTGCTACTATATATTTGATGTTATCAAGTCGATACATTTAATTGATTAAGTTAGAGATTGTAAAGAGTTAAGTTATGATTAGAAAGAGCTACTCTACCGAGCTAGATGGAGTTATTTAGTATAGATTTGTGTTAGTCAGTTTCAGTTACTGAGCACCAAGAATGAGTTAGGCAACAAGCAGTGAATGAAGATAGTTATCGAGTTGCAAGGCAAGTTACCGAGTACAGGATATTGATTGAGAATGATGATAATATAAAATTTAATACGAAGCTATGATGATCTAGATGTTGATAAGGATAAAGGAATTTTGTTATAAGATCTACGAGCGATAAAATTCAATGAGAAGATATAAGGAGAAGATTAAGCGGTTAAACCTGATTGTTTGAGTTCCAAGAAAAAGTTCAAGTTATGAGGTAAAAGTTAAACAGTTTACCAAGCTGAGATTTATGAAGAAGTTGATTGAATGAATAAGAGAAAATAATAGAAAACCTAATCAAGGAGATTAAGAGGTAAAATTATTTCTATATAAAGGATGAGAACTAATTAGAGAAGAGATTCTAGCGAGTTGAATTGAGAAGCAAAAGAAGTTGAAGAACATGAGTTAGTGAGCAGAGAAGAGAATCAGAAAGAGAAAAATCTACATTATAGAGTAGAGACAAATGGAGTATGTGATGAAATTATTCATGTGATCACAAAGGATCTAACCCAAGCAAAGGTAGTTTCTATATTTATATATCAAATTTTATACTGTTGCTTATTAGCATTTGTAATAGAAAAATCTCTTAACCGATTGGATTTAATAGTCCTATTTGTAAATCCTATAAGTAGGTGACATTCCAAAAGAGTGTTTAAAGAACTCTAACAAGGTCACCCCTAATAGGGTGAAGATCTTAAAAAATATGAGGTAAATCCCTTAACAGGGTCACATCTAGCAAATGTGTTTGTAATCTTTAACAGGATAAGTTCTTAACCGAGCGTACTTCAGAAGGGTACATTTTTATTGCGGGTCACAATTCCCACAGAGGTTTTTACCTTATTGGGTTTCCTCATTAAATATGGTGTTAGCTAAGTTTGAATGATTGTTTTTCATATTATGAGATGTATGGTTGTTTAATTTATTATGTTATTTTGCAAGTCAGTTATTACTGTATTCAGTTCAACTGAGTGAATCAGTGAGCTAATTTTTAAGTATTAAAGTTTTATTTTGTCTGATTCACCCCCCCTCTTAGTGGACCAACACACTCCCCTTGTGACACTTGTCACAATGTGATGCATTTGAGAAAGCACAATCCATGTGCTGTCTCTCAATTGTATCCTAGCCCTTCATGGTCTTTCAATCCTAGCCCTTCATGGTCTTTCAATCCTAGCCCTCCATTTTCCCTCCTCTTTGCCTATAAATTGAGCCCTCATCCCTTCACAAATCACCACCATTGAATCAAATTTATCATGCCCTTTTGAAGAGAAAAATCCATCACCATAACCACATAATGCCAAATTTATCACTCACATCTTGAATCTTGAGAAATTTTTTACATTGAGCACACATACCAAATATTGTACAATATATATTCAACAAAGGAGGCTCTTGCTTGAGTGTGTGCAAGGTTTTCATTCTCTTGATGCTTTCTTATTTGCTTCTTTTGGGTTTAATAATATATGTTGTTTTGATAGTGTGGTTGAATGTTTAGACTTGTTTAGGCATTCATTTTACTACTACTTTTCATTGCATACAATAGTCAATCCCATAATCAATATCCTTCAAAAGGAATACCAAATTACCCTTTTGTTTGAGCTATGCATTAGCACTCTTCATCAATTTGGTTGTGCTAATCAAACTTGAACTTAAGGGTTGGATTTGTATTTCTAATGTATACAATAGGATCTTGGTGAGTGATCTCTACTCTTATCATTTCTCACCATTTCCTACTATACATTTTTTTTGAACCCGATGCATGATACCTTCTTTTGATTTGGTGGTTAGATATTCTTTTCATCTCTTTTTAGGTTCACCTATTATACATTTTGGTGAACACGCCTCCTTCATGCATTATACTTTCTGATTTAATCTTCTTTATGTGCAATTGTTTGTAGTTCTTGTGCATCATAGTAGATCTTACCTTTGATACTTTCCTATTTTGAGAACTAGTTTTTATGTGGTTAACATGGAATTATCTAAATTAGATTGGTGTGAAATTACTTATGTCATTACCTTCCTTCTTACCCCTCTTTATCAAACAAATGGAGTGAATCAAAGCATGTTGCATTTTCTTATATTTGTATTCCTTCGTGTTATTCTTGCGTCTGGAATAATGTGGTTAACACATATATCTCTTCATTATAAGACACATTTCCCAAATGTTATCAATTCTTCATGTATGTTTCTTATCCAGATTTTAACTAAATTCATGCAATATGTTAATGAACCTAATTCTACACCCCCTAATCTTCAAAATCAAAATCGTCCTATGGAAACTAATGTTTGTGATCATTATCAAAATATTAAAAACATTGTTCATGATGTGGATGTTAGACATTTCCTAGATGAACTCTCTCCAAAAATAAGAAATAATCCACCTTATTCTTCCCAACATAAAGATAGTAAGGATGATAATATTTCTAGTTCTCTTTCTCCTATTTATAGGTAATTACAATATAATCAACATGATCAAGGAATTAGTAAACATATCCCTAAAGCTACTCCTAATCCTCCTCAAGATAACAATTTCACTCAACCAAATACACCTTTCAATGTTATTTTTCCCACACCATCTAATGAACCTTCACCTTATGGTGATCGTGAAGTTTTGGCTAGAAGAATCTATCTAGATATAAAATATCATTCTAGGATCATATTTCCTTATAAAATCTATTACAACATGCATACTTATAATGGTGAATTTTCATGTTCCTTTCATCATTCTAATAAACATTATTTTTGTGATTGTGTTGAGTTTAGAGAATTTGTTCAAGACTTAATTAACAAACACCCACTTCTTCTAACACCAGATATTATACATTTTTTGTATAAACCTTAGCTATTCATTCCTATTATGTTTCTCTTCATTTTTCCATGATCTATGCATAATGAGCGCTAAGGGAATCATAATAGGATTCTCTCTCATTCTCTATAAACTGGGGAGAAAGGGATCATGGGTTCTTTCTTCTTTTGGGATCCATTTTCTCCCTTTGTTAGCATGTTTCCTTGATATCCTTGTTGGTGTGTATTTGTTATTTTACAAAGGATATTGACATCCTGAGTTGCAACTGTATGCTTTCTTACAAGTGTATATCTTGTATACATAAGAAAGCATTTAGGGAGATTAATGTATCTTCCCTTCTCCTTTTTCCTTTTTTCTTTCATGCATCCAAATATCCAATGTGATCTGGCATCTTCTATCATATGATATACCTTCTTACAAGGATTTATTGTTTTACCAAAGGATTTTCATCCCAAGATACAATCTTATGCTTGATTGAAGGTCTATATTATTAAAGGATCTATCACTTAGGGAACATATTAGATTTATTTCCTTTCTATCTTTTGAATGATCCTTTATCTCTTTTTTCTCTCCTCTCTTTTATGCTATGATGTCTTCCCATGTATGCACTTTCTTGTTCATGTATCTTTCTCCTTCAGGAGATTAGTATCCTCCTACAATAGCTTCCTTACTTGGAAGTGTATATCTTGTTGATAGAAGAATGATGGTCGATGAAATTGATGATGACTTTATGGTGCATGGTTTTCATTACTGGAAAACCATTACACAGGTAAGAATGTTTTGTGTAAGTATATGAAGGTATACCAACTGGTACATAGTTATATCTAATCAGTAAAGAGAAGTCACATGAGAAAGGTAACCGATGAACATAATAACAGGTGAAGGACATATCAGTAATGGAAGAAAAGTTTGACTATTGGTACATTAGAAGGTGTAAAGAAAATAGGTAAACTATGATTTGTGACCACAACTCTTAGGTCACACTGGTAAAGGAAAAAGTGAAGAAACCACTAACCGGCTAGCACAATCAACAAGTGAAAGCTAAAGGTTATTTAACAATTTTGATTAATTTTCTAAATCGGTTATGATGGTGAACAATTGAGTGAATCTGGACAACATGAAAAATGTAGTACATTGTTTGAGGAATTAAATAAGTCAATTATTAGGTAGCTATGTATAGATTTGTGTATGAATCCAAGGTATATTTTGGCCAATAATATTAAATTAATATTTCACATTGGAGATAACAACTTAAAGTTTGGTATGAACGACGCGGTAATGATTTCAAGTTTCTATGAGTTAGTTATGATTGATGAAGAAATTTTGGAGGGAAATGAAAACCCTAATTATGTTTATAGTTGAAGGTAAACATGGTATATAAGGTTATATGATGATAGCTGTTGATATGGTTATGTTGTTGAGAAGAATTTGAAGTGTTGTTGAAAAATAAGATTTTGAACAACGATTACAGAGCTATTTCCAGATAAGCTAAAAGATTGAAGTCAAAAAAAGTACAAAGAATCAAGGATCTTATTAGCATTAAGGAGTTCATATCATAGGTCAATTATTCTTGTTGTTTTCCTAATAGTTTCAACAAGTCAAAATCCCTTAACAGGGTAGTCTCTAGTAAGAGTTTATTATAAATCCCTTAATAGGATCAACACTATATAAGTAGGATTAAAATCCTCTACCAAGGTAGTCTATAATAGGGATTTTGATACTTCTAATAAGGTATCAGTCAATCCTAACATGGTGAGTCACCTAGAAAGTGACAGACTGTAAGCTCCTAACAGAGCACTCTTTTCTACTACACTGAGAAGATTGTGGGTTTCATCCCCACTATAGTTTTTCCCTATGACTAAGGGTTTCCACAATAAAAATATGAGTGCTATGTTTGCATGTGTTTTTATTTGATTCATTTCACTTTTACTTTACAATTACAGTTATATGCTTCATAGTTTGGAATTTTTTTGTTGATATTTAAAGGTATAAGTAAAAGTCTAAAAGTATTATCAGTACTGATTCACCCCCTCTCTTAGTACCTATTATTTCCAACATTTATTGTATGATTGGGTTGATAACTAAGTAGACATAAGGTGACATTCTTCCCTCTCTCATTTTCTTTCTTGGAGTTGTTATCATTCTATGAGAGTGCATTCTTTTGGCATGAGCTATTTGTTTCACACAAGCTACTAACATCTTTTCTTAACAACCTGGTACATGTCTTAAAAAGGGCATGTCTATCATTTAATGATCATCTTCTTTTCCTTCCTTGGTGATTTTCTTCCTTTGTATATCTTTTCTATCTTAAATATGTTTGATTTAAATTATATGTGCAACTTATTTTACTTGGAATTGCATGTCTTGAGGCTATCATTAAGGGTGTACTATATTCTACCTTTGCTTTATACTTGGGGGCAAGATTTTTTTTCCTAAGGATCTACTTTCCTCAGAACAGTGACATTTGTTTATCATGTGACATTCTTTTCTTATAAAGAATTAATTGTTTTGATTCAGCATTCTCTCTTATACAAGAGGTGTGCATCCTTGATCACTACCTCTTCTTTATTTGCAAAACCATGTTCTTTATAAGCATATGTTCTTACTCTAAGATTCAAAGTTTTCTATACTTAATCAAGAATCCCTTTTTCACCTAGCGATAGGAGGATAAATGAGAGCACTCTTTCACCTTCTCCTCTTTATTCTGAAGACATTATTTTTGTTCAAGAAATCCCCTTAAGGGTAGATGTATTTCTATCAAGATCTCTTCCTTTCAAGGGTCTCTTCCCACAAGAGACATATCCTTTCACAATTATCTATTTTCCTTACCTCACTAGAGTCATCACTCTTGGCTAAGTTTATGGTATAGATTATTATCTAAGGATATCTCCTTATTGATGGAAGTAGGTACCCTTGTTTCTCTTTCCTTATGATGGCATCTATGTTTCCACCATAAGGAGGGGGGAATATATGCATCCCTATTTGTATATTAGTACATGGTCCCTAGACTGACCACACACACAAGCACATACATATACTTGTGGAAGACAATGATTTCCACATGCCTGATCTCATTTTTTATCCTTGTGGAAGACAATGCTTTTCCACATGCCTGATCTCATTTTTTATCCTATGGAATACAATTCTTTTCCACATGCCTAATCTCCTTTTTTATCCTTGTGGAAGACAATGTTTTCCACATGCCTAATCTCCTTTTTGATCCTTGTGGAAGAAAATGCTTTTTCACATTCCTGATCTCCTAAGCCGCCCCTAAGTGCAATCTTTCTCAAAGACACCTCCGTGTGCATATCTCTCTTTCAAGGTAGAGTTGACTAGCATAACACAATTTTCTAGCATTAAATTCCCCTCTCCATCTTTCCATAAATCACCTAGCAATACATAGCTAGTTTTCTAGCTTGTGGGTTCATGGTCTCTCTCTCTTTTCTCTCATGGTTTTCCAAGTAGGCTAGATCATGGAGTTGTCATCATCTTTGTCACCACTCTCTCCCTTTTCCTTGTGATCACACTTATGTTCTTGAAATAGCTTCCCGAATATGATATTAGTGGATGAGTATGTTCTATTTAGGGCTCTTCATTAATTGATTTGGGTTATTTTAGTTCTAACCCTCTTTTTCTTTATTGTGTGTGTCCGTTGTCTTTACTTTTATTTTGTTTTTGTTTTGTATCCTTATGCAAATATGTTGAGTTGAGATCCTTTGTTTGGGGGCTTGAGGTCCTTAAGATTAGTGATATTTCATCTCTCTTATTCACCATGATCATCGTCTCTCTCATATATTTCTCTCTTTAATCTCTTCCTTTACAATGAGTATGAGCTTTCCTCATACTCTCACTAAAGTGGGGGCTAAATGTATCATACTAAAAATTAAGCACTTGATTTGTGATAAATTTAGGATTATTTTGGGTCTACTTTAGTTTGGTTCCTTTGATTGGGCTTAATATTGCACTTAAATGTACACTTTATTAATATATGGGTCCTTGTTTCTTCACTAATCCTCCCATATTTGTGCAAAATCAAGGTAGGATCTTATTTCTAAGAATCCTCCCCTATTTTCATAGAATTAAAAAATTCCCCCTTCCTTTTATGATCTTGGAATTTGCCCCCGATATCAGAATTAAGAGATCTTCAGGATCTCACAAACATTATAGGCCATGCCCTCCAATCACCAGCAAACAAATTTCTGGAGGGTGTAGTCAAAGTTTGACTTTACCCGTGGGTTTTTTTATCCAAGATTGGGCCTTGGGTCCTATCTGACACATTCATTGGGGTTCCAGATCCATAGTCAACCTATGTAATTCTATTTTTGGATGCACTATAAAAGGATCTCCTCTTCCTTAAATTTAGAGAGACACATCATCATTATGAGCATGCAACCATTATTGTCAAGTAACCATTGAGAAAGAAATCAAGAAAAGTATTGAGAATCCAAGTGAAATTGCAAGTGGCATTCTAGCATTTAAGTCATCAAGTATTCAAGGTGTTAGGGTTTTTTCTTGCTAAACTTTTAAGAGGTGCTTGAATACTTTATTAACTCTATGACTCCCAATATTTGAAACTAATGATCCAAGTAAGAGAAAACTCTAATGGATGAGGATTTATGATAATATTTGGGGAAACTGATTATCACCTCCTTTTTAGGCCCCACAACACCCAGGTAGGTATTACTTATATATAATTGTTGTTTCACAACATTAGTAAATGTGGATACTGATTTGATGCTTGTTTACTGTATTATCTTGTAAATTACTCTACATAAGAATGAAAAAAACTTGACACAGAGCTTAACCATGAAAACTATTGAAATGATAACAACAAACATTAGTGCTTTAAGGATGCTCATCCTTCTTCTTTTTTAGTTCTCAAAACTTAGGAAGGGTAACCTATTTTAATCCTCTCTCAAAGGGATTAGTAAAATGAATTGTATATCTAGATACAATTACTTAAACTTATATGTGTCTGACTCAAAATGTAAGAGATTTGTATATTTTGAATTACTTGGATGATGATAAACCACTCGACGGATTCTAGACCAGTGCCTATCTTTGGGCTACAGAGTCAAAGATGCAAATCCATAGAAAAGTAAATAAATATACTATAGATTGCCTTAAAGCTTATATGCAACTCAAGTAAGATGCCTTACAAATTACCCTGTCACTTCCACATCACTGTATCAAATCCTTAGATATTTTTATACTCCCTAAAACTACTCACAAAACTCATTTCTTCCCTTGAAAGAAACTTGCAAGCAATTAGATAGCTACCTTGTGACCAATATGCTTAAAATGCCTTACAGATCAAACATAAAAGAGCATACACAATAAATAAAGAGACAACAACAATATAGAAGAGAAGCTGCACTATATTTTATTTATATTCCTGATTCATACATATAAAGACCAAAAGCTCAAAAAACTCAGACACAAATCTGTAGTCTGGCTTACAATTATATTTCACCACCTTCTTAAGTTACAAAATTGATATATATATATAAACCATCTTGGAATCCTTAAGGAAAGGATGCAACAAGCTTCAGATGGTTTTATATACCTAACCCTAAATATAGATAAAACAAAAGACAAGATAAACCAAGCGGTGGAAAGATAAAATAGAGGATGAAATCCAATTTTCTCTTTTGTCTTCATGTGATCTTCGACATCTTTGGTTGTGTATGCTGAGGATAGTCTCTGATTTGATTTTGGTGATGACTAACTTGCTTGTCTTCTAAGAAATCTGTACAAGGTGCTCTGACATTCCTTTATTCCTCATCAATTATGTCGAGGTCAATTATGGTAGGCTTCTTCTTCTTAGGCTTTGTCATTATATCCCATGCTTCCACATCACTCTCTATAGGCCAACTAAAACTTTGAATATCTTGCAATTGTGTTTTCTTCCTATCCCACTTGGCATATGTAATTCCTTTAACATCTTTCACAAATTTATTCATGTTAGTCTTAACCTTGAATGCTTCATCCAGGATTTTATTGTAGGCTTTCATACCTCTTACTTATTTTTTGAGGTTGATTTCAGTTGACATTTGATAATAAAGGTTAAATGCTTGCATAAATGAATTTCTATTCAAAGCAAGTAACACAGTCCCATCTCTCTTCTTAATTTTTTTACTAAGCTCATCATAACCCAGACTGCCTTTCATACCTCTCTTTTTATTTTTTGAGGTTGATTTCTGTTGACGTTTGATAATAAAGGTTAAATGCTTGCATAAATGAATTTCTATTCAAAGCAAGTAACACAGTCCCCTCTCTCTTCTTAATTGTTTTACTAAGCTCATCATAATTGTTTGCTAGGGCTAAAATAAAATCAGCATCTACAAACACATCAAGAACTAATAACCTAGCTAGTCCACATGTCCAAGGATTTGAAATAGGCACAGCTCCATCACAACTTTTATAAAAGTAATCAAACAGAGAATAACCTGATGTTCCTGGTGTCTTCGCATCTCTGATGTTGACCAATTCATCAACCAGGATATCAGCATTCGCTTTCTTATTCTGTGTAGAATCTGGAAATAACTTCAGGAAATCATCTAAATAGTTCCTCTTTCCCTTGGCATCATCATCTACATCATCATTTCTTCCACTTTCTGAAGCCATACTCAATGCTTGACTCATCTTTTTATGTTCTGTTCTCAATTTTTGGCTTCGAAATTGAAACAAATCTATCACAAGAAACCCTTACTCTGAACTGAAAGGTATTGAAATAATTCAAGAGCACTGAAAGTCACACCAATTACTTTGAATTCTATAAAAACTTAGCTCAATTCACTCTTCAGAAAGGGCAACAATTCTCACTTTTCTCAGACACAGTAAACTTAGCAAATTCTCCACTTCTGAAAATCTAAATGCAAGGTAAGTGATAATGAACACGATACCGTCTATTTATGGAAAAATGCTCAAAGTACATACCTCATTTTTGGAAAATTCATCATTTTTGCCTTCAATTTCACACACTATGCCATTAATACAAATTCTAGCTGTAGCCTTTGATCATGACAGGCAGTCTAATTTAAATGAATGACAAATTCGTGAAAATTCTTATTAAAATAATTCAAAGGTTAAAAAATGATGCGATTAGATCTTTTCATCAACTTTCCCACCTTGTCATTACTATTTTTCCTTCCTATTGGCCGGTGAATTTTCAACTGTAACATGTTAGCATCAATTTTAATTTTTCCTCACTGTATTCATCATTTTCCTTATCTGGCAACCTAGCGACTGTGATTTATCTCTATGTCACTTAACATTTATTTTAACTCTGAATTCTTTTAGAGACCTAGCGACAAAATGTGTTCCTTTACTTTAGTTTAACCTTAGTCAGCTTCTGGTGATCACGCGACTGAAGAAATCTAAGTCGCTGAAAGAAAATCCTAACTCTGACTTTATCTTGCGACATCCTATCCACCGTAGATCTCCTTGTAATCAGACGCTTATTGCTAAGTCTCTTAATCATATTATTCCTTTATGAGACTTCATGACTTAAGCCTATGTCTCTTAATCACTAAAAAATTATCACTTAACTATTTTATACTGGAGACTTGGCGACTATATTTAAATGTTACATTTATTTCCTCTCATCTCTAAGTCGCTTAAAGAAATTACCTTTAACCTTTTCACCTAGAGACTTGATGACTACCTTTGATTTCTCATCTGTGATCATCCAATGGCTCCACTAAGTCTCTGAAACCTTCATAGAAACCCTAACTTACTTGGAGACCTAGCGACAAGAATATAATATTCTCTTTAGTCTCTTAGTCGCCAAATATCAAACTTCACATTCTGAGACTACGCGACTGCATATTTTAATCACTTATATTTTGGAACACGTGTCTCTTTATTACTGCTTGTCTCTTAATCACTGAATGAATGCTAACTTTTCAAAACTAATCAGCGACAATGTGAAAACCATATATCTTTTCTTCGTTTACGGTTATCTCCAAGTCTCTGAATCCTTTACCTTAACTCACTTTTTATCCCGAGACTCAACGACAATGTAATCTTTAAAACTCACTACTTAACTCTGATTTGATCTGGAGACACTGCGACCACAGTATATCAAAGTCACCAAATAATTTACTAAATGCAAGGCTTATTGCGAGACTCTCTGACCACCGTTAGATATTTCATCTGATGGACGGTTGCTTCTCAATCTCTTAACGTAAGTGACATATTCCTTTTCTCTTGAAGATAATGTGACAAGAGCATTCTGCTGAGTCTCTAAACCAAATGGAATATTCTTTCAACATTCAGAGAATTGGCGACCTATCTAAAAATCACATGATTTACTTCATAACCTATGCTCAAAAAAGGTAACATTAAAACATAATCTGACTTGGAAATTCGGGCTTTTTCATATTTCGAATGAAAATGACCCAAAGGATTAGGGTTTCTGGTCTTTTCAAAAGGATTTTGAGGTCAACAGATTTATTTGCAGTAGGATATTACCATTTTCAACTATGAACTCAACTTTCAGGGTAAAGGAAAAGCAGGCATTCTCAAAATTTTCAAGGCAAACTTCAAAATAGGAAAAAAAACCAACATAAATGGTCTGCCATAGATCAAGATTCTTTCTTCAGTGAGGCCAAGAAAAGGAGTTTCTTGGAAGGATATTGACATCATTTCTACATTCCTCAATCATTCATTGGTGATTTACAAAACATCTTCATAAGGTTTTGTCTTGCATGATTTCCTTTTGGTTTTTGTGTGGAGTCAAATCTATTGCATCAACATTCTTGATCACATTCAAAGAGGTAAGAGTATCTACATTGCATGATACACTTCATTTCAGATGTAATCTCAGTTACATGTCAACATTACTTACTTCATTTCAATTCAAGGTTAATTCCTAAACTGGGGATTGACTAAGGAAAGTCCCCCTTCCACAAACAATTTCCCTTTTTCTGTGTGCATGAACATGTTTCGGGATTTGCAAAATTGTATTTAGGTATTTTTTGGGGTTATCTCAGAGATTGGAATTAGAAAGTACACAATAAAAAATAGAGGGGTGTAGTCAAATATTGACTTGTACCTAAAAAGTTGACTTGTTCTTGGAGGCCTCATATTTCCACATTCAGAAGTTACAGGTGCCAGGGTCCCAGATCCAGAATGGCTTCAGTCCGTGACATCTCTTTGATTGGAAATTGGAGTTTCAAGGCATATAACCTCCTAATTAATTTCAAGGTGCACAAATGCTTCTCCAATCTTGCATTTTCTTTTAGATATATCATTGCATCAGTCATTTTCTATATTGATAGTCAATCGCATAATCAATATCCTTCAAAAGGAATACCAAATTCCCCTTTTGTTTGATCTATGCATTAGCACCCTTCATCCATTTAGTTGTGCTAATCAAACTTGAACTTAAGGGTTGGATTTTTATTCCTAATGTATACCATAGGATCTTAGTGAGTGATCTCTAATCTTAAAATTTCTCACCTTTTCCTATTATACAAGAATAAAATGACATGGTTCTTCTTTAATTTCCAAAAATAAGCATTGATCATCTTCTTCATAATCATACTCATTATTAGAAATAGTAGCATATTCTCTCACATAGTAGGCTTTTCTAGTGAACTTTCCTTTACTTTCCTTATTATTTTTTTTTTCCAATTCTGTCAGAACATCTAGAAGCATAAAGATCTTTCATTCTACAATTGAAAAATTTAAAGAGAAACTTACCTTTATATTTTCTTATTCCTTTCTTCATTCTTCTTACAAAATTTACCTCATCCTCATCAAGATCTTATTCTTTTGAATATTGATCCTTTCTTGATTTGGTATCCTTAAATGCAGTTTATGTCCTTATACCGGTAGTACTAAATTTTCTCATTTCAAAAGCAAGAAATGATCTATACATTTATTTTCTAGTATAGTTATTCAGATTCTGAGATTCTTCTATAGTAGAGACCTTAGAGCTATAGGGTTTGGTGAGTGTTTTGAATACCTTTTTCATAACATCATTTTCTTCCAAATTCTTGCTAATACTTTTGATCTCACTCACCACATCATCAATCTTCTATACGTAGGTAGTTATATTTTCATCTTCCTCCATCTGCAAGCTTTCATATTTAGCTTCAACATTTTGTAACTTAGATTGTTTGACCATAGAATTTCCTTACTAACAACTTCTTAAGTTTTCCCAAACACCATGAATAGTTTCTAGTGATATAACTTTAGTTAACTTAGTTTTTTATAAAGCATTGAAAATAGCATACCTTTCCCTTTCATTGTCTATATATGCCTCAATTTCATATGAAGTTTTTAGTCACCCAGTTAGTTTGATACATTTATTTTTAGCACCTTCTAGGTCTTATAGCTAAGAGAAATGAAATATCCTCACATCTACACTTTCCAGTAAGCATATTCAGATCCATCAAATGTAGGTAATGACAATTTGCGCACCACAAGGATCTCCTTAAGTTTTTAAGCTCTTCTCTAAAGAACCAAAGCTCATATACTAATTATTGAATGTGCAAGAAAACTAAGAGGGGGTTTGAATTAGTTGTCCATAAATTATAACCTTAAAGTCCTTTAATTAATTCCACCACACTTACTTTAAAATTTTAAACATTAAATGAATATGAACATGAAAATAATAGCAACCATAACATAAGAAAAACTAGATTTACATGGAAAACCCTGTAAAGGGAAAAACCATAGAGAAGATTATTCTCAAATATATGAACACCGGTTAAGGTGAATTATAAGAAAGGCTCACTACCCGCAGAAGGATCACTACTAGAGGGATAACTACCCATATGAAGAAGAATAAGATAGAATAGATCCACCACTGATGTACAACCACAAAATAAACTAAAATATTTATAGTAGATTCACTGCTTTCAGTAGCTAACATATTAAAGTCCACATTGTTCTACACCACATTGCACACTTAACTTATGTAATCAAGGAGACAAATCCTCTTTCATACATCTTCATCACATAAGTACATACTCATACAAGAATACTATTAAAATAGGAGCCTCTTGCACTGCCTTCTTTATTTTCTCAAATGCCATTTGAGCTTCTTCATTCCAATTAAATTTTGCATCTTTCTTTAGCAACTTTATGATAGGTTTGAAATTTTTTGCAAAGTTTGCTATAAACCTTCTAACAAAATTAATATTTCCTAAGAAAGATTGTACTCCTTTCAGGTTCTTTGGAGCAATGACCTTCTGGATTGATTCTACTCTTTCAGGGTCTATTCTTACCCCATCCTTAGACACTATGCGTCCCAACAACTTTCCTTCCTATACTACAAAATGACATTTCTTAGGATTCAATGAAACACCATATTCTAAAGCTTTATTAAAATTTTTATTCTAGTGTTCACAATGATCTTCAGATTTCTTAGAATATGCAGTTAGATCATCCTGATATATGACCATGAACAAGTCAATAAATTCTTTAAAAGCAACATCCATAGCCCTCTGAAAAGTTGCTCCTACATTTATCAGTCCAAATGGCATTCTGATATAAACATAGGTTCCCCAAGGAGTGGTAAATGCAGTCTTGTACTGTTATGATTCTTTAACTAAAACCTGGTTATATCCTGATAAACCATCCATCATTGACAACAACTCACAACCAGTTACTTTGTGTAACATTGCCTCCATATTAGGTAAGTAATAATTATCTTTTATTGAAGCAATATTTAAATTTCTGAAATCCACACATAGCCTAATGTCACCATTCTTTTTTCTCTCTTGCACCAAGTTTGAAACCCATGTTGAGTGTCTGATAGGCTGGATAATCCCAGCATCCTTTAACTTCATCAAATCTTGCTGCATCTTAGGAGCCAATAAAGGATTGATAGGCCTTTGTTTTTGCCTAAATGGTTTTACCTCTGATTTTAGTGGGATCTCATGTTGGAAAAGGTCTTCCCTATAAGCTTTTAAGTCCTCATATGACCATGCAAAAACATGCTTATATTTTCTCAGTAATTTAATCAAATTTGTCCTTATATGAGAAT
>MU225840.1:1252876-1305589 GCA_018584345.1 Thuja plicata
AATATATATATATATATATATATATATATATATATATATATATATATATATATAAGTGTGTGTGTGTGTCAGACACACACACACACACACACACACACACACACACATCAACACTTATATGACACTTGCCAACTGCTAGAGCTAAAAAGGTATTTTCACTTATTAATTAAGTCATTATTGATTTAATTATTAAGTCACTTTTTATCTCTATTTCACTTAAGCTAACTTTAGGCATGCAATAATTGATTCTTTTATTAATTATTCATGCAACCTAGGTTTCTCCACCCTTCTTAGGGTTTTGATCTTCTTTATTAGGATTGATCACTTCGTAATTATTGGAATCTTTCTCAGGAATTCCCTCAATTCCTACTCTGAATGATATTTCATATTTCTTGGACATTCTGAGTCGTGTCTCCATTCCTTTCTTTGTGATAGGTTATTTTGTTGTAGGTGATCTTGGCTTATGAATTCAATGAATTCTAACATGGTATTAGAGCCTTGCTAGAGCAACCCATTCTTAGATTTTTTGAAGATTTTCTGGAGCACTGTGGTTTTCAAATTTTTAGATATGTTTGTGTGGATTTGGAGGGGGATTTTTATTTGGATAACTTTGAGCACAAACGTACATCATGGATATGCTGAAAATTCCCAAAAGCCCCTATTTCCATATAAGACACGTCATATTTGGAAAAAGTTGCCATTTGAGGCAAAAAAATTTGCACATGCCCATTTTCTAGGCATGAAAATCGAGGCAAAGGCAGAGGTGGAGGCGAAAAGAAAAGAAAATATAAAAAATAATTTTTTTGGTGCCCGCGGGCCCCAAGCCATGTAAGCCCCATAGAGCCATGCGTGCCCCAAGTTCATGGGCCCCACGGGGTCCACACAGGTCAAAGCACCACGGGCCCCAAGGGTACTCGCAGGCCCCAAGGCTGCAGGCCCCCATGGGACTGATGAACCATAACTGATTGAATGTTTTAAGATGTTAAGTTGATCACTAAAATGCTGAAAGATAATGCAAGACATTAAATTAGTTAATGGACTGTATTGTCATTGATGTCAACTTGATATAATCTGATCGGTTATATTCAAAGTGTTAAAGACTTTAGATATTTAGAGAGATAAAGATTATGCTTTCAGTAATGCATAAAAGATCAAAATTCACTAAGTGACTACAAACACCAATGAGTAGTGCACCCCGATAGACAGAGAAACCCAAAAGTGAAGTCACAGTGATGCCTGAGAAAGAAAACCAACAAGCATTAACTATGAGCAGAATCACAAGCATTACCTATGAGCAGAACTTCACAGTGATGCCTGACGAACAAACAACCCTGATGGACAGACAACCCCGATGGAGATGCCCAAGGAGAATTGAAGTGTTGACTGAAGCTAACAAGAGTTAAAACAATGAAAGGAACTGAAGTTCAGAAATGAAAAAACACTTAGCTAGAAAGAGCTAAAGATAGACTTAACTGGTTGTTAACATTATTTTCATCGACAAGATAAAGCCAAAGATAAGTAAAATATTTAAAGTTGTTTTATCTAGTTGTCAAGGATAAATCTAAGGGATAAAACTAGAGTAAAGCTTTAAAGCAAGATTTGCTAAGATTGTGGATCACACCAAGAACAAGAAAATCAAGATTGTGGATCATGTCTATAAAGAGACAATCTAATTCATTATGAATTAGGGGAGTGAATAGAGAAAGAGGATGCTGAAGAGAAATTGATGAAGAACAAATTCATACAGTCCTGATCAATCAAGTTGAGAAAAGACCTAAATATTTTTGCACACACTGAGCAATAGAGAAGCACAAAAACACCGAGAAAAAAGAAGTGGAGCAAAGGTATTGAAAAGATACATTGATCAGAAAGGTATTATGAGCTTATAATAGATCTGCAAGTCTATAGTTGTATATGTGAACAGATCATTTACTATTTCAATTTAACCATTGGATCAGAAAGTCTCTTAACTAAGAAGGATTTAAAGATCCTTTCTATATTGAGATACATCCCAAGGAGTATCAAAAAGTTTGATCACGAAGATAGCATGAGATGTCAGATACCATTTGATAAACTACACTGGGTTTGGTCATAGAAAGTAGCATAGAGATGCCAGATATCAAGTGAAAAATTATTCTATTTAAATCCTCTAACAAGGTCACACCTAATAGTGTGTTTGTAACCTTTAACAAGGCTGACTCTTCACTGAGCTTACTTTAGAAGAGTTAAAATTTTGGGTTACTGGTCCCAAGTGGCTTTTCCCTTAACATGGTTTCCACGTTAAAATTCTATTTTTCAATGTGTTTATGAGTCATTACTTTAGTGTTTTGCATTACACATAAATAATCAGGATTGATCGGTATACACTAAGCAATTTACTATTTTTTGGTAAATGAAAGACTGCTAATTGGTAAACATTAAGAATAAGGTTTAATAGTGAACTCTAAGCAGTAGTTAGTTGTTAAGATTGTTTAAAGCCATTCATCTTGTAGGACTGAAGATAACTAGAGGCTTAATATTGTGGTACTAAGTTTTTGGGTTAATTTATTAGAATATTTTTGAGGCCACTGATTCACCCCCTAGTTATTCTAACAATTGGTATCAGAGCTTGTGTTCTTAGAAAGGGAGTTTAACAGCTCAAGGAAAAGATCACAAGATGAACAAACGAGATGTGCCCAAGTTGAATAAAGATAAATTTGCACCATGGCAAAGAAGAATAAGACTCCACCTATCAGGTATTCAAAATGATGTTGTTCAATACTTAGATACTGAATATGTGTTGCCTACAGGACCTCACACCCTTGAGCAATTGAGAGAAATACATGAGCATAATTACATGATGATAGAACTTGCTTCCTCACTCTCTGATGCTAAGTTTGAAGATGTCAAAACCCGCACCTCTGTAAAGAAAATGTGGGATAAATTGAAGCTGGTACATGGAGGAGATTCTAATGTACTAAGAGCCAAGGCTGAAAGCCTAAGAGGGAGGTTTGATGAGCTAAGGATGAAAGAAGGAGAAAATATCACTCAGTATAGATGCAAAATCAAAGAGGTAGTCAATGCTATCTGAGGAGTTGGAGGTGTACTTGAAGAAGAGACAGTGGTAAGTAAAATCCTAAGAACCTTACTACATGTATATGCTATTAGAGTATCTACTATACAATAAATGAGAGCAATTTCAAACAATAATGTCACTCTAGATAGTCTGATTGGTAGACTGATTTCATTTGAGATTAATAACTTTGATAATAGTGTCTTACCATCTATAGAGTATGCATTCAAATCTTCTTTGAAAATAAGTAAGTCAAGTCATCGACACACTATGAGGAATGATAGTGAAAGTGATGACCAATGACTTGATGAGATTGAAGCACTAATGGAAAGAAGATTGTAGAGAGGAAAAGGTAGATACAAAGGTAAATTACCACTTGTATGTTTTAATTGTAAAGAGGTTGGACACTTTTCTACAAGATGTCCTAACAGAAGAAATGATGACAAAAGTAATTCAAGAACATATGAAAAGAAGTTTGACTGAGGTGATAATAGAGATTACCGAAGCAACTGACAATCTGACAGAAGGGATACCTGAGACTACAAGGACAAAGGGAATAAAGCTTGTTACCTAGCTAAGAATAGAGCTAGAGACATAGACACCGAATCTGATGAGGACATTGAGATGGTATTTGTAGCCATGAAGGATGATTCAGATGAAGAAGAAGAAAGGTATGTTGAGACTGCACTCATATCTAAGGTTAGTAAGAGTGATGTCTCAATTATAGATAGTGGCTGCACTCACCACATGACTGGTGATAAACAAAAGTTTGAAACTTTTGAATACTATAATGGTGGATCAGTAAGAATGGGTAATGACACACCTTGTCCAGTTGAAGGTAAATGAACTATAATGCTGAATAACGTGATCAAATGTGAAAATGCTTACTAGGTAAAAGGATTGAATTATAATCTATTGAGTGTTTCACAGCTAAATAATACAGGTCACGAAGTAGAATTTGAGAATAAGAAGACACATATCTTTAATGAATCAGGAAGGTTGATCGGAACTGGTGAACAGACAAAAGGTAACCTTTTCTATCTTGATGACATTAACACTACTTGTTTAATGGCTAGAAACAAAGACATATTGTTGTGGCATAAAAGACTATGCCATGTGAATTTTGACAACATGATAAATATAATAAATAAAAGAAAAGTAAGAGGCTTACCGAGCATGTTAAAGCCCGAGCATATCATGTGCAAGAATTGTCAAAAATGTAAAATGACAAAGTCTATTTTCAAGAGTAAAGCCCATACATCTAATGCAATTCTAGAATTAGTCCATACTGATCTATGTGGACCCATGAGGACAAAGAGATACTATGGAGATAGGTACTTCATTCTCTTTGTTGATTATTATTCTAGAATGATGAAAATTATGTTTTTAAAAGATAAATTAGAAGCATTCAAGATGTTTAAATGGTATAAGGCTATGGTAGAAAAAAAAGTGGTAAGGAATTGAAATGCTTAAGATCAGATAGAGGAGGGGAATTTGTTTTTGATGAATTCACTAACTATTGCAATAAGAATGGAATTAAAAGACAGGTTTCTGCACCAAGAACACCACAACAAAATGGGATTGCTAAAAGGAGAAACAAATCAATTGTTGATTGTGCAAGAACACTGATGATATTGAAAAGCATCACTCAAACTTTTTGGAGGGAAGCTGTCAGTACTACTATCTACACATTGAACAAAGTACAATTGAAGAAGGACACAAAGAAGACACCCTATGAGCTTTGGTATGGTTACACACCCAATGTAAGTTACTTCAGAATTTTTGGTAGTCAATGTTATATTTTTAAAGATGATAGAAATGGAAAGCTTGACTCCAAAAGTGAAGAAGGTATCTTTCCAGGGTATTCCACCAAAAGCAAGGCTTATAAATGTCTAAACAAGTCCTCTAACAAGATCATTGAAAGTGCAAATGTAAGAATAGATGAATTTGCAAAAAATAATGATAAGGAAAGAAAAAAAGAACTACAAGAATACAACATGTTTGTTTACACTGAAGAACCTGACACTCTACCTAAGCAAAAATGTATCGCTCCTGAGCAACAAAACATTGCACCCAAGCATCAGACTGCAATTACCAAAAATTAGGAAAATCCTCAAAGTGATGTTCCAAGCGATGGAGATCAGAATGAAGGTCAAGATGATGATCAGAATGATGGAGAAAGAGCTGAACCAAAAATTTCCAAAAATTTAAGAAGACATCATCCACAAAATGAGATCATAGGAGACAAGAAAGTTGGAATGAGAACAAGAAGTAAGTCACTAAACACTAGATGTTTACTTTGTGATTTTGAGCCTAAATCTATTAATACTGCACTTGAAAATGAATAATGGGTAAGTGCTATGAAGGAAGAGATAGAGGAGATTGAGAAGAACAAGACATGGACTCTAGTACTGAGACTTGATGACAAGAATGTCACCGGTACCAAATGGATATTCAGAAACAAGCTGAATGAGAATGGAGAAGTCACAAGTAATAAAGAAAGATTAGTATGTAAGAGGTATGCACAAGAAGAAGGTATTGATTATGGTGAAACCTTTGCAACCATTGCTAGACTAGAAGGAGTAAGAATATTACTTGCTTATGCTGCATTCAAAGGATTCAAGGTATACCAGATGGATGTCAAATCTACACTCCTAAATGGAATACTAGAAGAAGAGGTATACATTGAACAACCAGAAGGGTTTGTTGATCCAGACAAGAGAAACATGGTATATAGAATACATAAAGCCTTGTATGGATTGAAACAAGCACCTAGAGCCTGGTATGAAAGACTTCACTCCTATCTCATAAGCATTGAATTTGTAGGAACAAGTGAAAATAGCAATTTGTATCGGTAATATTCTGATTGCTGAAATATTTGTTGATAATATCATATTTGGGGGTAATGAAATGTTATGTAAATCCTTTGCTAATGAAATGAGGAAAGAGTTTGAAATGTCTATGTTTGGGGAGATCAAATTTTTTCTTGGTCTACAGATTATTCAACAAGATGCAATCATATATATCACTCAAACCAAATACATCAAGGAAGTGCTGAAGATATTCAAGATGGAAGATTCTAATCTAGTTGGAACACCTATGGCAACCAGATGTAAGCTGAGAAAAGAAGACAAATCAAAAGAGGTAAATCAGACCTTGTATAGATCAATGATTGGAAAACTAATGTACGTTGTTCATACCAGACCAGATATAGCACATGCAGTTGGAATAGTTGCAAGATTCTCTGCTAATCCCAAAGAATCACATATGACTACTGTTAAGAGAATTCTAAGATATCTGAAGAACATCGACGACTATGGCTTATGGTATAAAAGAGAAGGAAAATTTGAGCTACAAGTCTATACAGATGTTGATTAGGCTGGAAACTTAGATGACCAAAAGAGAAAAATTGGAGGAGCATTCTTCATGGGTGACATACTTGTCACATGGATTAGTAAGAAGCAAGGATGCATCTCACAGTCTACTACAGAAGCAAAATATGTGTTTTCTGCTGCAAATTTCTCAAACATTGCATGGCTCAAACAATTTATGGAAGGTATGAATATGAAGATTCTTGAACCAATGATTATCTATTGTGTTAATACCAGTGTAATAAACATTTCTAAGAATCCAGTCATGCATGCTAAGACTAAGCATATAGAAATCAAGTATCACTACTTAAAAGATCAAGTGCAAGAAAAAGAAGTGATGCTAGAATATGTTCAATCCAAGGAACAATTAGCTGATATATTCAAAAATCCATTACCAAAAGATACATTTGAGTACCTGAGACAAAGACTAGGGATCCAACCCTTGTCTATTGGTCAATAAGCTGACTAGGAGGCTGCATCAACCTATACAAAAATCAAAATATCATTCATGTTGATGAAAGCACAGAGATGGAAAACAAAGATACATCTGTACATAGCAAGGTACATATCTACACAGAACACCAGAGTCATTGTATTACTAATGGATAGGGAAATTCAAGGAGTATATTATAAAAAAGGATGGAAGATGATATGAAAGAATTGTTTGGCATTGTTGTCAAAGGGAGAGATTATATCATTATCCATGGAGAAAAGTTCCTAAGAATCCAAAGGGAGAGATTACATAATATCCATCAAAGGGAGAGAAGTAACATGAGGGAGAGAATACATACTAAGGGAGAGATAGTTGTCAAAGGTAAAAAGAGATTATCAAAGAGAGGAACAGTCAAGGTAGAGCACATATCAGAAATAGAATCAGAAGCTAATACATATATCCAGTGAAGGGATTAAAGATTGAAGAAGACACTCCGCAAGAAACAAATCTAAGCTATATGAGCTTACCGAGAGCCAGACATTTATATTGGTTATAGAACAAAATGATTTGGGAGAGATGGATTAAATACACTTAATATATTTCATATTGTATTAGTAATAATATAGTGTTTTTCCATCATTTCCAAAGGAAGAGATTGATGAACCATAACTGATTGAATGTTTGAAGATGTTAAGTTGATCACCGAAATGCAGAAAGACAATGAAAGACATTAAATCAATTAATGGACTGTATTGTCATTGATGTCAACTTGATATAATCTGATCGGTTATATTCAAAGTGTCAAAGACTTTAGAGAATCAGAGAGATAAAGATTATGCTTTCAATAATGCATAAAATATCAGCATTCACTAAGCGACTACAAACACTGATGGGCAGTGCACCTTGATAGATAGAGAAACCCAAAAGTGAAGTCATAATGATGCCCGAGCAAGAAAACCGACAAGCATTATCGATGAGAAGAATCACAAGCCTTATTGATGAGCATAATCCCAAGCATTACCGATGAGAAGAACTTTAGAGTGATGCCCGATGAATAGACAACCCCGACGGACAAACAACCCCGATGAAGATGCCCCAGGAGAACTGAAGTGTTGACCGAAGCTAACAAGAGTTAAAACAATGAAAGGAATTGAAGTTCAAAAATGAAAAAAACACTTAGCTGACAAGAGATAAAGATAGACTTAACTGGTTGTTAACATTGTTTTCATCGACAAGATAAATCCAGAGATAAGTAAAATATTTAAAGCTATTTTATCCAATTGTCAAGGAGAAATCTAAGGGATAAAACTAAAGTAAAGCTTTAAAGCAAGATTGGCTAAGATTGTAGATCATGCCAAGAATAAGAAAATCAAGAAGTGAGAAATGATGATATCATGTCTATAAAGAGACAATCTAATTCATTATGTATTAGGGGAGTGAATAGAGAAAGAGGATGCTGAAGAGAAACTGATGAAGAACAACTTCATACAGTCCTAATCAATCAAGTTGAGGAAAGAGCTAAATATTTCTACAGACACTGAGCAATAGAGAAGCACAACATCACTGAGTAGAAATAAGTGGAGCAAAGGTATTGAAAAGATACATTGATCAGAAAGGTATTATGAGCTTACAATAGATCTGAAAATCTGCAAGTCTATAGCTGTGTATGTGAACAGATCATTTACTATTTTAGTTTAACCATTGGATCAGAAAGACTCTTCACCAAGTAGAATTTAAAGATCCTTTCTATATTGAGATACATCCCAAGGAGTATCAAAAAGTTTGATCATGAAGATAGCATGAGATGCCAGATGCCATTTGACAAACTACAATGGGTTTGGTCATAGAAGGTAGCATAGATATGCTAGATATCAAGTGAAAAACTATTCTATTTAAATCCTCTAACAAGGTCACACCTAACAGTGTGTTTGTAACCTTAAACATGGTTGGCTCTTCATCGAGCTCACTTCAGAAGAGTGAAATTTCAGGTTACCGATCCCAAGTGGTTTTTCCCTTAACAGGGTTTCCACTTTAAAAATCCATGTGTCAATGTGTTTATGAGTAATTACTTTAGTGATTTGCATTACACATAACTAATCTGGATTGATCGATATACACTAAGAAATTTACTATTTTGTGGTAAATGAAATACTGCTAATCAGTAAACAATATGAATAAAGTTTAACAGTGAACTCCGAGCAGTAGTTATTTGTTAAGATTGTTTAAAGCCATTCATCTTTTAGGACTGAAGATAACTAGAGGCTTAATATTGTGGTACTAAGTTTTTGGGTTGATTTATTGGAATATTTTTGAGGCCATTGATTCATTCCCCCTCTCAGTTATTCTAACAGGGACCGTGTAGGCCTCAAGGTTGTAGGCCCCAAAGGGAGCCGTGCAGGCCCCAAGGCCATGGACCCCTAAGGGAGTCATGCTGGCCCTAGGCGGTCCCACTTATTTTTTTTGTAAAAAATATATATATGCATATTTTTTTAATTGTTTTTTTTTTCTTAAAAAAAAAATAATTTCTATTTTTTAAATTATTTTTTACAGAAAAAATAATTTTTTTCTGCCAAATTTTGCTGAAAAAATGGAGGTAGCCCAGATTTGGAGAATTGCCAGTTTAGCAGGGCTCCGCCAATTTTAGATGAGGCTTCATGAGGTTCATTTGGTTTTTTGACCTCTTGGTGGTTTTTTGCTCATAACTTGAGCAAACAGAGGCATTTTTTGCCAAACAAGATATCGATGAAAAATTGGTTCTGAGGCCGATCTGATTTTTAGGTTTGGTTATTTGATTTTTCCATCTTGTAGGGTTTTTTTCCAGTTAAAGTTAGGGTTCCATTTTGTGCTCTGGTCACTATATCTTGCTCCTCCGAACTCCATTATTTGAATTCTGCATGACATCAGAAAGATGGTTCTGTTCTCCTTCTTCTTGTATGGGTCTCACTACCAAAATCTCCTCCAGGTATTCTTTATTTTTTATTTTTCTTTTTGGCATTCTGGTGGATATCTTGGATGTTTCAGGCCGTGGGATCATTTCCTTTCTGGATATTGTATACATCTTTTTCTGTAGCATTTTTTTTGCAAACGCACTGAGATAAAGTATCATCTTGCATGCTTGGGATCCCACACATTTTGTGCCTGATTGTACTTGCACTATATTATAAATTTCCATGGGGGGTCATTGAGCCTTTGTCAAGTGAGTGTTCCTTCCATGACATTAGCCTCATGTGTGTTAAGTGACTGATCATCCTCGACATCGTACTTTATTTGTGCTTGTACGTTCTTCATCATGTAGTTATTCTTGGAAGTCTCTCAGTGTATATGTTGTACCTCTCCCCGATCACCATTATGGGGGGTATTTCTTGTTGGTTCTATATGATTCCTTGGTTTGATGGAGTGAGCTGTGTTTTCAGTATTTGTTCCTATATACTAGGTAGATGCAGTGGCTGATACCTATGCATTTCTGTGAGATGGATCATTTACCATATGGACACTCTTCTTTCATTCCTATTTTGGAGGCTTCAGACTTGGCATTTTTTCCATATGTATCTTCAAGTTTTGATGTTTGCCTTGTTTTCCATCCTGATTCGAGTAGTATCATTTGAGGGAACTCATACAAATTACAATAGTTCTTTGACAGTGTTTGCAACTTCATGCTTCAGAGATGTTCTACATGTTCTTCTTTTGATTATCTCTTCAGACTTTGGTGTTTGTGCCATCTGTATCTTTGAATTTTGATGTTCTCCTTATTTTCCATCTTGATTCAAGTAGTGTCATTTTAGGGCACTCATGCATATTACATTCTTCTCTATCTGATCTTTGTTCCTATTTTTTGGGACTTTTCCTTGTTTGGAGGATTCTTTAGTCCTTCACTACGCTTCATCTCTTTTCGGAGAGGGGTTTTTCCCACTGGGTTTTGTCCTTTTCTCCTCTTTATATATATTTTTTTTGTTCTTGGGTACCTGATCAGGCCTTGTTGCCGAGACCCATTTTCTGCTTTCAGTAGTTGTTTCAAGGTTTTTGGCTTCTCCCTAAGTTTATCTTAAGGGGGGGCGTTAGAGTTAAAAATGTATTTTCACTTATTAATTAAATCATTATTGATTTAATTATTAAGTCACTTTTTATATCTATTTCACTTAAGCTAAACTTTATGCATGTAATAATTGATTCTTTTACTAATTATTCATGCAACCTAGGTTTCTCCACCCTTCTTAGGGTTTTGATCTCCTTTATTAGGATTGATCACTTTGAAATTATTGGAATCTCTCTCAGGAATTCCCTCAATTACTTCTCTAAATGATATTTCATATTTCTTGGACATTCAGAGTTGTGTCTCCATTCTTTGCTTTGTGACAGGTTATTTTGCTGTAGGTGATCTTGGCTTATGAATTTGATGAATTCTAACAACAACAACAATCATATGATATAAGAAATAAAATCATCATCCTCATGATGTAATCAATAAAAACATAGTCTCAATATATGGATTGCCTCCATCAATGATTCTATCCACAAGCTCTCACGTGGATTGTCACTATCGGCGATTCTATCCACAAGCTCTCAGGTGGATTGTCACTATCGACGATTCTATCCACAAGCTCTCAGGTGGATTTCCTCCATCATTGATTCTATCCACAAGCTCTTAGTTGGATTTCCTCAATTTGTGATTCTATCCACAAGCTTCTCAAGATTTAATGTGGATTGCCTCAATCAACGATTCTATCCACAAGTTTTATCTATTATGATCTGTTTCAGCCATCATAAGATGTCTATCACAATAGAAGATTTCCATCATTTGATATCACATTTGATATCATGAGTATTGGACTATCAGAATTTCAACACATGACATTCACCAAATACTCTTAGTATTGGCCTATCAGAACATCAACATATGATATTCACCAAGTGCTCAATAAGGCAATGGCCTGCAGAATATCAACACATAATATTCACCAGATACCTATCATATATCTATACAAACAACTCATAAATTGTCAATTTAATAAAATCTAACACTTAGTTGTTTCTTTACAAGATATATCTATATAAAAACTCATAGACCGTCAATTTAATGAAATCTAACACTTAGTTGTTGATTTAATCCATCATGATCTGTTTCAACCTTATAAATAATGTATATAATGATTTAAGTTATTGTAAGATCGTCACCTTTCAATAACTTCTACAAATACAAGTGATAATCATTTGGAAGTCGTCACTTCCTTATGATGTACACAGGAGGTAGGCCCATTAAATGCATATAGTCACACATATGAAATCTGCCATGCCTCAACGCAGAGGGTGGAAAGAAGGGATTTCACCTCAAACTTCTCTCACAGAGAAGAACTCATTGAAAAGATATTAATTTGTTGATCTTTTTCATCCAAGATTTCTTAAGATAAACTATCAAAATCCCTCTGAATCTGATATCAATCTTTTGAGCTCCTCTTCCAAAGTTACCTCTAAAGTGTTAGACTCCCTCCGAATCTGATAACAATCTTCTTTTCCTGCAAGAGCATCCCAAAAAAGATCAAGGCAAATAGCTTTTATAGTACGTATAGAAATAGAAATAAGAGAGATACTACACTGAGTAGATAAAGTAATACTCAAGGATAATAAATACTTATCTATACATCAACATCCTTGATATAAGTTTCTCCAATGACGGTCCACATACATCAAATCAGAAAACACCTTCTCAGATTATTTGAGAAACATCTCCCTACTAAGGATGGTTCAAATGGGAATGTAACATTGGTTATTATTCCTCCCCACAATGTAAAATTCCTACTCTTATATAGTTGAACAATTCTCATGTCTTCTTGTGAAATTAATTCATTGCTCCAAGAGAGGTGACACTCTATAATTAATTCTTTCTATATATAAAGAGACACCCTTCCTTGAATACATTCTTTGTTACTGCTTGACCATGATCATAACAAATTAGTATATCTCTTTAATGAAAGCCACTTTCAAGAATTTCACATAGACCCGTACACATTACGTCATAACTTTTGAACCCCTCACTTTCTTTCCAATCTCTCCATTGATATTGTTCAACATTTGTTTTTCACTAACATATCCAAAATTTAGCAAAATCTAATGGTGGATTTGTATGATATGGTTCCTATACTAAGACTGTAGTTTCTGATATAGTCACACATTCACCATCAACAAAATTCTCTCTTACATTTGCACTCTAGCTCTGATACCATGTTAAGTTTTAGGATAGCTGAAAATGTAATAACACTCTATGTTGTATGTGTTTTTCAAATGCAACAATATATCTTTCATTTATATTGAGAATGAGGATAGGAGAGACATGCCTATTCATTATTATGAGATTAATATACTGACAATTGATTATGTAAGTACATAAATACATACACACACACATGTAAAATCCCTGAATAATTATTATATTAATTTATTCTAATACTATTACACACACACACACACACACACACACACAAAATAGTCTCATAGGTTTTATCCTTGATGGACAGTCTTAATACTTGGTAAAGGTTGCAAAATAGCTTCTTTGGACAGGTAATTTTTGTGTAACTTTCTACCATACAATTGGTGCACCATACTTATTTTCTTTCCTTTGAGATTTATTTCTCCACATTTAGTTCCTTCATCATGTGCACCATATCCCACTAAAGGGATTGCACAATTTATGTTTCATCAGGTCTAATACTATCCTCCATACTATCTTCACCACTAAAAATCTTATTCCCTTGCAATATTTTGGCTTCACTTTCAATGTACATATCCTGATTATAGGCATCAATGTACAAAGGATGAGGGTACTACCTTCATATTTTTACTTAATGATGGGATTAAACCTACAATGAACTAGTATTTCTTCAATCCGTCAACCGTTTGGACCTCCATCTTACCATGTAACTCCTTGAGCCTACGATTATAAGCTCATAAATTTCAATTCTTTTCTTTTTTGTGTTATAGATTTCAGCCACAATATAATTTTCATCTTTGAGTAGTTTTCATTCCTCCTTGAATGCCTTCTTTTAAAATTTTATAGGATTCTATTTTATTTTTATCCAAGCCTGAGATTCAATCAATGATTATTCCCTGTAAAATGGCAAGGAATGCCCTTAGCTATTAATCTTTATCTACTTGCCTACTTGATACCTATATAGTTTCACATGTCTTTCAGTGAAACTCTAAATCCTATTATCCATTCCAATAGAACATAGGGAGTTTTTGTCTGTCCAAACTAAGATTTACTAGGGGTCACCATTCTGGAATGGTAAGCAATGTATACCGAGGACCTAACTATATTTATTTTCTCTTGTCCATGTTTTAGTTCTTCTTTTTCACTCCCAACTATGTGTGATCCTTCTTCACATCCATCGTCAGTGTCATTCATACCCTCGTTACCTTCCTTGAAGCTAATCTCCCTCCTCCCTAGGGTCTTTGTCTCATACTCCCATATTCTTAATTCCTCTATTATTAACAAGTTCTCTATGTTTTGTAGGTTGTTCTCAAATATTTTGGCAACCTCCTTCTCAAGGGTCCTTTCTTCATTATCTTCATCACATGTAGAGTGCATTGATGAGTTAATCTCTGTGGAGTCAATACATGAGTCTTACTTGTCTAACATTGCTTGTATGGATACACTGTTTTCATGGCCAACAAGATCTTCTTATACCTCATCAGAGAATGGTAAATTTTTGAAAATCTCCTCCAACTAATGTGATGTATCGTATTGTGCCTACCCTACCAAGTGGCTTATGCCTCTCTCAACTCTAGCTTTGGCTAGCACTTTGACTTTTTCTTCATGGAAGGCTTTGATATTCCTCAATGATTCTCTGTAATTGTAATCACCTTTCACTTTGTTCCTTGATTTGAAGAGATATTCTCACCAATACTTCTCCTTCTCTCTATTTCTGTGTATGCATATTAAATCTTCTTTGGTTTTTGGTTGACATAAGGGGCATTAATTGTTGGAAGTGTTAGAGGTAATAAATCTTCTTGTGTCACACTCTTCTTCCTAGCTTTGGTTCCTTTCCTTGTACTATTGTAGTGTTTGTTGCCAATGTAGTTCATAGTCTTTATCTTTCTAAAGATCTGAAAGGGTTATTAGATTATATGCAAACAATTAGATAAATATTGTCAAGAGATGCTCAACATCTATGTTCACCCTTAACCTTTCTCAAATTTTTCTCTCAAGAACCCCTTGATGGAAGGCTTCCTTGCGAATGTTCGGGTTGACAAAAAATCTCCAAAAGTATATAAGGCATCATGCCAACTCTTCTTCTTTGGATTCAAAGACTCCTAATTATTTTTAGGGTGAACTCATTACACTACCCTACCACCTGCCAACATTATTTTGTGCAATTTAGATCCTTAGGATTTGTACAACAATGATGCAAAAATGTTTACTCTCGAATGAAACTAATTTATTATGCAAAGTAAAAAAATGTATAAGAACATACCATACAATTAAACCAAAAGGAAAGTAATAATCACATGATTATGGTAGAAAGATATATATCCAAATGCAATCAATATATATATATATATCAAAATGCAATATATATAATCCAAACCATGCTACCTTGTGATAAAAATTAATTACATATATAGTTCCAAGGTTGGTTAAGAGTACCAATCGTTGGCAACTACTCAAGACTAATCGAAAGTAAAATAACATTATATTGTTAACTAATTATTTCTTAACAAGTTTATTCCAAAAATTTGGCAAGACTACTGACTACACTTTCACATTTCCAAACGTAATACCTTATGCACCAGAACCTTTTAAACCATCCCAGTGGAATGAAAATATATTATATGAATACCATAGGACCAAAGGAGATAAAACTCCAAATTACATAAGATTGAAGAACATCATTCAATACATAATCGATCAAGGTGACATTACTATTGAAGAATGTCCCAACAATTCACCTAATGAGGACTTAGGCACGTATCAAGATAGTCTTTCCAAACATGATCAAAATCATCTACTTATGTTTAGTAGTACCTCCATATCTCCCACCATTATTTCATCTCCTAAAGCCTTACAGAAAGAATCCACACCACCTCCATCAAATGATACATTCAATGATGAAGTATTTTGAGTTTTCCCTCAAGGGATATCCACAATATAAATTAAAGATAACCCATTCCTTGATACAAGTCCCTTCTACAATTCAACAATCATAGATCTAATTCCAGCATATGCTCCATTCCCAATCAAGCCTACTTTAGTGATTCTTATTCAAAATCCATTATTATCATGTCAAAGCATCAAATCCTTTTGATAATCCCCCATACATATCAAAATCATACCCCATTATTAGAATGTGAAATGTGTCAAGAGAATAATACAAAGTACAAAGAAACAAGTCCTAAAATGAATCAAGATCATGATATCAAGATCCTATAATCCCATGCAATCTTTGACCAATACCCCATATCTTTAGAATATCACTGTGATCCCCTCATCCTATTGTATTCTATCCACGATGAACCCCTTCTACTCAAGATAAAAGCATCATTCCAAGTCACATTCATAATCCACCTCCTAAGAAACATTATGATCTCCTTCATCTAAAGAGTAAAGAATCCTTCTAAGTTCCATTAATAATCCAAATCCTAAGCAAGGTCATGATATCCCTTCCATCCCATCTAATGATCTCATCCAAAATCACAAGCATTGTAATTTTTCCACTACACCTAGTTATCCTCTTCAATGTCAAGATCAAAGTATCCCTTCATCCCCATGCCATAATCATCCCTACCCACCATAAGATACCATCATACCACCATCTCCATGTCATAATAGTCCATACCAACCACAAGATATACTCATCCCTCCATCTCCATGTCAC
The DNA here is from genome assembly GCA_018584345.1 of Thuja plicata. Taxonomy (NCBI): domain Eukaryota; kingdom Viridiplantae; phylum Streptophyta; class Pinopsida; order Cupressales; family Cupressaceae; genus Thuja; species Thuja plicata. The sequence goes on from MU225840.1 coordinate 1,269,599, forward strand.
AATAATCCATATCCACCTCAAGATCCCATCAGCTCTATCTAATCTATTCATGAACTTGTTACTTATCAAATCCGTTCATCCAATTCGGACTACTTGATGATCTTATTATTATTTCCATACCATATCAACTTCAAAATATACTACGATCTTGTTTCAAAAGAAATCAATACCACATTAATAAAATGATTTGTTAATGTATGCATTATCAAGGAAAAAGGTTAAGCCTCAATGATTCAACGGACAAGGTATATTAGAACCCCTTGATATAAAATAAAATTTTAATTATCATGGAATTGGCTACATAGCTCACCCTCAAGATGTTTTTATGTCTCCTAAATCCCACTTTCCTTTATATGGACCTAAACACTTATCCCATCCTCCAAATTCATTTTGGGTCCTTATATCCCAAAACTGAATTCTTCATCCCTTCCATCCATCTTAGGTCATTATATCCATCCATCCACTATCCATATCACCCATAGCTCACAATTCACTTACCCTACCATAAATTAATATCAACAAAGGCACAATCTCTAAGAACCTTCCAACCATCCATCTACATAAGCCCCTTCAAAAGACCTCCATCTCATTCCTATCCATCCATGAATCCCAATCCTCTCGGGAGTGATTTGGATGCCAAGCATAAAATTTAGAAGTCCAAAAATCTACACACACCCAATGATCAACATGTCCTATCTAAAAAACATGTAAAAAAATAAAAAAATTGATCCAAAATAAAAAATAAAAACCCATAAGGCCACAAAATCCCATCAAGAAAAATGAAAAATAAAAATCCATGTGGATTACTAAGTTTCTCAAAGAGGCAGTGCATTTAAAAGAGCCACAAAGGAAAGAAACAATGCATCCTAACAAAAAATATTAATTGACATCCAAGCTTGTCATTTCAAATTTTTTTCATATCCAATTTGGGTCTCTACATCCAAAAATCTACTATCTTAGATACTTCATCACATTTTTCATCAATTTTGGGTCGCTATGTCCCAAAATCCACTACCACATATACTCCATCACCTCTTCCATCCATTTTCCTTCCATCACTCCACCACCCTTCAAGGCGTGTGCCAATGTTGATCTTGCCAAGATTTCCACCCACTCATACACAAATATTCCAACACCTCATCCATTATTTAACTCCTATTCTCCATCATTTTATACCTCTCACCCAAGCCATTGCATAAATCTTACCCTAATCCATCTTATCATCCATTAATTTCATCTCTCTTTTCCATCACCCTACCAACATATTTAAGCATACCTTCAATATCTACGGTTCATTGTAGCACATATTTCAAGGATACTATCCAAAGAACAAGATGCTCGAGTCCTTCCCCCTGTAATCACCCAAAAAATGGTCTATAAAACCCTAAGCCCCTAATCTTGACTGTTCATCAAGAAAAACCAAATCTTGATTAAATCCCTTAAGTACTTATCAATCTAATTTGACCTAAATTCTAGGTCCCATTTGATTATTGCACTTCATCCTAATTAATTAATTAATTCCTAAATCCTAATGTTGTTGACAATTAAATTGACCTTATACTATTTATTTTATTAATGTCTTAGGATGTTGATTAAATAAATAAGAATTATCAATTAATCACAAAAAGGAATTAAAATTAATTATGTCATCACAATTTGGAGGAAAATGCATTAAATCATTTAATTATTCCAAAAATGCATGCTTAAGACATCAATTAGTTAACTGATTATCATTCTAGAAACAAACCAATTAACTAGAAAATCAATTCTGTTAACTCATCTTTCAATTTAGAAACTTCCTTCCAGCTTTGGAAGTTTCCAAAATAACCAATTAATCATTAGAGTAAACTAGTTCTCTCAACCAATCAAATCAGTTGCACATGGATTGTGCTAGTTTGGAAAGAATTTCAACTGCTCTTCATCAATTGATATTGTCCATCCATTTTCAAGAAGATTTCTATATGATCAGGCCTCCATTCTTCTAATAAAATAATTGCGAAGTGATGAAATGTTGTTGAATTAGTGATTATTGTTAAATGCTTATTGTTTTATCATATTTACCTTGTCATTTAGTTTACTTGTATTTGCATGATCAAATCATAGGAATCTTACTTTCATTTTCTTAAATGATGGATTAATCTTAGCTTAATTTGGATGAACATGCATTTCATTTTAGCATATCTTTCAACATCCTTCATTTAGATATAGTCTATAATCATTGGATTTTACGATGATCTGAGAGAAAAATTCATACTCCTATTTCCTAGAAGGAAATGAGTCACTTTGGTTGATTTATGTTTCTTTAGTTAATTTGTTTAATCAATCATGCAATGATTCATTGGAGTATTTGTGTTGTTATCTAGGTCACATTTTCACACACATTTCTGGTGCCCACCATAGGGCTGAACATCCATTTCTGTCCTCATGTTTGAATTAATTTTGTAAATCTCAAGATTCCGTCCGTACTGTGATTTTTTAGGTAAAAAAGCGTGTATTAACTCTATTTCAGCACATGCTATTTTTGTGTCCGCACATTTCATCTTTGTTTTAGCGTGGAGCAAGTTCAAAAATTCCTTTTATCCTTTGTCTATTATTCTTTTAGCACTTTGAATTCTGTTTCAATGTGTTCCATCTTTGTTTCAGTACGTGCTATCAATTTTATAACACATTTGCATTTTGTTTTAGTGCATTTAATCATCTCTAGCTTGCATGTCATTTCTGTAGGTTGCATGTTTTTTTTTTTTGCATGTCATTTATGTAGGTTGCATGTTATGCTTTTTAGCTTGCATGTCATTTCTATAGGTTGCATGTTTTTCTTTTTATCTTGCATTTCCTTTCTGTAGGTTGCATGTTTTTCTTTTTATCTTGCATGCCATTTTTGTAGGGTGCATATTTTCTTTTTAGCTTGCATGTTATTTTTTTAGGTTTCCTATTTTCTTTTTTAGCTTGCATGTCATTTTTGTAGGTTGCATATTTTTAGCTTGCATGTCATTTCTATAGGCTGCATGTTTTTCTTTTTAGCTGGCATGTCATTTCTGTAGATTGCATGATTTTATTTTTAGCTTGCATATCATTTATGCAGGTTGCATGTTTTTCTTTTTAGATTGAATGTCATTTATGTAGATTGCATGATTTTCTTTTTTTTTAGATTGCATGTCATTTCTATAGGTTTAATGTATTTTTTCATTTAAATTGATAAAATAAGATTTGTGCTATATTCTGGGTTTTGATTGGATTTCACTAACACTGATAGGTTGATTGTTTTCTATCTCTCTGATTTTTCTGAGCTTAATAAATTTGTGTAGGTCATTTTGTTGAAGACATTTGGAAAAGATCTAGACCTTTTGTGCGGGACGCATGTCAGAGAGATAAAAACCAAGACTGTTGATGTAGTTCATGCAAGTTGCCTAAGGAGAAATAAAAAAACTTTGTGTTTTTCATTAATACTTTTCTAGGAACCTCACATGCAAGAGTTTTTAAAATGAACAACTATTTGGCATGTTTGAGAATAGCGAAAAGGTAGGAAAGTATGCTCTTTTTCCCTTTGAGGGAAAATCATAAATCCAGACCCTCCTAGCTTTTGTATTTATTTCATGCATACATTTAAGATGGATCTATCCAAGAGGGAAAAAGTACTCACCCTTGGAGAATGACCTACATGAGCACGATGTGTAAGCCACATCACTCCAACTCACGTTAATCAAATTTGATTCTTGGGGCCAAAGCCTCAAAAGTCGAGTACCATTTGAGCTTATAATCGACTCTCTCCTAACATATGATAGGGATCTAGTGGTCTCAATCACATTTATGTGAATGAATACTTATGTCAAGGTGCTTTGTGGGGCTATAGGCTTGAATCACACTTGCGTAGACACGAAGGATGTATTCGAATAGAGAAACTTACTAGACTCCATGGAGTAGCATCTTACCCAGTTCACCTCTGAAAGTTGGATAATCCAAGTGCAAGGGAGATAGTAACTCCCCCAAGAAACTCGCCATATCATACCCCCTTTAGCATTTGGAGTCAAATAATGTGACATCATTATACCCATTACGTGGTTGGTGGTGGTTGTATTCTGATTAGCTATGGGTGTGCCTAAGTCAATGAATGAGGGTTTTCTCACTAAGCCAATTGACCATAGGGATTAGAAAGTGTTGGCTTCATTGAATCTTTTCACATGTGTATCTGTTGTGGTTGTACACTTTGAACATTTGACATCCAAATCTTGAACAAAAACTGAAAATTGAACAGTAAAAAAATAAAATGAAATGAAATACTCTAACAGTCAGTTGGCAAAATCTGAACTCCTATCAATTTTGTTCTTAGTTCAAAAACTTTGAGTAAATTATGTCTTGTCTTCTACAGTTTTGACTTTAGAATAGTGATCTTGTCATTGTCGACCATTAGTCTAGTCATATTCAGTTGATAATATGATTTGTTATCTTGTGTGTCCTGATTCATTGATCTAGTCCTTTGATTAGTCTTTTACCATCAATCCAATATTTGATTTCTATTGTCCTTATTCTAAGTCATGAGTGCATTATTATCTAGGTTTGTTAACCTTGACTCGGATCTGAGTCATTTGCATCTCCTTCTTAGTTGGATGTTATCCTATTGTCACCATCATCTATCTTGGACTTAATCAACACATCAGTTTTTACTTCAACACCTGTCAGTCAATCAATTGATTCATCATATCTCTTCAAACTTCTGAGAAATCCCATTAAAAAAATCTTATAATGGCTAAAAAAATTTGGGATAAACCTTATGGTCTTAACAATGAGAAAGAAGAGATTCTTATTGCGTCCCTATCAAAACATGTTCAATCTTTGAAATCTGAAATTCAGGACTTGAAGGGAGAAAATGATACATCATCCAACAAGTCCTCATTAAGATCAATCTTTCATTTTCTCCATGATCATGAGCCATCCATACCTCCATTTTCTTCAAAAGAAGAGGCATCTAAGCTCAAAAAACCCATCTTGGATCAAGAAAAACTTCATGACCATCCTATCTTTGATCAAGAGAATGAAGAAGAAGTTACATCAAATTTTGTTGAGAGTCTTGTCTATCATTCATATGATAACAACAAATTAGAACATCATGATCTTGAATCTCATATCTCTTTGATGAACACAAGCACATATAAATTTCCATTGGATATATCATTTACTCATTTAGGACAATCTTATGAATCAACATTAGAAGAACTTGAAAACAATCTCATCACATTGCCACAAATCAACTCATGTGGACTTTCATTCTTGAGTACCTACTGTACGTATCATCGACAAAATGAGCATAAAATTTTAGATTGATTAGAAGTGAAACACAAAATCCAAGATCTTATAGATGATGACATAATTGAAATTGAAAATCCTAATGAATCATCTAATGAAGATACTATTCTTAAGCAAGATCTAAATCATGAACCCGTGTCTAGTAATAGTTCTCGCACCCATTTCTTCCAACATTCATTCATCTTCTAAAGAAGTAAATCTATCCAAAGTCCCTCCATCAAATAAATAACCTAATGCTTTTCATGCTAACTATGTCTACCCTTAAGGAATACCTCTAAATGAGATCCAAGCTAATCTGCATATGACTACGAGTGTTTTTTAGGCTCCAAATATCATAGACCCAAAGCTTCCATGTGTTTCAATGACTATCATGCCTACTCAAAATGATACTCCATTAGCCTTTCAAGAATCCCTCACATAGATCAAAATTCCTACCCCATCCTTAGAAGTGGCTCCATGTCAAGAGGACAATCCAAAGTGTGAAGAAACAAATATCAGTAATGATCAAGATCAAGATATCCTTTCCACCATCTTTAATGATCCTATTGAAAATCAAGAGAAAATACCCTTTATACACCATCTAAATATTCTTGTCAAGATTAGAGAATCCCATCATCTCCTTTTCATATTCCTCCATATCCACCTCAACAAACTGTCATTCCTTCAAATCCCTTGCATAACAATAAATCCCCTCAAGCTTCAGTTGCTCCTATCAAACTTTCTCCTATCAAAGCTACTCATGCACCTATTGGTATAAAGATGAATTCTAAAGAAAATAACCTTGGTTATAAAAATCACTCTACATATGTTTACATCCATTCCACATATTATCCCCCTCCATTTTCACATAAGCATAAACCTTCTCCATCCTCCAAATCCATCCTTTTCCCCTATATCCCAAAGCTGAAACCGTCAAACCTTCCATCTATATTGGATCCTTACATTCCTCCATCCAACATATCTCTCACTCCTAGCTTATCATCCACTCACCCCATCATACTTAAAGATAAAAAAATACATGCATCCTTGAGGATTTTCCATCCACCCATCCATCTAAACTCGCCATATCAACCACATTCATCTACCATTCCCAAGTCTTCTGGAAGCAATTTGGATGAACAATGAAAGAATCATATATACAAGAATCCAATTACATATGAAGATCACCATGTCCTATCTAATCAACATGTGACTACAAAGAAAAAAGAAATATTTAAGAGACCACAAGGGTCCATTAAGAAAAGAAGAAAGTGAAAGAAAATATGAGTTCCCAAATCTATCATGGAAGAATTGTGTTCTAAATCATACAAACGCAAAGGAAATTCAAAAGTTATATGGATTCCCAAGTCTCTTTTGAAAGACTTGAATGAGAAGGAAAAATTAGAGTTGGCATCTAAGCTTCCAAATTCTTCTCCTCCATCTCCTTTCAAACAACTTCCGTCACCTAATACATCAATGCCTCAAGCTATTCCATCCATTTATCCTCCATCCATCCACTACCCTTCAAGGTGTGTGTTAATGTTGATCTTATCACCATTTCCATCTACCCATACACAAACCTATCGATACCCTATCCAATATCCCGCACCTACCTGCTACCCATCCATCCCATATCCTTCCATTCCTCTTATCCAATCCATCACATAACTCCTTGGCTACCATATCCCTTATCCTCCATTTCATTCCTTACCATCACCCTATCAACATCATTGGGCATACTTTCAATGTCCTTGGCCTATTATATCCTATCCTTCAAAGGAGAAATATCCAAAGAGAAAGAGACTTAAAGTTCCTCCATAAAATCAAAAGTACAAAAAAGAAGAGAAAAAGTGCCTAGGTGAAAACATGGTAAACAGGCACCTCAGTAGAAAAAGTAAAGATAAATAAATCCATCTTATGGTGAAAACCACTTCTTTTGACGCCTTGGTCAAGTTCTATGACGAAAACCTGACAAATATGCATCATGCCTAATTTCTTCCTCTTGCACTTTCTCTTAGAGGCAAGTTCCATCGATGCTTCCCTGTCCATCATATCCTTCATATACTCCCTCTTACTACACCTTTGACTTTGACAAGGTCAAACATATCCATGAAAATCATGTATCCTAACATCCATTATCATTTTCATCAACTTATTCAATTTCTCTCATCCATGGTATCCTATCGTGATCTTTCTTATCCCAAATCAATCCCATCACTATCCTATCCAATTGTCCCCTTGGTCTTGATCAAAATGAAGAATGAAAAATGCAAAAATTGTTTCTCAAAAACTTCTTGACATGTCCACTCTTCTAGGTTGCATGCTTTTATGACATCAGGTCATTATCCTATATGCTATCTGACACTATGTCATTGGTTTCCATTTCTTATCCAAAACATGCTTCACATGCTATATTCTCTTTCACTAGCTTGGGTAATCTTGAGGAGACTATCCTTGAGGGTCGCATTCACCCTCTTCATCCATCATTGTCTATTTTCCTCATCCATCATCTTTATAATCTTTTTGTAATGTCCTTTACCTTGCTGGACATTGGGGTAAACAAGTGTGATCTTGGTTGAGAATGAGTAATCACTAAAATTTTCGTGAGGAAAAGCTAAAAATATAAAAAAGTCTTGAAAAAATGATCATCTTGGTGAAAAACTGACAAAAGGCGCCTTGATGAATCACAAAAAAATAAAAAAAAATAAAAAAAGAGGAAAATATCACAAAAAAATACAAAAATACAAAAATATACAAAAAAATAAAAATAGAAATAAATGAAAAAGAAGAAAAAAGTGCCTCGGTGAAAACCTCATCAACATGTGCCTTGGTAGAAAAAAGATAATCTCTGCCAAGTAGGTGAAAACCTGGTAACAGGCGCCTCTTATACTCAAGCACTCCATCTATCAACGCATGTCCTGACATCTGTCATGCTTTCTTGCCATTTGCTTTAGTTTGTACATAGCTTTCAATCACTTTTGCGACACATTGGTTCTTCTGAGGACCCTCGTGGCTTGAAACCAATTAGAGTCATAGTCTGGGGGAAATCAAATCGGATTTGTCCCAACAGTCTAAGTCAAGTTAGTTGTTTGACACAATTCCATCTTGGATTGGAGTTTGTTTTCATCGTGGTCCTAGGGTATCGCTTGTTACTAGGGGGAAAGAACTCCAATTTGATCAATCTGATGAACCAAACTAGAGCCATTATCTTAGCCCTTCTTGATGGACCATTTGCGACTGACACAATGGTGTTTCTCAACACCGTAATCAACAATGTTTTTTAAAACTACTTATTTGTACACATATGTGTTTCTCAACACACATTGGATAACACATCATGAACCCTAATATTGGCTTAATAACACTCAAGCAGACAACTATGTTTATCAACACTATACACTCACAAGAATGATGGTGTTTCTCAACACCCTACACAGACAAACATATAATGCTCACAAAATTGCTAAAGGTATGTTGAAAATTTTCTTGGATGTTGTCTGTTATCAATGATTTTCACTCTTCTTTTCTTTGATTGTTGCATGTTGGTGTGGTCCCGATGATCTTGCAATGACAAATAAATTGGGTGTTAGTGATAAGAGCTTCCACATTAAGGTGGGAAAGCCTCATATACCTCAAATTTTTTTACTTGCACACTAAGGTGAGGTCATAAATATCTCCTTGAATGATATTAATCTGTCTATTTATGCAAGATCTCACTCATGGTTATCTTGGCTTTGTATGCCTTGATACTAGTGTACCCTTGCAACATCATCTAGAAATAATGTTCAGGTCACTTTGGCTTTAATAACTTGATGCTTACGTTGGTTTCCTACATTTTATCTGATGAAAGTCATACTTATATCCTTATGGTCACAGTGGAACTAGTAAGGGTTCTATCAACTCAGATGTCCCAAATGCTCAGTGATGAAAATAGCAAACAAAAATCTAGTGACTAAGTCCTAGGTTACATTCATGTAGGTCTTGCATTGAAATTTGATAGCATGATAATATTTTAGTGTTCTCTCCAGGGAAAGGTAAGGCCTAAATTCAAAATTTATCATCATCTTCTCTCATCAACAGTCAAATGAATCTATTTTCGGGATCAAAATCAAAATATGAGATCATTTGTCAAAATCGCAATTTGACTTTTTAGTCAAATATAGTTGACCACTTGCGCAATCAACGTTTTGAAATTCAAAAAAATGAGAATTTTTCCAATTTTTTTGTCAAATCAATCAATGTGCCAGAAATCTTGGTCAAAATTTTCTAGAATATTGGTCAAACTGGGTTAACAAGGCCTAAAACAAGTGCATAATGTGTCCAAAACGCTTGCAACCTTGTCCAAACCAGATTATTCTCTTCCTACATCATTTTATCAATCGAATTACTTACGATCACTTGGGAACCTAGCCATATTTTGATATCTCTCTTGAGGGGAATGATCATGACATCAACAATTTAGTGATCACATCATCAAACATCGAGAAATCTATGAATCTTTAATCAAGCAATTGAACCATCGAATCAAACAAGACCTCATCGCAAGGAACATCTCAACTTCATCGCACCACATCAAGCCAAGATTCTTCATCATAAAAAAATATCCAGGGTCATATTAGTTTCATAACTTCACATCAAACTAATATTGTCCTCATCAAGAAATTGGCTTCGTCGCATCAAATCAAGTCAATTTTTCTAATCAACCTCTTAACGGTAATCAGTTTCATCACATCAAATCAAACTGGTTATTTTTTCAAACCAGTCCAATGGTTTAAGAGTATTTTTGGCATTGATCAATTTCACTGCATCAAATCAAATTGGTTATTTGTCATTATCTACCATCATAGATCAATCAATAGGTGTTCAATATCATCGCTTAACATCAAAATGACCATTCCAATCTATCTTCATCGGTTCTAGTCCAATCAAGTTCAGAACCGATATCTTTGAATGAATCAACTTGAGAGTAGTTTCATCGCTTCACATCAAACTATTCTTGTTCTCAACGCTAACTATTCTTTCAATCAATCGACTTAAGAGTAGCTTCATCGCTTCACATCAAACTATTCTTGGTCTTAATGCTAACTGTTCTTTGAATCAATGCGCTGATCACACATCAATTCAAAGAGGGCAAAATGTAATCATACAAAAATGGTCTACAAAACACTAAGCCCTTAATCTTGACTATTCATCAAGGAAACCCAAATCTTGATTAAATCCCCCCAAGTACTTATCAATCTGATTTGACCTAAATTCTAGGTCTCAATTGATTATTGTACTTCATCCTATTTAATTAATTAATTCCTAGATCCTAATGTTGTTGACAATTAAATCAATCTTATACTATTTATTTAATTAATGTCTTAGGATGTTGATTAAATAAATAAGAACTGTCAATTAATAAAAAAAAAGGAATGAAAATTAATTATGTCATCATAATTTGTAGAAAAATGCATTAATTCATTTAATTATTCCAAAAATGCATGCTTAAGTTATCAATTATTTAACTGATTATCATTTTGGAAACAAATCAAATCATTTTAGTTAACTAATTAGTTAAATGATTATCATTTTGGAAACAAACTAGTTAACTAGAAAATCATTTTTGTTAACTCATCTTTCAATTTAGCAACTTCCTTTCAGCTTTGGAAGTTTCAAAAATAACTAATTAATCCTTGGAGTTAACTAATTTTCTCAACCAATCAAATCACTTGCACATGGATTGTACTAGTTTGGAATGAATCTCAACCGCTCTTCATCAATCGATCTTGACCATCCATTTTCGAGAAGATTTCTATATAATCAGGCCTCCATTCTTCTAATAAAAGAATTGTGAAGTGGTGAAATATTGTTGAATTAGTGATTATTGTTAATTGCTTATTATTTTATCATATTTACATTGTCATTTAGTTTACTTGCATTTTCATGATCAAATCATAGGAATCTTACTTTCATTTTCTTAAATGATGGATTAATCTTAGCTTAATTTGGATGAACATGCATTTCATTTTAGCTTATCTTTCAAAATCCTTCATTTAGATATAGCCTATAGTCACTGGATTTTACGATGATTTGAGAACAAAATTTATACTCCTATTTACTAGAAGGCAATGAGTCGCTTTGGTTGATTCATATTTCTTTAGTTAATTTGTTAAATTAATCATGCAATGATTCATTGAAGTGTTTGTGCTGCTAGCTAATTCACATTTTCACACAGACACCCCCATCTCCTATTATGCATCCATTATCTTCAACAAAGTAAAAAATCCAAGGAGAAAAAAAGAAAAACTCCAAAAAAATTGTGACCTTGATGAAAACATGGTAAACAGACATCTTGTCTGACACAAATAAAAAAGATAAAAAAAGGAAAAAAAGAGACTAAAAAGAGAAATAATCTATTCTACGGTGAAAACCATTTCTTGTGGTACATTGGGCAAGTACCATGATGAAAAATTGGAAAAAAAACATCATTTGTAATTCATTTTTCTCTTACAAGTTTCATCCATTTCATCCTACCTACCACATCCTCCATTATCCCTCATTGTCCATTATCCATCACCCTATCTACATCTATATTCCCCTTTTTCCACCATTGATCTTGACCAAGATAAGGATCTCTGTAAACATAATTCATCTTATTTTCTTCATCTTATCACACATCTTATTTCTCAATTTGTTCCCATTCCTTAGCATATCTACCAAGCTTAGATGAATTTACTCCAGGGTCATATCTTTGCTTATCCTTAGAAATAGTAAGTTTAAATGCAGATTCAACTTTAGGCAATCTATCTCCAAATTCACTCATTTTAAAAGCAGATAAATTACCGATCAATGTATCTCTTGGTACAATTGTCACACTTCTGATTTCTTCAATAGCAACAACCTTATGACTATAAGGAGGAAAAGATCTCAGGATCTTAGAAACAATATCATTCCCATCCAATGTTCCACTAGCACATCAGATTTATCAAAAAGTTCAGTGATTTTATTCACATAGGAAGTGATGTTCTCATCTTCACTCATCCTTAATGATTCATATTTTCCTTTTAGATTTTGTAGTTTAGCTTGCTTCACAAATGCATCTCCTTCATATAATGTCTCCAACTTTGTTCATACTTCATGTGCATTCTCCATTCTTAGAATGTTTGTATACTCAACATTTGATAAGGCACTCTTCAAGGCTTATTTTTCTCTTATATTAATCTTGAATTATTTCTTCTCATCAATAGTTGCAATAGATAGATTAGCAGGAGGCTTGTAATCTTTCTTTGTAACAGCCCAATGTTCTTCACTAAGACAAGTTAATTTAGGACTATCCTTCTTAAAGTTTGACATCTCGGATTTCCCTAAGCGGTCATGCTTCCTAAAGATGACACTAACTCTGATACCAATTGTTAGATTTTAGGATAACACACACAAATGAGAGGGGGGGGGGGGTGAATCTGTTGTGTCATTATAAAAATAAACTTTAACCAACTTATAAACTTTAATCTTAGATCTGAATGATAAACATGTAAGCAATATCTCAACACAGTAAACAACACATAACATCAAGATTTGTGACGTGGAAACCCTGTTAGGGGAAAATTACGGCGATGATGGAACCCACAAGATGAATGTACTATATTAAAACCACTATACCCTATTAGGAGTATTACAAAGGGGAAATAACATGCATTCAAGCACACTACCTGGAGCTCACTTCATTCATAATGTTTCATGCCTTGCTAGACATTTAGTTTGAAATTTCATTCACTTGACAAGTCAACAATTATATTGATATTTTTCATTGTTGATTGTTTGTGTGATGGGGATGATGATAATGTATAGTTCTAGAAATCAAATGCCTCGTTTAAGACTGATCTATCTATTTTCAAGTATACCATCCTTGTATAAGACAAATGATAATTGATAAAGGATTAACATTGATTGATGAGACAATGTGATTGGATTGGTTGTAGACTAGTTGATAGGTTTGTCTCTTTTTGCACAATTTTTTATGCCTGAGTATGGACTTAGGATGCCTCCTTGAGAGAATTTTTGTGCATTAAAGACATGAATGACCTCTTGAAAGAAGAAGAAGAATGTCAAATTAAAGATGAAACATGACAAAAGAGAAGAATAGTTAGTAAGAAGTTAAGAATGTTAGTGGATGATAAACAAGGGATTGATATCATATGTAGATATGTTTGATTAATGAGATATATTAGATAACATGAAATGATTTGTAGCCTGGTTGATTGATTGAAATTTATTGAAGTAAGAAATGTTATCTAGATGAATAAAATAAAAAGAAGTGAAGAATAGTTAATGAGTGAAACAACAAATTTATCAAAATCTTGTATTGATTGATACCACAGTCTTGAACTTGTATTGTGATTTTATTAATGTACAATAATTTCATCCTTGAGTCTTATTTATCTGGTAAATGGGGATATTTACACCAAGGTATGGAAGACCAAGGTACTAATGCTTCTCCTTTGCACTAACAAACACATAGTAGACAAGGAATATTTCCATCTATCCTAGAGCCCATGTGTTGAAGGTCGAGGTATGTGCGATAGTCATAAGAATATTGATCTATGACCATATGTTTATTTTGGATCTTTTTCAAGTGAATGTGCCAACACAGACACCTAGAACACTTTTTTGCCTCAAAACTTCATAAAAACATCCCACGAATAGAAAATGAGGAAAGTAAAATCATGCACCATCTCGACACCTCCAAATACTTGTGGATATCCTTGACCAGAATAGGAACATGATTTAAATATAAATCAATAAAAGATGAGAATATCTTGAATGAAAAGTAAACAACTATATTGATCTTTTTCGTTTTTCATTGTTTGTGTGATAACGATGACGATGATGTCTAGTTCTCGAAATGAGTTGCCTCGTTTAAGACTGATCTACCTATTTTCAAGCATATCGTCCCTATATAAGACAAATGATAATTGATAAAGGATTAAAGTTGATTGATAATATAATGTTATTGGATTGATTGCAAACTAGTTGATAGGTTTGTCTTTTTTTGCACAATTTGTTAAGCAAAGTGTTTTGAATTTTTTTTTGCACTTGTGTCTGCTCAAATGTCTGTCATTGCAACTTGATAGTTTATTATCGATTATTGATTGGATGGAGTGTCATTAAATTTTTTCAAGATATTTTTCTATATTTTTAGATTTTTCTAACATTTTTTTTTATTTTTTTTATTTTTTAAAGATTTTTTTTATGTTTTTGAAATTTTTAGGACGTTTTTCAATGTTTTTTTATTTTTTACAATATTTTTTATGTTTATGGATTTTTTAGGATTTATTTTATGTTTTATATTTTTTCAAGACATTTTTTATATTTTTTAGATTATTTCAAGACATTTTTAATGTTTTTGGATTATTTTAGGATTCCCATATCACTAATTGAGGTAAAAGGAATATGTCAAGAATTATTCTCGAGAAAAATGTATTTATTCATCCCCAATGTCTGGCAAGGCACGAAACATTATGAATTCATTTATTCATAAAACTAAATGTCTAGCAAGTGAATGAAATACGCAATCGATAGGTCAAATGGTTTGCAATTGATAGACATTTGGTTTGACATTTTGATTGAGACATTAACTATTCTTCACTTCTTTTTATTTCATTCGTCTGGCTAACATTTCTTCCATCAATCAATCAATCAATCAACCAAGCTACAAATCATTTCATGTTATCTAATATATCTCATTAATCAAATATGTCTCCATATGATATCAATCCCTTGTGTATCATCTACTAACATTCTTCACTTCTTACTATATATTCTTCTCTTTTGTCATATTTCATCTTTCATTTGACATTATTATTCTTGTTTCAAAAGGTCATTCATGTCTTTAATGTACAAACATTCTCTCCAAGGGCATTCTAACTCCATACTTGGGCATATAGACAATTTTTTTTCACAATTATTCTTTGAAACAATGCTAAAACTCACATTGTCTCAATGAGGGGCAAAATAAATAGACCTAAAATTGTTCAATGCCTACTAGGAGAGTTTCACTAATTGTTCCTCTAAAATATTTAAATAATTTTATTATTTAATCGATATATTCCTCCACAATAATAAATAATCTCTATAATTTCAATATTTATGTCTTTTTCCATTAAGTAATTTTAATTATTTAATTAAATCTATTCTTCTATTCTTCTATAGTTAAATAAATTATTGAACTACTTAATTGAGTCTTCTATAATTAAATAATTTCTTGAATTATTATTTTTTTTTCAAAAAATAACCTTTTTTCAAATAATCAAAATATTTATCTCATTCACTTTAGTTATATAATTTTTATTATTTAACTAAATCAATTTATATTTCTTTCTATAATTAAATACACTAATCTAGTGGGAGAGATAGTGAAAAATTTCTATAACAAAACACCAAAATACATTGTAGAATGATTGAGATAAAATATACTAGAAAATCAAGGGTTTGATAAGACTCTATTTGGCTAATTTAGTGCTCCTGAATATCCATGAAGAGAAGAATATGAAAGATCTTTGGAAGAATCTTGGAGATGTTTACCAGGCTAAATAGATGATAAACAAGCTTTTTATGAGAAAAAAATATGTATGCTCTGAAGATGGAAGATGGAGGTCCCATTTCTGATAATATCAATGCATTCAATATGATTGTTTCTCAATTGGGTTCTCTTGGTGACAAGATCGATGAGGAGGATCGTTGTATGTTTCTATTGTGTTCTTTGCATGACTCTTGGGACCACCTTGTTATGGATATTGGGAGTACAACCACCAAGTTCAAGATGGATGAAGTGGTAGCATTTTTACTTTCTAAAGAGATGTAGAGAAAGAATTCTGAGTCATTAAGGCAAGTTGAAGGACAATAAAGATGGAAGGGGTGAATCCAAATCCTATGGGAGACCCAAGTCTCTTGGAAAGTCCAAGGAAAAATGTTTTTTATTAAGGTAAGAATAGGTTTTAAAGGGGCCTCGAAACCCTATACAAAAAGGGAAATTAAGATAGAGCAAAAAGAATTCCCATAATACAACAGACCAACCTAAACAAGAGGCCTAAGAGAAACAAACTCAATGAAAACTCAGATGAAACACTCCCAAGCTGCAACAAAGTATAAATCATTAGAAATCATCAACAGGATAAGAGAGAACTATCCTTTTGACCCCTTCTTATGGGATTGAAGGGTCATGTCAAAAGAAGAAGAGGATCTTTTAATTTTTTTTCCTTTAAGAGTAACCCAACCATCTTCAACTCTAGCAGCCTCATCCTACTAGCACAAAGAATCCAAAGTTGAAGAATCAACACCCAACAACGGAGTAGAAACTCCTAGTGACACATCCAACATAGGGCCATCTTTAGCCCCAACCATATAATTGTCATTTAATGGCTCTTCCGAACTAGAGCAAGTTGGAGCCAGGACACCAACAAGACCATCCAAACTAATGCCCACAGACCCACCAACAACCAATGGAAAAAGAACATGTTCAACTCCAACAGACACAAAACCACCAGTAGACTCACCAACAACAGTAGCCAACAAAGAAAGAATAGAAACAACACCAGTAGACACAAAGTCAAAACCAGTAGCTACCATAGACCCAACAGGGGCAGTAGGAGGAAAATCCTTCTTCCCAAGCTGAGAATAACTTTTGAGAACTGTTGTGGGTCCATAACACACACACCCCATTTTTTTGGTCCTCTGACCATGGGGACCCCCCCTTTCTTTTGCTTTATGGTTTTTTGGTCTGGTTTTCCCCTTTGAGTCCTCACTCAGTCAGCTTTAGAAGAACAGGCGTTAGCATGATCTTAAGGAAAAACACTTCTTTTGGCCTTTTGGCCCTTTCGGCATTTTGGGACCATGGTACTCCGAAACACCAAAATGGCCGAAAGGCTAAAAGTTAGTCCTTTCAGTGTTTTCAACATTCGAGAGCACCAAAAGTTTAAAGGTGTCTACCTCTAAACTTTTGGTGTTTTGGACACCAAAACCACCAAAAGCACTAACATCAAGACCCGTAGGTTATAAGTTGTGAAGGCCCTAATTTGGAAACACTTTGCATCCTTGATTCTAATTTTCTCGAGAGATCACAACTTCAAAATTTTTTGCCTTCAGCCCTAAGCTTGACCGCATGTGTGCGCCTCTAGCTTCATTGTGCCATCCTCCCTACTCCTATCCCCTCTGAGGTAGGTCTCATTTGCATGGCTCTCATTCTCTTTCTCCCCCTGGTTTTCTTTTAAAGTTTTAGGGTTTTCTTCACCCTAGCACTTGTCTGGCCTAGGGCGTTTTAGATTTCCTTCTCCCCTGGTATCTAAGGGGGCCTGTGGGCACTTTCATTTTAGAAGGGGTCTGTCCGTGTCGAGTCAGGTTTTTCCCTCTATGTTTTTTATGGTAGGGTTTTGTCTGGTCGTGACCTTTATCGTAGGTTTTCAGCCTTTGAAAGGCTAAAATCCAGGTCATGGTCGTCTATCTTATTGTCAGAGATTTGGCCCTTTTGGTGTTTTGGACCTTCAAAACATCCAAAACCCTGACAGGACTAAATCCTTGAAAGTCCTTTCCCTCATCGCTATTTCAGAGACTCAAAATTTTTGGCATTTTGGACCCCTGAAAGGCCCAAAATCCTGTCAAATCCAAGTTTCTAAATCCTGGTCTTCAAGCTTCAGGATTTTCAACATCCACAAAACCTTCAGACTTCTAGATACTAAAAGGTCTGAAACAAACTCACTACGAATGATAGCTTTTCACACTTTCGGCCTCCGAGACATTCCTCACTGTTTGAAACCCTGAAACTGTGAAAAAATTTCATTCTCGGTGACTTAGAGAGTTTTGCTATGTTTTTTCTTAGTTTAGTCAGCTTTCTTTAAGTTTGTTTCTTAAATGAGATACTGATACTTGCATATTTTATTACAAGAATGCCTGAGAAAAATATTATTTTTCCCATGAAGTACCAATACAAGGGGAACACTCCCCCTTCAAACATTAGCAACAAGCATAGTGAGATCACTGACACTGATTTTAGGAATGTGGATTGGGATGACTTCCTTACAAGATGTGGCCAGCTAGCTGGGAGATCAGAGGATTGTACCTCCCTGGTATTATCAAGACTGGTTAGTGCAGCAGCGCACCCAGTAGCCGTATCTTCACCTGAACTAATCATGACCTTGGCCAATCATTACAACTCCAATGAGAGGGTGGTCCAGAATATAGAGGGCCAAATAGTACTATATATCTGGTCTGATGTCATAAAAGATGTTTTCTATCTCCACAAAGGTGTGGACAAGTTCTATGACTTCTTCATAGAAAAGGGAAACTTATGGTTTAGAAACAAAGGGGAGGAGGCTTATGAAATAGTTAAAAATCACTACCTAGAGCAACCTCTCCCCAAAAACAAGTTGGATAAAATAGAATTGAGGAGAGGATACATGAAAGATGACATCAAGGCAAAAATAACAAGGATAAGCAGAGTATATGGGTTACCACAATTATTCCAATTAGAGAATTGGATGATTCTCCTTATAGAAAGACTCAGGGGCCACAGGTCCAGGTTTGACTAGGGAACCATCATTAGTGACAAGTTGGATTAACAACTAGTGGTGGTGAAACACAACCCTAAGTTATATATGAGTACTTACATGGTGTACCTACTAGAAGCAAGGGTAGATTACCTAGGGCTTGTAAAAAGAGGGAGCCTAAATG
The DNA here is from genome assembly GCA_018584345.1 of Thuja plicata. Lineage (NCBI taxonomy): Eukaryota > Viridiplantae > Streptophyta > Pinopsida > Cupressales > Cupressaceae > Thuja > Thuja plicata. Next base: position 1,288,583 of record MU225840.1, read on the forward strand.
ATCCCAATGCATGGCCTCACATCGTATACCCCCAATTGAAAAAAATGGCAAAAATGTCCGAGGATAGCCCAGACTACTGGATAGTCAATGATGCCTTCATTTTTGCAATCATCTAATTTATTGAGGGTGATTTTGCAAAAAGGATGTTAGAGGAAGTAGCAGCCAAGGTGAGGGCCATAGGCACCTATTACATATAATTTAGAACCTTGACATACATTTGGATAGAAGGATCAACGGTGAATCCAAATAAGTTGCCTAGATATCCATTCGATTGGATAATCATTTTGGAAATGGCCCGATAGCTCGCACATGCCTATGAACATATAAAATTCAAGAAGAAGCACTGTTGGGATTTCCACATCTCACTGGGACCATATACCCTACAAGACATGAAGGTCTATAAATCTTTGGCTTTTGAATGGGATGACTCTCCCCTACAACTCTATGACACAGTGCGGCCCCGATTTGACCCTATAGCAACACACAACCACATTATTGGCAAGTTCTACATTCATGAACCGCACCTAGAGGATCACTGGATGAACTGCATAGATGATCATGAGGTCAGAATCTGGGATTATTACAGAATGACTCTTACCTTGGCTAAGGAAGTCATAAAGACCCTTATTCCCCCAAAAGTTTGGGAATATGACTCAGAAGAGGTCCTGGAGGCCATCTATAGAGAACACAAAATATATGACCGACCCATCATGAATGCAGAGTTCGACAAAGATGAGAATGATGACATAAAGTTTTGGGCAAGACACGTAATGAGAAAAATGGAAGAATGGATCAAGAGGCCCTACAAAATGATCCTAATACCTATGAAAAAATTAATGGATCCACCCAAGAAGGCAGATAAACATTGCAGAGAGATAAACACAGTGCCCCAGTACAAAAAGGCATCACCATAGAATTTGAGCATGGTGTATGTTCATGAATGGGCAGTAGAGTACGGGTCAAACCCAAGCCCAAGGCTCCTAAAACAATAATGACTAGATAGATAGATCCTCCCGTAGGGAAAGCACAGGTTGCACCGGATGAGGGAACTTCTACTTCTAGAAAATCTCCTCCTATCACTGGAAAGGGGATGAAGAAATACAAGAGAAAGAAAAATTCTACACCTCCACAATTAGAAACCATACAGGAGGACCCGCAAGAGGAGGAGGAAGAAGATGTCCCTCTAGTTAAAAGAATGAGGTCTCAAATAAGAAGAGAAAAGGAGACTAGTAGAAAGCACCAAGAGGATCCTAAAGAGAAAGATATCCCCTTAGATGCTCTAGGATTATATGAGTTCCAGATGTCTGACTTTGAAGGTCTAGAAGGTTTTTCAGACCAGGGCCAGGATACACCAGGTTTTACAAATGGATATGAAGTAGGTGGTGCTTCTCTTTTTGAACCATAGGTGATCTTAACTCCACCTCCTATTCAATTCACTAATCTGAAGCCAAATACACCCAAGGTGGGAGATAATTCTAAGGCAGATCAAGGGTTCGGGAATCAAGAGTCTCCAATAACTCAAGGGGTGACTACCAATGAGCCTACCCCAAGGACCAACACTGTTATAACACCCCTTCACATTATTTCTTTTCCAACTACCCTCCCACCTCTTATTCCTACTCCACCCCATTTCTCATAACTCCACCAACTACTCTTCCATTTCCAATCTTGAATCTCTCAACACCTACTCCACCATCACCAAACCCCTTGACTGGCCACATCCAAACAACGGGAGGATCAGTAACTAGAGAGGCTACATCGGCCTTCAAAATCACAGTGGGGGTTATGACTGGCCTCAATACGAGAGCGTCAGTTATTTCCTCAGGAGAGGAAGACAAAAGTTAGGAAATGCAAGAGGGAGACAAGGCAAAAGAAGAAATGGGGGAAGAAGGAGAATGCCAAGGAAAAGGGAGTGAAGGGGAATAGAGGAAAGAACAAGGAGAGGAGAAAGACAAAGAAGTTACTCTAGGATCTCAAAGTTTAGATTCAATTCTTCAAATTACCCCATACTAGCTGGTCACTGCATCTAGTAGACCCACCTAGTTTACCAAAGAAATTAAGTCCAGGAGAAGAACATATTTAGATGAAGATGAAGGGGAGAACATGGATGTAGTGTCCTTAGGACAAGCCTTTCATCAAACAAAAATCATATTACCATCCTAGACAATGTCCTATGTCACTCAGGATACTACAGGATGTTGGAAGGCACAGGTTGCAGTCCCATTTTCCAGCACTTCTCAAGCCCCAACCACCTAAGAAGACTATACATTGGAGGAGGTAGATTTGGGGGAACTTACCAAGGAGGGGAGCAAGACACTATCAGCCTTAGGGCTCAAGCATGCTCTAGGTTTTATGAGTAAAGGCGAAGAGACCATAAGGTCCTTGACTGAAAAAAAAATGAAACCTTGAAGAGGGTTATCCACAAAATGGTTGGTCCCATTGACCCTAACTACCCGAAGGCCTCACTACAGGCAGTGTTGGATAAAAGAAATGCCCCAAACTTACTAGCTGTTCTAACTCCCTCCTTCATCAAAGAAAGTGCAGATTGGAAGGAGGATTTTGAGCAATACGGGGAAGGTGCTATCAAGAAAATATTCAAACCCTACAGGGTTATTCTAATAGAGGCTATGAATTTGATATATTTTATGACAAATGATGGTGGCCTGGAATTGAAGACCAGCAAATGGAGAGCCGCCCTCCAAGATATATAGATCATTAGAAAACAACACTTCTATATCTTGGAAAAAGTATATTAAGGTGAGGAGATAGACAAATTTGAGACATGGATCAAGCGCATAACCAAGATAGTTGGTATTTATGAGAAATCTCAAGCTTCCATATTGGATAAGAAGACAAAGGTCTTGGAATGGGTTCAGGAAATAAATATCTTTTTCATGGGGATTGACATTGGCCTATACTGGGATGAAGATAAGCATGTCTTAAGACCATCCAAAGAAGTGGTGCAACAATTCAAGGACATTATGGTAGGTACAGGGACCAAGGAAGCCCTACAACAGTTGTTCTATTCAAAGGAAGAAATGATGAAGGTGACCAGTTACATAGAGGAAATCCAATTCTTTGCTTCTGAGCTAAATGCCTTTAAAGAAAAGTAGGAACGAAAGGTTAACAGGGTAAAGAGGAAAGAAATAAACTATGAGGAAGTATAGGAGATCATACAAAGGCTCAGGGTTGCACACCCAGAAATGTTCTCAAATTGACCCTTTAGACCATGATGAAGTTTTGGAAAAGAAGTCCCCCACACTTAAAGATTTCCCTAAAGTAGTTTTCGGTCTTCAGCCTTTCGGCCTCCGCAAATGATCCAACCCTTTGGCCTTTCGGCCTTCTAGGATTTTTGGCCTTTGGCCCTACAAAATTTTTGGCCTTTTGGCCCTCAATTTTTTTGGCCTTTTGGCCTTATGAGTTTTCAGCCTTTTCATCCTTCTGAGTATTTCATCCTTTTCGGCCTTTGAAAGATCCAAACTTTGGACCAAGGCTTCAATGATAAACACTTATAAAATTTGACACTAGAAAAGTTTTGGAGTTGAGGTCGTGGTCCAAAAAACTGGGTGTTTCCAGTGAGATCACATTTTTCCACACCAGTTGAACTCCAGATCTAATTGATGGTCAGCTTGAGTTCATTTTGAAAGATCTAAGGGTTCCCTATCAGTCTCCACCATCAGAAGAGCTTCTAGATGAAGATTCCAAGAAATACTTCCATAAATAAGAAGAAGACTCTGAGTTCTCTGAAGAAACCCCTTCTTCTTTTCTCTTTCTTCTTGGTGAGTTTGACCCTCCTTGCATGGGAAAACTAATTGTAAATGGGTTAATGGATCCATGCAAGTTATCTAGTTTGAGTTAAAATAGTTTCCCTTCCAGTAAAGTTTTAGTTTAATTTATTTTTTCTCTTTGATGCCCTAAATTCAGAATTCAGAGTTGTGGATGAAATTCTATATATTGTAATCACAAAATCAATGTAAGGGTTAGATTCTTAATACAATAAAGATATACATTTGGTGCTTCATTTGTGGTGTGTGAATTGCTGCTACCTATGAGAAATTATTGAATGTATGCTTGCATTTTTTATTATTTTCAGAGAGCCTCTTGTTTATTGTGCTTCAAATTCACGTTTCTTTTAGTTGGAGTTTGTTGTTGATTAACTTACCTTGCTTTGACGAATGCGTGGAAGAGATAATCTTTGGGCTTAATGATAAATCTGTCTCATGGGTGTGCACATCTTGGTGGCTTCACAATTTGATCAATTTTGAATATCTTGCACGAGTGAATATGTCTTCTCTCCAAACACTTGCATCCATGAGGTAGTGAATTGTGACTTGGTCTGATTTATAGTTCGTGGGTTTACTCCAAATCTCTCCCATCATTCAATTCACAAGGAAGGGTTTACAATGGTTTATGTCTGTAGGACTTCATTTTTAGTCATTTTCTTATTTCTCGTTACTCTACTCCCTACTCTCTTCCGTCTCTTAAATTCTAAAAATCTAAAAAATACCAAAATTGCATTCTATTTACAACACCCATATGTTAAAATGGAAAATACCAAAAAAGAACTAAAGTGTTGCAGTTTGATGTCTTGAACGAACTAGCAAAGGCCTCCTCATGAACAATCACATTTATCTTCAACTGAGTAACCAAGTAGGTTGTGACCTGACCCTAGAGAACCTCTGGAATAACCTCATTATTCTTTCAAGAGATGAAATTGAATCTTGAGATTCTAGCAAGTTGGCTTGTGTCAAAACAACGCTCAACAAAAGTGGCGCTAGAAGGAGGGCCTCAAGACTCAAAAGATGGATAACATTAGATCTGTTTCTCTAGAGAGATTCGAGTGAGTGCTTAGATCATCTCCAAAGAGAGGTGAGTTTCTTGAACTCACCCATCATTGTAAAGCCCGCAGCGACAAAGGAAAGAACAAAGAAAAATCCTCTTCCCATCTTACCAAGTCTCATAACTTTTTTGGACAGCAATTACATATCGCTACCCCGATTGTCATCGCAGCCATAAAGCAAAATTAGAACTTGCAAAATAAAAATTTGCAGCAACCTTGTTTGATGGCCTTTTTTTCCAATGCAACTAGCTCACCCCTAAATTTTGTTGGGCAGCTCCATGAGTTACCAAAAAATCTGGAGAAGTTTTGCACCCAGTTTAAATATGGTGAATCAAGGATAGTGGAAGAACACATCTACGCCTTCAAGGAAATTTGTAACCGTAAAGAGATCACCCACCAAGATATTTTTTTATGTCTATTCCCATACACCTTGGGAGAGTTCTCTTACAATTGGTACTTAAACCTTCCTCGAGGATCAATCTCTATGTGTAACAAGTTTGAAACCAAATTCCTCAATCAATTCAAACTGTATGTGGATTCGGCCATGACACATCACTAGTTCAATACCACAAGGAAAGATCCTAAAGAGCCTATTGCTATGTTCAACTATCATTTTCACAAGATGCATCAGAAGTTGGAAGCTCCTTACACCAGACCAGAAGAGGCTTTCATACAAGTTTACTTAAAAACATTGGATCATTTTACCTCAATCTTTCTAAGGAGGCTTCCCCCAGTGAATAGAGACATGATGAAAAAGGTGTACAATGAAGCCATCACGTTCACCCAACAGATGGAACCACAAGAAGGGAGTTATGTAGTGGTACCTATCATGAGTAACCTTGCTCTCCCACATCCATTTGCAGAAAAAAATCAAGCTTTGGCCACTCACGCGCGTATGTTGAACCCCATTCTAGTGCAACCATTTGCAGCCGCACCCCCATCTATTACTTATCTAGGTTATGAGGCTTACAAGATAGAATTTGTGGAGTAGAGAGTTATGCCCCAAGTAGAGCCTGATACTCTCATGGCATCTAAACTGGATGTCGTGAAGAAGACATTATCCCAACTCACCAATGAGCTCACCCGGATGAAGTTGAATCCACCTCAGAATCCAAGTGGGTATCAACGGGCACCTTTCAGTCCAAATATATATTTTCAAAATCCAAATTATAATTTCAACACGTACAATAACAAAAATGGAAATACATAGGATAAGAAATTTGGGGAGAAAAGACCAAACAGGCCATGGAACATTAGACCCAATAACGACAGCATCCTAGCAGACAATGCCAATGCTTACGAAGCATCAGAGGCTAATTTTGTTGGGGCTCAAAATTCACACCAAGGCAATGATGGGTATGGGAGCAACTCCCATGATCATTACATTTAGAATCTAGAGGAGCCTCCAGTGCAATTCAATGCTATGGTGTTTGATTCCTATGAGTCTATAAAAGAGGAAGGCTCGGGTGCCTTTGCAGGGGAAGACAAGTTTGTGTTTCCCTTCTAGAGGGAAAATGGACTTGAATATTCAGAAGTACATGCCTTCCAAAATAATCAAAAAACATTCTTACAACCTTCAGAGTAGAAAAGAACCTCTCACCGATGGTATTCCCCCAAGAAAACAACCAACCCCACCAGATCCTTAGGCTAGTAACAATACCATGCCTCCTAAAGGACTGAATGGTCCTACACCTCCTACAAAAAGTACGTATGCCGGCTACAGGGGTGCAGCATGGTAAAGTGACAAATATAGTGTGGTTGATGAACTGAAGAAAACCAAAGTGAACATATCTATGTTTGAATTACTGCAAGGTTTCCCATCTCAGAAGGAGGCCCTTCTAAGATCTCTGAACCACTCAAAACCTAGCTTGTCGACCAATGATGCAAGGGCACCTACATCCAACATCAAAACATTTGAGGCTTTCCCTACTATGTTCAAATATAGGATGGAGGTCCCACCATTCTTACTCAATCTATGGATTTTTGGAAAGAACTTACACAATTGCCTGATTGATTCAGGAGCTTCATGCAATGTCATGCCTTTGTCAATTTTTCAAAAGTTGGGGATGGTGCCCCAAGTAACAAACCGAGTGGTCATGCAATTGGATAAAACTGAGGTGAAGGTAATCGGTGTGCTTAAAGATGCACACATCTAATTTTTTGCAGATCCCAGAATACAAGAACACATTGATGTAAATATAGTAGACATACTTGAAACTTATGGGATGTTGTTAAGTCAAGAATGGACCAAGTGCCTGAGAGGTTGGCTTTCCACAGATTTCACAGGGTGAGTCTACCATGGAGAGGCCTGAACAACCAGATCAAGATTGATGTAGAGCCTAAATTAAGATAGATGATCACCGAGTACAATTCCCTAAATGAAGTCATGTTCACCCAGAGAGACCTGGGCACCTATCGAATGGATGACATCCTCATGTTCCAAATCTGAGAGGACCTAGAATTAGACCACAACCCCATTTTGGGTCTCTTGGAGTCAGATATCGATGATGACATCTTCCAACATTTCATCCACAACACTACGGTCAGCCTACGACACTTAGGACAAGACGCATATCCTAACATTTTGTTACTACCAGGGTATTGTCAATTACACCAAGCTAGCCATTCTGAGTTTACATGCCCCAGTTCCCAGGAAGCATTATCAAGGGTATTGAACCAAATCACCTCGTCAAGTAAGCTATTAGAGACCCCTGCAATAAAAAAAGGACATCCTTGAGACTAAGGACAAGAATAATATCCCACCAGAGGTAGATACCCCAATTCCTACAATCACCCCAAGCCAAGATCAGGATAGTGGGTTAGATTCCAATGACAGAGGCTCGACCTCAAACATAATTAGTGAGTGGAGTACCTCTGATGATGGAGCATGCCCCCCTTATAAAGGAATGCTAGAAGATAAGGGCAGTGAAATTTCTGAGATCACCGGACCCAGGCATACCCAAGGTATGGGAGAATCAACCTCTTCTGATAGTGATGGGGAGAAAGGGCGGAGACTTAAAACCAAGGACCCTCTAAAAGGATAATCGGCCAAAACCAATCCTACCAAGCAACCCCAGATATGGAAATTTCACTTTGATGGTTCCAAATATAAACAGGGAGTAGGTGCAGGGATCGAATTGATAAACCTGAGAGGTAAGTATTTCTATGTCACTTATAGGTTAAAATTTTTGTGCACTAACAATGTTGCAGAGTATGAAGCATTGATCCGCAGACTCCTCTTGGCACACAAGAAAGGAATAAGAATCCTGACAATAGAAGGGGACTCTCAATTGGTTGTCAAGAAGATCCATAGTCAGTATACTTGCAATGACAAAAGGCTCTTAGCCTACCAGAATAGAGCATGATCAACGACTTTGACGCTTTCAACATCAAAACCATCCCAAGAAGAAGAAATTTCATCGCCAACGCCTTGGCTGTGTCGTCCAGTTCATTACATCCAATGGAAAAATCCAAGCTGAAGAAATTCTTAGTTGAACTTGTCGCAGCTCTGGCCATTCCAGACAATGTCACTAACTTTCAAGTCTTCCGGGATGATCAACACATTTTGGAGTTTATCATGTGTGCCGGTGTGTTCAAAAAACAAATCATCGACAAGGAAAAGGAAGGTGAAGAAATAGTTGAACTTGAAGCTCCTGATGATCAAGGTGTTATAAATTTGAGAACCAATGCCATACCCAAAGGGATGGTAGAACTAAAGGGGATTTTTGACAGTGACAAGACTATAGTAGGGATACGCCCAGATGTAACACCGGATGGTAAAGAATGTGATACCTACAACCTTGGCACAAAAGAGGAACCTAGGGAGGTCCACATCAGGAAGGTAGGAACCAAAGAAGAAAAGGAGAAAATGGTCTAGCTCCTCACTAAATATCGAGATGTCATAGCATGGAGCTATGAAGAATTGAAGACATATGACACCTCAGTCATAGTACACAACATGCCTCTGAAACCAGATTCCAAGCCTTTGCGGAAGCGGCAAAGGCCTGTGAACCCTACCATCGAACCCTTGATTCAAAAGGAGGTTCATAAGTTGCTTGATGCTAGGATCATCTTTCCAATCTAGAATTCCACATGGGTTGCAAACCTGGTACCCGTAGGAAAGAAAACTTGAGAGATTATATTGTGCATGGATTTCTAAAACCTCAACAAATCTTCTCAGAAGGACAGTTACCCGCTCTCGTCTCTCGACAAAGTACTGCAAAAGGTTAATGAGTCCCAAATGATGTCCTTTCTAGATGGTTATTTGGGCTACAACTAGGTGATGGTGTAGGAGGAAGATAGGCTAAAAATGACATTTAAAACCAAATGGGGAACCTTCTCCTACCACCGGATGCCTTTCGAACTGATTAATGCAGGAGCCACTTTTCAGAGGGAAATGGACATAGCTTTAAAATGACTAGTGGGGAAGTGCATTATCATCTATATGGATGACCTCACAGTTTTCTCAAAATAAAGGGTTGACCATTTAAGTGACCTTAGAAAATGCCTTCAAAGATGCAGGGAATTCGGGATTTCCCTCAATCCCAAGAAATGTGTGTTTGGGGTAACTGAAGGCAAAATTTTGGGACATGTCATCTCAAAGAAGGGGATAGCCATAGATCCTAAAAGGGTGGAAGCCATTCTAAAATTGACACTGCCACACAGCCACAAAGAGCTGAAATTTTTCTTCAAGAAGATCAACTTCGTAAGGAAGTTCATTAGTGGTTTCACAGAAATAGTAAAACCATTGAACAACATGCTCAAGAAGGATGCCAAGATTGAATGGAATCTCCTAGCCAAGAAATAGTTTGAGGAGATTAAGAATGCCATCGCGACGACACCAATCCTAGTCAGCCTAGACTATACTATCCCTTTCAAGGTTTACTCTTTTGCATCTGAGCACTCATGCATGGGCATCCTCACATAGAAGAAGAATAGTGAAGATGAAAGAACCATAGATTTAATAAGTTTCCCTTTCAAAGATGCTGAGCTCAGGTACCCAAACCTAGATAAACAGTCATTCACTCTTGTCAAAGCGGTGAAACAATTTAGACATTACATCTTGAGAAGTAAAGTCATTGGGGTAGTTCCAGATGTAGTCGTAAAGTCTATTTTGATGCAAAATTAGCTAGGAGAGCAAAGAGGAAAATGGATGGCCATCCTCCAAGAGTTTGACCTTGAAATCCAACCAATGAAAATAGGAAGGGGCAAAGGCCTAATGGAACTAATCTCTGAGGTTGAAGAAGGACTGGTTTTCCAAACCTACACTGATCAAGGTGTGATCAGTGATGTATGGTACCAAGACATAGTGTATTATCTGCTGCAAAACCGTTTCCCAGAGGAAATGAGTGATTCTCAGAGAAGAGCCTTGAGAATCAAGAGTAGCTCCTACATGTTGAAGAATGGACAATTGTACAAACACAATTATGAAGGCCTATACCTAAGGTGCTTTGATAGACTCGAGGAAAAGCAAGTCCTAGAAAATTTCCATGAAAAATACGGAATGGGACATGGATCAACTGACGCAATGGCTCACCAAATCTTAAGGGAAAGATATTTTTGGCCTATAATATTCAGAGACATAAGAAAACATGCAAGATCTTTCCACACTTGCCAAACCAATGCAACTCGAGAGAGAAACCCGACAATGCCCCTACAACCAGTATACAAGGTATGCCCATTTTCCCAATGGGGCTTAGATTTAGTTGGAATGATTAACCCCCCTTCGTCTGCAGGACACAAGTTCATCCTGACAACTACTGACTACTTCACATGCTGGACAGAAGCTCAAGCACTGAAGAATTGTACCACAAAGGTCGTGACTAGATTCTTGGAGGAGCGCATCATAACCAGGTTTGGGATGCCATTTTATCTGGTATGTGATAATGCTCCCTATTTTTCTTTGACCTCGTTGACTCACTGGGCCTTCAAGAACTAGGTAATCCTCAAGTTTTCTTCAAATTACTATCCGCAAGGCAATGGTGTAGTAGAGTCTACCAACAAGAACTTAATGACAGTGACGAAACACCTCGTGGATGACAAACCTAGGGATTGGCACACGCAATTGAAGTACACTTTGTGGACTGACCGTGTAAGGATCAAAAATGCCCTAGGGACGTCTCCATATTAGCTACTCTATGGCTTGCAGCCAATCTTCCCTATGAACTTGAAAATCCCAGTCCTCAGATTTATGGACCAATATGTGGGAGGAGAAGATTGAGTCCAAGTCTGGCTCATGAATCTCCTTAACTTAGAGGAGAAGTGAACATCGGCTCTGGAACACATATCAAAACATCAAGCCATAGTCAAGATGTGGTTTGACAAGAGAGCCACCATTAAAGCCTTCAGGATCTCTAGCCTTGTCCTTATATGGGATAAGGTGAAAGAAAAGCTGGGTAGCCACACCAAGTTCCAAAGATTGTGGACATGCCCTTATCAAATATCAGATATCCTAGGGGAAAACACTTTTAGGATCAGCACGTTGAATGGAGAGTTGACCCCATTTCCAGTCAATGGGAAATTCCTCAAACAGTACTTTGAATCCTAAGCAGGACTGACTTCCATCCCTTGTACCATAGTTCCCCTTTTTTGGTCCTTTCCTTTCTTTTCTCTTTATTTCTTTGTCACCCTCACTGTCAGTCCTTTATTCCTTTCTTTTGTCGGGGCTCATTTGTTGTTTTGGGTAAGTGTGTTCTTGGATCTATTCCAAAGAAGTCCATAAATCAGAACAAGGGTATTTCTTAGTCAATTCTCCAAAATAAATGTGCAACATGAAGAACCTTATCCAAAAGGTGAAGTGATGATAGCTATCAATGATCAACAAGAAGAAGTTCAAGGCTTGGTCATCATGATCACAAAATACACTAAAAGGAAACACCCAAAGAGCAATGGTTTCTTGAATGTTTGATAGTTGTGACCGACACTAGTGTGTAGATTCGGGTACCTACCGATCCTAGAACTCAGGTCTGAACAAATGCAAATGGAGTGGCAAAAGATAAGAGAATATCTGAATAGAGAAGAAAAGCAAGCACACAAGAAGAAAAGTATCCCAAAGAGGCCACAAGTGTGAAATCTGGGTGACACAGCCTAATCGTTGCCTGGATCAGATTAAATATGAAAAGATAATTTCATTGCTATAAACCTGAACACATGGAGTACACAAACATTCAAGGCTCAACACATTTTAAGAGCACACAGAAGGAGTAAAATGACTGTCCAAAGGATGAAACTCTCAAAAGGCAAGAGAGCTACAACCTAGCAAATGAAGCAGACTTGGGCAACTATGGCAACCTCTACCGGGGCTATGAATGCCCGACTGCCAATAGAGCAAGGTTATACTTGGGATTTGGGGAAACATTTGTTGGGGCTATGAATTCCTGACTAGCAGCAAAGCTCTTTTCGAGAAGCCCTGGTCTACTTGGCAAAGGTTGGGAGCAACTGACAGACGTTCTGGTTACCACAATCAAGGGTCAAGGAATGAATACACATGAACACACATTGGGAGCTAGCAGAAAACCTCAGATTGAAAGTCATTGAAAGATTGGTCAACACCAACACCTCTTGGCCTTGTTCTGCTACAAAGTTATAGCCTAGAAGAGTAATGATGATAGAGAAATTACTTGGTCATTCCTCCTTTTGTCAGGCTATTTGTTGTGGATCCATAACACACACCCCATTTTTTTGGTCCTCTGACCATGGGGACCCCCCCTTTCTTCTGCTTTGTGGTTTTTTGGTTAAATTTACCCCTTTGATTCCTTACTCAGTCAGCTTTAGAAGAACAGGTGTCAGCATGATGTTAAGGAAAAATACTTCTTTTGGCCTTTCGGCCCTTTTGGTGTTTCGGGGACCTTGGTACTCCAAAACACCTAAATGGCTGAAAGGCTGAAAGTCGGTCCTTTTGGTGTTTTCAGCATCCAAAAACACCAAAATTTCAAAGGTGTCTACCTCCAAAATTTCAGTGTTTCAGACACCAAAACCATCAAAAGCACTGACGTCAAGACCCGTAGGTTATAAGTTGTGAAGGCCCCAATTTGGAAACACTTTGCATCCTCAATTCTGATTTTCTTGAGAGCTCACAGCTTCAACATTTTTTTCCTTCATCCCTAAGCTTGATAGCATGTGCATGCCTCCAGCTTTGTTGTGTCATCCTCCCCACTCCTAGCCTCTCCAAGGTAGCTCTTGTTCACATGCCTCTCATTCTCTTTCTCCCCCTAGTTTTCTTTTAAAGTTTTAGGGTTTTCTTCACCCTAGCGCTTGTTCAACTTAGGAAATTTTAGATTTCCTTGTCCCCTGGTCTCTAAGGAGGCATGTGGGCACTTTCATTTTAGAAGGGGTCTGTCCATGTCAAGTCAGGTTTTTCCCTCTAGGTTTTTTGTGTTAGGGTTTTATCTGGTCGAGACCTTTGTCACAAGTTTTTGGCCTCCAAAAGGCCAAAAACTAGGTCATGGTCATCTGTCTTGTTATCGGAGATTTGGCCCTTTCGATGTTTTGGACCTCCAAAATGTCTGAAACCCTGACAGGACCGAATCCATGAAAGTCCTGTCCCTCATCACTATTTTGGAGACTTAGAGTTTTTGGCATTTCAGACCCCAGAAAGGCCCAAAATCCTGACAAATCCAAGTCTCTGAATCTTGGTCTTCAAGCTTCAGGATTTTTGGCATCCGCAAAACCTACAAACTTTTGGATACCAAAAGGTCTAAAACAAACTCACTACGAATGATAGCTTTTCCAAATTTTGGCCTTTTTGGCCTCTGAGACATTCCTCACTGTTCGAAACCCTGGAAGTGCAAAAAAATTGCATTCTCGATGACTTAGAAAGTTTTGCTATGTTTTTTCTTAGTTTAGTTAGCTTTCTTTCAGTTTGTTTCTTAAATGAGATACTGATACTTGCATATTTTATAATAGGAATGCCTAAGAAAAAGATTACTTTTCCCATGAAGTACCAATACAAGGGGAACATTCCCCCTTCAAAGATTAGCAACAAGCATAGTGAGATCACTGACACTGATATCGGGAACATGGATTGGGATGACTTCCTTACGAGATGTAGCCAACCAGTTGGGAGATCAGAGGATTGTACCTCCTTGGTATTAGCAGGACTGGTTAGTGCAGCAGCCCACCCAGTAGCCGTATCTTCACCTAAACTAATCATGACCCTAGCCAATCATTACAACTCTGATGAGAGGGTGGTCCAGTATACATAGGGCCAAACAGTACAGGATATCTGGCCTGATGTCATAGAAGATATTTTCCATTTCCACAAAGGCGTGGACAAGTTCTATGACTTCTTTGTAGAAAAGAGAAACTTATGGTTATGAAATAAAGGGAAGGAGGCTTATGAAATAGTTAATAATCACTACCTAGAGAAACCTCTCCCCAAAAATAAGCTGGACAAAATAGACTTGAGGAGAGGATACATGAAATATGACATCAAGGCAGCAATAACAATGATAAGCAAAGTATATGGGTTACCACAATCATTCCAACTAGAGAATTGGATGATTCTCCTTATAGAAAGACTCAGGGGCCGCAAGTCTAGGTTTGACTAGGGAACCATCATTAGCGACAAGTTGGATGAACAACTAGTGGCAGTGAAACACAACCCTAAGTTCTATATGAATACTTACATGGTGTACCTACTAGCAGCAAGGGTAGATTACCTAGGGCTTGTAAAAAGAGGGAGACTAAATGATCCCAATGCATGGCCTCACATCATATACCCCCAATTGCAGAAAAAGGGAAAAAATGTCTGAGGATAGCCCAGACTACCGGATAGTCAATGATGCCTTCATTTTTGCAATCATCCAATCTATTGAGGGTGATTTTGCAAAAAGGATGTCGGAGGAAGCAATAGCCAAGGTGAGGGCCATAGGTGCCTATTACATACAATTCGGAACCTTCACATACATTCGGATAGCAGGATCAATGGTGAATCCAAAGAAGTTGCCTAGATATCCATCCGATTGGATAATCATTTTGGAAATGGCCCTGCAACTCACAGATGCCTATGAACATATAAAACACAAGAAGAAGCAATGTTGGGATTTCCCCATCTCACTGGGACCATATACCCTACAGGACATGAAGGTCTATAAATCTTTGGCCTTTGAGTGGGATGACTATCCCCTACAACTCTATGACATAGTGCGGCCCTGATTTGACCCTATAGGCACATACATCCACATTATCGGAAAGTTCTACATTCATGAACCACACCTAGAGGATCACTAAATGAACTGCATAGATGATCATGAGGTCAGAATCCAAAATTATTGTAGAATGACTCTTACCTTGGCTAAGGAAGTCATAAAGACCCTTATTCCCCCAAAATTTTGGGAATATGACTTAGAAGAGGTCCTGGAGGCCATCTATATAGATGACACAATATATGATCGACCCATCATGAATGCAGAGGTCGACAAAGATGAGAATGATGACATAAATTTATGGGCAAGACATGTAATGAGAACAATGGAAGAATGGATCAAGAGGCCCTACAAAATGAGCCTAATACCTGTGAAAACATTGATCGATCCACCCAAGAAGGCAGATAAACAATGCTGAGAGATAAACACAGTGCCTCAGTACAAAAAGGTACCACCACAGAAGCTGAGCACGGTGTATGGTCATGAACAGGTAGTAGAGTATGGGTCAAACCCAAGGCCCAAGGCTCCTAAAACAAGAATGATCGGACATATAGATCCTCCTACAGGGCAAGCACAGGTTGCACCAGATGAGGGACCTTCTACTTTTGGACAACCTCCTCCTGTCACCAGAAAGGGGAAGAAGACATACAAGAGAAAGAAAAATTCTACACCTCTGCAATTAGAAACCATACAGGAGGATCTGCAAGAGGAGGAGGAGGAAGATGTCCCTCTAGTTAAAATAATGAGGTCTCAAAAAAGAAGAGAAAAGGAGACTAGTATAAAGCACCAGGAGGATCCTAAAGAGAAAGATAACCCCTTAGATGCTCTAGGATCAGATGAGTTCTAGGTGTTAGACTTTGAAGGTCTAGAAGGTTTTTCAGACCAGGGCCAGGATACACCAGGTTATACAACTGGATATGAAGTAGGTGGTGTTAATGTCTAAGTTCTGTTGATGATTAGTTACCAACACTTAGTCATTCACTTAGGTAGTTTTAGTTGGCTATCACTGTGGCTGAGATAAAACTATGCAAGGCCGAGCAACATTGCTGAGTAGTTTTTAGTTTGCCTAGTTACATTGCCGAGCCATGAAGGATACATATATGTTAAGTACCGAGCGATAGAAAATTCAAGTGCTGAGAAGGATAGTTTTTGTATACATGTCTGGAATGATACAAAATTTGAGGATAAGTGATTTGGCTGACTTGTATAAGCTTTTTGGGCTGACTTATGTATGCATTTAATATTCTTCTACAGAGTTAGTTATGCATTTAATTATTTTATCCTATGCATGAACATTAATTGTAATACCATCAAGGTATGGGTATTAGATCTTGATCGTTGATCTAGATCTCACTATCAGACTTGAATGGATATATTAGATTGCTTCGAAACCCTATTTTATGTGTAATGTATATGTCTGTGTAAGAAGAGCAGACGAAGTCTAGTGACTGCATTTTGAAGTGAAATGCACAGAGGGTTATTTTGTTAAGAAGCGGAGATCAAGCAGAGTGACAACACAGTGAACAAAAAAGTAAAGTTATATTAGATTATGAGATCATAGAAGGTACTGGAAAGAGGGGATCTATCATCAACATCAAAGTGCATAACAAAGGATCAATACTTGAGACATTCTAATCATTGTATCAGGTGAAAATCTCTTAACAAAGTGGTTCTAGCAGACCTTTCTTTATCTCCTAACAAAGTGCTTACTTTATTGTAAGTTGAAATCCTTTAATAGGGTAGATTGTAATGATCTTTAGCTCTTAACCAGGTAGACCTTTAATAGGGTAGATTACATTTTTTAATCAATATTTGTAGCCTTAACAGGCACACTTTATTACTGTAGTAGTGGAGAATTTTGTAGGTGTCATCCCCACCCCAGTTTTACCTATTTTGGTTTCTGGGTTACCAAGTTATTGTGTTATGTGTTATTTATTTCATTGTGTGGATGCTATCTAAGATTACATTAGATTCATATATGTATGAATGTGGATTAGTTTGTTTTAAGTGTTTAAATTTGAA